>BSBM01001051.1:24372500-24930000 GCA_027924585.1 Larix kaempferi | reverse complement strand
CTTCATCATCATCATAATCATCATCATCATAATCATCATCATCATCATCATCATCATCATGACCATCTTCATCATCATCATCTTCATCATCATCCTCATCATCATCATCATCATCATCATCGTCATCATCTTGATCATCATCATCATCATCATCTTTGTCATCGTCATCATCATCGTCATCATCATCATCATCTTCATCATCGTCATCACCATCTTCATCATCATCATCATCGTCATCATCATCTTCATCATCATCATCATCATCATCATCATCATCACCATCTAGATGATGATGACAATGAACATAATGATGATGATGATGATGAACATGAAGATGATGGTGATGATGACGACAATGATGATGGTGAATATAATGAAGATGATGACAATGATAAGGGTGGATAGAGTGGAAGAGAGTGGGGGGATTGGGTGGATAGGAAATTAGATTTTATAGAGAAAGAAGCAACGCGTGCGTGCTTCTAGAAACACATGCATGCTTCTAGAAACGCGTGCGCGCCTACCAGCGTGCGCACTTCTAGAAATGTGTGCGCACTTCTAGAAATGGATGTGCGCTTCTAGAAACGCATGCATGCTTCTAGAAACACGTGCGCGCTTATGTGCATCTGTGCATCTATGCGTGCGCACATTTGCATGCACGCATGTCTGGATTCAAATCTTTTTTGGTGCCCTTACAAGCTTGGAATTAGCTTCGGATTTCCAAACCTTGAGGCTCAGTCTGATTTATGGAAGAACACATCAAATGCTGTAACTTCATGTTTTTCACACCTAGTTCCGCATATGCTCCACTAGTGCACTACATATGAAATTGCACACACTTGTCGAGCTCTGTGTGCAGATTCTAACTATCTATTTTTGGAATAGATCTATTGTTGTTTTCTATTTTTAATTCATTTTAAACTGTACTCATGTCAAATTTGTAAAAAACATAGGTCATTTATTTGGCCTATAAATTTTGATTGGCTTACCTATTTCAAGAATGGAAAAGAACCTACACAAGAGTACAAGAATACCTACAAGCTAAAAAAAGAAATTTTTTTGATTATTTTCAGACCATGATATGGTGGACCAACACTTGACCATGTCGTTTTAAGGCTTCACTAACTTTTGTAATTTAAAAAGTATATAAAATTAACTTTTAAAATTTTGAAAAAATAGCCACGCACAATATTGATATGTTACCTACGCCTCTACATATTTGTTTCCTCATAGATTGACAATTTACATAACAAACAGGTGGACCAACAAAAACATGTGCATTATGTTTTAGAGAAAAAATAACATACCAATCTTAAAATAATGACATTTTTGGGTGGTTATACCACTTTTCCATAAATAAAAGTTATATATTCTAGAAGCTCATCCATTTTTCTACGTTTCATCTTTTTACACCTAATATGAAAAAGTTTTGTAGGTACCTCTAATAATTCATTTTAATGATAACATTTTTGTTTTCCCAGCATGTCATTGCAACTAACGTGTCATAATTGGGTATCATTACCTTGCACCAGCCCTAGATTATTTATAAT
The DNA here is from genome assembly GCA_027924585.1 of Larix kaempferi. Taxonomy (NCBI): domain Eukaryota; kingdom Viridiplantae; phylum Streptophyta; class Pinopsida; order Pinales; family Pinaceae; genus Larix; species Larix kaempferi. The sequence continues at coordinate 24,928,453 of BSBM01001051.1, read as the reverse complement.
TGTGTAAATAAAACTAAATGAGTCATTATTTCGCATATTTTTTTTTCTTAGATGTCTATAAAATATTTTTGAAGGGGTTTATTCAAGGAGTTCTTATTTCTTTCCAAGGGTTTTTTTCAAAGGAGTTTTTTTTCAAAGAGGTTTTTTCAAAGGAGTTTTTTTTGCAATGTATTTTTTCAAAGGAGTTTTTTTTCCAAGGTGTTTTTTCAAAGGAAATTTCTTTCCAAGGGGTTTTTTCAAAGGAGATTTATTGCCAAGGAGTTCTTAATTCTTTCCAAAGAGTTTTTCTTCAAAGGAGATTTCTTTCCAATGATTTTTTTATTTCTTTGCAAGGAGATTTCTTATTTCTTTTCAAGGGGTTTTTTCCACGGAAATTTATTTCCAAGTAGTTTTTCTTCAAAGGACTCTTACAAAATTTTTATAAGGTGAAGTAAATTTTAGTTCATGTTCTTATAAATTTCGTAACTATTTTTAAATCTTAAATTTTTATTTTTTTACTATAAAGTGATGATTCTTTAATTTAACCTCTACAGATTAAATAATCATGGGCAGTAAGAGAAACTGCCAAAGCAAAAGTGATCGTAAACATGATGATGATGCTCATAGGGAAAGAGAAAAAAACAAATATCAAGCCAAAAAAGTAGGGGTTGCAGAAAAAGAAAAGACAATTATTGAAGATATAAATACAGATTTACATGATAATGTTGATGAAATGGAAATTGAAAATAGAGTACAAGAATAACAAATTGAAGCTGAAGAGACCATTGTTGAAGATGTAAATAGGGATTTACATGCTAATGTTGATGAAGTCAATATTGAATATCAAGTTCAAGATCCAAAAATTGGACCCGGTATGTATATATCATGTATTTTCCAAATTCATTTTTTATAATGAATTGTATTTTTGGATATATGTTAAATTAAATTTAACTTGATGTATAGGTACTTTCACCATTGATGATGAAATGCTAGAAGACATTGATTGCGACAAATATGGAGAAAAAATAGCCATACATGTTGCACGATATTGTGCTACGAAAATTTATGATGATATTCTCAAAGAATATTCAATAGCAAGACAAGCGCAAATTTTGATATCTTTATTAGTGACCAAGAAGTTAAAAGGTGCTACGTCATTATTGGGTATTCACATGGCGACAAAAGAGTCGAAATTAAAACATAAATTGATAGAAAATATAAGTGATGCAATAAAAAAATTTGGAAAATCCAGGAAGAAAGATACCAAAGCTGCACGTAGAGAAATTTATACATTAATTATTTTAGCTAGTACTAGACAAAATCGTTTGACAAAACAACTAGCAAAAACAATAGGAACCTCAAGAAAGACATTATACAAACATAACAAATCCAGAATGCAAATAGATGAAAATGATGAACTTGCTTGTTGGGCAATTATTTGTAAACAACCTTACAAAGATAGAATGGGAGAAGGAGTTAAAGATATTGTACATAAATATTGGTTGGCACATGCTCGAGTTTCACCAAATTCAAAGGATGGGATATGAAAAAGAGTATCATGAAATGTATATGAAATCCATGCAAAACATATAATGGAAATGACACAAATACAATTGTTCAATAAATTCAAGGGGGATCATCATGGAATTAATATGTCAATCACTACATTTGCACAACAAAAACCATGGTATGTTAGACCTATTACTATACGTGACACATGTTGTTGTCGTTATCATGTGCAATTTGAATTATATTATGACACGTTTCTTGAATTTGGTAAAACATTTTGGTCAAATTCACCACCTCCTCCCACAATATGTGAATTCATATTTCAAATTGTATGTGAGAGAGATCACGATGAACTATTTTACAATAAGAAATGTGTCAATGGAAAAAGTTGTCATCATTGTGGAAATATGGTTTTATTCCGCAATAAATATCCTATTGATAATGATCAGTCATTGTCAAATGTAACCATTGATTGGAGAAGATATGAATACAGCAATTATGCTACAAGTTCTAGTGATGCACATTCCAAACGAATTGATTTGCGAGAAGATAAAATATGTGTGACAGATTTTCTATAGAAATTTGAAAGTGAAATTTATACATACACCAAGCATTCACATAGAGCACGATGGAAAGACCTTCAATTCAAACAGTCTCGTGAAATTTTTCCACCAGGAACAATTTTGTCTGTGGTTGATTTTGCAGAAAACTACACATTTGCTGCACAAAAAGAGATACAAAGTGAATACTATCATTCTGACCAAGTTTCAATATTTGTCCAGGTTCTATATAGACATTCTCAACAGGATGTTGATTGCATTGAAAGAATGTGTGACAATTGAGATGTGATTGAAGAATATCACTTTTATATCAATGATGATCATACACATGATACACATTTTGTTCAGCATTGTATTGAAAATATTTTCTATGATTCATTAAAAAGACGTGAAGTTAAATTCAATGAACATTGGATATGTCGGATGGATGTGCAGGACAATTTAAATCTTCACAATCATTTTTTTGGTTATGTCGACTTCATAAAGCATCGAACATTAAACATTGTTGGAATTTCTTTGAAACTGGACATGGAAAAGGTGAACATGATGGTGCAGGAGCATGCGTAAAAAGAGCACTTCGAAGATGGAAAATGAACCATTCTTCTACGCGATTTCATTTAGTTGCAGAGGTTGTCCAATGGTGTAAATTATATTTAAACCATGATTATAATCAACAATCAAAAGATGTGCGCATGTATGTACATGATTTTTTTAATTTATATTAATCGTCAATTTAAAAAAATGTTATTTGCAAGTCTATCATTTAAGTATATGTACACTAACATTAAAAGTTGTCCTTTGTAATTTATCATATATTGTGTAGGTTCTTTTGGCTTATTGGAATCCAATATATATATATATATATATAGATCAATCCCATATGAGGCTAGCACCATACACAGGACTAGATAATTACACTATATTCATTCCAAAACGTGTTTGCATTTAATAGTAGAAAGCAATCACTCTTTTGTCATATTTGCACTGAAAATGTTGAATCTACAGAAGTTTGTGAAAACATAACGAACAACTATGTAAAACATTGGAAACACACAGAGATTAATCCAAAGGGAAAAATGCCACTATCAAGGTTAGAAGAATTAGAATCAGAAGAAATAGCAATATCATCTGATGGCGATAGAATTTCAGATCTTGTTAGAGAAGGTAATGAACTTACAACTTCTTTGTTGATTGTTCATTGTTGTCCATCACCTTATGTGTATAGTCAATTTAATTGATTTAAAAACCCTGACGTCAATTGTAATTTACACAGGAGATGTTTTCATTGTGATTGCACCTTTAAACAACAAAGAAAAGGTGAACTATTATTTGATGCGATGCACTGAAGGAAAGATGAAGTTATTGGAGGACTATGATGACAAAGGATTTACATACAAGAGAGGATCCATCATTTTAAAAGGTTTTTTTTTTTTTCAACAGACCCGTATGACTGAAAATTATGTCTACTTTTATGATTATGAACCTAATGTTATATGTTGTCAATACAGTCATTTAGTATGTGCATCTCGAATAAAATTTGTACAAGTTCCATCGAAAAAAAAATTAAAAACTAGAAAATGGAAACTGTCCAAATGTGACCATGAACGAATAATTGAGGACGACATTCCATTGCGATGTTTTTAACTATATTAAAAATGAATTGATCGATGCTTTTGTGCATGTCAAATGTTGTGTACAATATATTTTTATATTGAGAAATATGACTATGATCTTTGATGGGAACTAGAATAAGAATTTAAATGATTGTATTTTAGCATGTTGAAATCAATTCGATAATTATTTGGTAATGAGAACTTTAATAAAAGTTGAAAAATGTTATATTTCAGCTATGGAATGTTGAATGCAAATGTAATTTTACAAGTATTAGATTAAGCTAATTGAGTCCATTATATTGAGGGATTTATGGTATTTAAGTATGTGAAGGAAAATAAGTTTCTAACATTCCCTCCTAACAAGGGAGATCCTTCTGACAGTGTCTGTATCTACTCCACTCAGGTCCCTATTCCCTATTGTAGATCCCTCCCGCTATTGAATTTGGCTCGGAGATAAGTGTCAGAAAACCACGCTGAACTCTGAGACTCTGCTTTGATATAATCTTAATGAGGAATATGATGCTCAGTTTCAACAAGAGTTCTCATTGGCATCCTTCGATTCCAGCGTGGGTAGTTTGAGTTTTCATGATTCATGGATAGTTGACAGTGGGTCAACTAGGCACATGACATGCCTGCATGGTGTATTTCATCGTACTGCTGAGATAGGACCTGGGAATTTCACGAAGACTGAAATGAGGTAGTCCTTAGGAAGCAATGTGAGAATTGGAACAATACGGTTACAACTGGAGTTTGATCTGTTTTTGCATGCAGATGATGTTATGTTTGTTCCATGGATTAGAGTTAGCAGAATCTCAGTACCATCCTGGGAGGATGATGGATATGGACTGTTCATGAAATATGGACATGTATTTCTCTATCGTATCGTGTGGGAAATTCAGTTGGCATAACCATTCTACTTAGACATAAGAGCGACAGACTCTATGTGCTCTGGGGAGAGGTTGTATATCCAGGGTTTAGTGGTTGGTTATCTGAGTTAGAGTCTAAGGATGAGGAAAAAGCTACAGGTGTTTAGTTGATGATTCCATATGAAGAGACTGGGTATCTTCAAAGTACTGGCAGGAGGCTCATCCAGTATAGAGTTGATATGTAGGTACAAGAATCGAGAGCATATTCTTAGAGTTTAGAGTTCAGTAGGTACTTATATCTAGGTCATATTCCAGAGTAGGAGGGAGCTGTAGGAGGGAGATGAAGCAGGAAACAGGGACCCAGGTGGGGGAGATACAGACCCAGGTGGTGAAGTCATGTCCATATTAAATTTTAAAAGTGTAACTAAAGCCCCGAATAAAAGTGTAACTCCTACATAAATCCTCTCTTTGAGGTAGGCTTGTCCTGATGTCAAAATTCAAGGGACATGTGCTAAACCAATTGGTGAGGAACTCCCTGCGCATCCATTATTGGATGTTATACTGACAAAGGACATGTCAATGACCTTGAAAACGAAATCCTCAAGTTCAAGTGTAATTCCTACCATTATAAATTGCTTTCATTTCTTTAATTCTACATGTTATGCTTGATATACATTATGTAATTTTGTAACCTTTAATTATTATTGATATGTTGGAGGTTTTCTCGCAAAGTGACATTTATTACATTTATATTGATTGCATCATCTTTTTACCTTGAATTTTGTATTGATAATACCAATTATGTTTTTTTCCAAAATCTTTTCTTTACATCCAAATAAAAATGAACGTAAAAAAATTCAAACACCATCCAATTGTTTGCCTCAAACACCTTATTAATGAACCAAGATGGAGACAATGATTTCAAATCAATGTTCTCCACCCTAGAAGAGGAAACCTTTCAAAGCCTAAAATTCAAGAAAAAATGGGAAAATTTTTAAATCACTGATACACAAAAATTTTTTATCTATTGTTTCCATACATATGGGTAAAGATCCTCAAGTTTTTGCATCATTTATGACAAGTTGGAGGATGCAATAAAATAGGAGCCTAAATATAGGTTGTTGAAAATTGGAATTTATGATCTTGGTAATGCCACATGAAGTAGTGAAAAGAGAGCAAAGAAAATTCGTGGCGTTATGCCAAGCAAAAAATAAATCAGTTTAGACCCACACTTTCTTTCTTATGCCAAAGAAAGAAAGAAAAAATATTATAACCACACTTTCATCCTCCTCATAGCTTTGTATTTATTTCACATTTTTTATGTCATCCAATTATATCGATGTGTTAAACATATTTTTTCAATTGCAATCCATTTTTGAATTGTGCATCATTTATAAATAACATATAGAGTCTTTTTATCTTGATTTACATTGTTTATTGTTCAAAAGTGTTTTACTTTTCTTGATAATTATGTATTTTTAATGGTTTTTTAGTTAATTAGAAATGGATCGTGGCATGTGGATTTTATTGCCAATGGAGATTCTGGAAATGATCCTTCTTTGGGTTAATTTTTCAACGTTGATTCGGTTCTGAACGAATTCTAAACATTGTGATAAACTATTGTTGATACCAACATTTATCAGTGCTTGGAAAAATAATCACATAACATAAATTGGATTTTCAGTTGAACTATGGGGCCAATATGGAAATCATATCCTATATAAATTTATCAATCGTATTGGACATACATATCTCTTGCATGTCCCTTGTCCAAAATACAGATATTCAATTGAATTTATAGTTGGTCAAATAATTTTGCTATCAAAATATTGTACATTACCATGGCATAATGACTATTACATTGTGAATCCATTCATAAAGTGTTTTTCACGTATAGGCATCATAGAAATATGATTTCACAGTTTATTTCTACTCATAGGAAACATTAGTCAACAAAAGCATGGATGGATACTTGTATGCCATTAACATAATGAGGATAGTTCAAATTCTTTTTTCTATAGTAATATCAAAAGGTTTTGGAGAGAAACTATTGGTGTTGAAACTATTAGTGAGAAGCCATTGGTGCTGAAACCATTGGACATAAACCATTGGTGCTGATGGTGAACCTACGCCTCCTAAGGATGTGTTCTTTTACAAAGGTATAATATATTGGTTACATCTAAGAATAGTTTATGAGGAAGATACCTTATGTATACAAAATGTACTGTAGGGATCCCGTTTGTGGGACCCTTTCTTAAAACTAGGTCTGGAATTTAGTTTCATAATTTAAATGAAATCAACATTTTAATTGATAAAAAAATAAATTAATTTAATTTTTGAACTAACAAATACAGAATGAAACAATGAACCTGATCCACACGTGCCTAGGTGCACGATGGGGACAACAGTCGATTGAATGAATTGGCACTGTTATGGAGGAAGCATGAGAAATAGAATAAGCAAAGCAGTAATACACTACATAGATAAATATAAATACACATAGACAAATATGTAGAAATGTGAATTATTCTTCTCTATTACTAAATGATGCAAATATCCAAAGATCAAAGATGTATGTTACAATATTATACATGATTATGTAGAGAGTACTGAGATGCTTGGGTGCCTTCCCATTACATTCAGTTACAAGAGAAGTTAGAACGGTTAAGAAGTTCAACCATTACAGTCGACTAGAAGACATAGACAATATGTCGAGGTTCGAAAGTCGCAAGTCGCAGTTCAGTGCTGCATGTCGACGTCACAAAACTGTTTGAGGTCGCTGAATTTGTTGAAGTTGTTGAGTGTGTAGAAGTCATGTTAAAGTAGGAAATTGTCGAAGTTGTTTCGACATCGATGACTTGTTGTAGTTGATGTTAGCATTCGATACAATGCCAACTGCGATGTGGATCAGACCTCCTTCCTTAAGAAACAATGGTCCCCATTTTTTTCCTGCTCATGTGAGGAAAATTATCGGCCAGTTTAGTAGTAGAGTACACTTTCCTTGTAATGGGAGTTTTCCGGCTTTGGAAACTTGAAACAAGGTAATTTTGTTTGTCCTTGTAAGGCATACTCGTCATCCCATGATGGTGTCACAAGGAAAAGGCTCTTAAACATCTGGATGGATGTCTTCGGGTTCTGTTGTTGATAAGTCGTTATTTTATAATAGTGGTGCATGGTATGGTCAAAGTAGATCCACATTTTATACTGGATGTAGACCCAGGAATGCAGGAATGTCGAGCTGGAAATCGTTTTCTCCAATCTGTTGAAGAATACTATACCAATATTATATATTAAAAGACAACCAAGAGTGTTGACACCTTTACTCAATTTTTTTTGCATCTACACTAAAAAAATTTCAAAAAATTTTACATCTACACCCAGAAATGTTTACATATGCACTCATAAATTCAAATATATGCACTCAAAAATTTTCAATACTACAAATCTGCACTCAAGAATTAAATCTCTCAAGTCTTAAAACTTATAACTATGAAAACTTAGGGAACTCAAGAATTAAATCCTACAGGTCTTAAAACTTGTAACTTTAGAATGCACGTATCAAAACTTAAGACACTCAAGAATTGAATCTTGTAGGTATTTAAAACTTGTAACTTTAGATTGCAACTATCGAAACTTAAGGAACTCTTGAGAATTAAATCCTCCAGGTCTTAAAACTTGTAACTTTAGATTGCACCTATCAAAACTTAAGGCACACAAGAATTAAATCCTATAGGTGTTTAAAACATGTAACTTTAGATTGCACCTATCAAAACATAAGGCTAGAATATACTGAAACTCAATAAAGAAAGATTTAGGAGTGCAAACTGCAAAACACTATATTCTATGAACTAATTTAAAACAACAAATAGTTAATGTTTACTTTACATAAAATTTGCAATCTGAAAATTACAAAAAGAAGGTACATCAGCTAAATAGTGTTGGTCTACATTACACAGTGATCTAAACAAGCTCCAACAACAATCACACATGGAGTTTATATTATTCATAAAATAAAGTACTTTAAGCATTAAAACATGTGTACTAATATCTTTTAAAACCATTTCAAAATTGAACATCAAACTAGATATTAAATTGACTATCATTATAAAAGAAAATTGTAACTTGTACATACAACTTTAATACTGCATACATTCATGAACATCTTGCAAAATCATATGAACATTGTGAACATGTATATAATCCAAAAAACATGTTCCTGAACATGTGAGTTCAATGTACATATATAATCCAAAAACAAAGTTCTTGGATGTCCAAAACAACTACAATAAATGTATCAACATGAAGATATATACAATATCGTAGTATGGGAAAACAAAAAAGGGCAATAAAAATCATTCTCTAAGTGAAATTCCACCACTATACTCCACTGGGGTCTTCCCTTTGCCTCGAAAAGACCCAACCTACAACATGTCTAAAAGCAAATTATAAATCTCATAAATTCTATAAACAGTTTTAAACTAAATTCAAAAAAATAAAATATTAAACTTATATCAAAGAACAGTTCAATTATTAACAAAATTACCTCAGTACCAATATCCACATCCATCAAAGAACCTATATCCTCACCACCAATTTCCAAATGTTCTCTTGTTCCCTAAAATTTAAATTTTGTTAATAAATAAAATATTTTGCAAGCAAAATAAACTGAAATTAAGCAATTCACTTAAAACCAAAACAAAAAAAATTAAAATCATGAGCTCACAAGAGATGGAAAATCATCAAAAAAGTTCGAATCTAAATGAACTTGCATAGATAAGTGACATTAACAATAAGATACATAGATAAATTAAAATTCAAAAAAATCATACAATATTTTTCAAACATAAATATAAATATGTAAATATTAAATATACCTCTCTAAGATGTTCTTCTACATTTTCACTAGTGGAGAGTCGAAAATCATGTTCATTCAATATTCTAGAAAACTGCAACCAATAAACATTTACGTAATATATTTATTACTATACATAAAAAAATACATAATGTCATAGATATAATGTAGTTCAAAAAGTTCAATTCAAAATAAATAAAACAATTAAATAGATTTTATGTACATAAACAACAAACCTCTCCTATACTCGATGTGTCATAGGATAGGACGTCCGAAGCTATATCACAACAAACCTTAGCATAAGCCCTAATATCTTCAATGCTCATTCCATCTACCTCATCATTCATTTTGTAAACAAACTTTTGACAAATAGTGGCTCGAGCCCTCTCTCGAACCAATGCCACATGAACTCCTACAAATGTTGACGTTAAACCTTCGGCAACATAATGCCTTGCAGTTGTCCCAAGTTGTGATGTGGGCTCCATCTCCAATTTTAAATTCACAAGCCTCGCTGGGCAAGATATCAGAGGTGGAGGTCGGAGAGTTGTGGGATCTCTAAGAGCACCTTTTCGATTGTATATTCGCCTCTTTCCAACTCCATAAAAGCTAGAATGAATATCAATATAGTTTGTCTTCATATTTAAAAAAAACTCTGCATAAAAAAATCTAGCAAAATCATTAGGAACCTCATCGTTCCATGGAAACTAACCATAGGCTACAAGGAACCGATCATATAATAGATGTGCAAGTTCAGGGTGCTTAAAATATTGCACTTTCAACATTTTTCACTTTAGGCCCTCTTTGAATTTAAACATTGATTTGTCCCGTTCTTTGGTCACTCTCTCCTTCACAACAACCCACTTGTCCGGACCCATCACTTGTGCCTTCTCCTCCGCATGAAGTCAACAAAACCATCCATCGTTGGTCCGAGATCCTCATATACCTCAATGAATTTTTGTAATGATCGCAAAACAATCTCTAGACTTTGTTTTCTCTCCGGAGGAAGGTCTAAACTAGAAATATCATGTTGTAGCTTGTCATAGTGAGATCTACATCTTTCAAGGGTCATTTCTTGAACACCACTTTCTCATGGAATATCCTCAGGTAAATCAGATGGATAATTCGTTATGGGTGTACAACCCACATCCAGTTCAACATATGTCGTCCTAGCTCGACCTTGGTCCCTCTATGTAGAATAACGAGCCTCTTCTGAACCTTGCTCTACACCCACATATGTTTCAAAGTCTGTAAGCCTTGCTCGATCTTCCTCCCTTTGTGTAAAATTACGAGCCTCTTCTGAAACTTGCTCTGCTTCAAATACAAACACATTTGTGTGTAAACATGTACAAACTTTTTGAACACACACAAAAACACAATAGATACATGTATTAAAACATAAATGTTCATACCAGCAAAAGGTCGAGATCAACATTCTCCAATAGGAGAATGTGTACCCCTTCGTCCTCGCCGATGATCAGATGAATGTGAACTATACAATAAGCTTGAATCCCAAGGTGAAGCTGGCAACCTTTGATTATCAATTGAGACACCAATTCCTGATGACCATGATGACCTCCTACGCTTTTGCCTCAAAGACTCATCTCTTTCCATTTGATATGATATCTTCATTTACACAACTATCAACTCATACCATATTCAAATTCTACATGTTTTGATATTTTAACATTCGAAACATTTAACTTAATCTCCTAAAAAAAATATATTATGTTGTATAAGAAGAAATAAAGATTGTAAGTGTTGTTATGATCAATTGTAATTTTGACCATGTCCAACCATTTGAGGTACAACACCTATGTCAAGGGGAGTTCTGTACATTACTTTTATTTCCTATATTAGTCTAGTCGTGTTAATACAGTTCAGCCCTATGGTGGGCCAACACTTATTAGCTATTATACAGTTTGTGAATTGAAAGTGGCTAAGTCAGCATGAAGAAAAAAGAGGTGCGCCAATGTGGTCTTTCTTCCTTCTCACTTATTATATTTAATGGGGATCTAAGTGTAATAACATTAGGAATATTAACACTACTAAAATAATCTAATTATATTAGTAGTGTTAGTATGATAAGGATCACTTCATTGAAGTACCATTAGCTTAAGCCATTAACAATTGTTCTATCAAGTCTAATATAATAACATTAAGAATATTACCATATTTCCAGTTACCCACCCACCAGGCATGGAGAAGTTGTAAAGTTGATGCATTTTCTTAGTTTCCCCTTCAGGAAAGAACATTCCACAAAGTTATTTCTTCACTTTCCATAAAGTTATGTTTTCACTAGAAGGATCTATTATTGTAATGGCCACGTGGAGATGGTTTGTTTAATAATTTAACACCCCTGTGCCAAAAAATAACTGGCCTAAAGTTAGAGTAAGAGTGTTTTTTGTGACAATGGGAAACGGAAATCATGAACGCTTTTATACTGTTTATTTACTATGTTCATGAACAAAACTCTGTTCACGAGCAGAGTTCATGAACAAATTTCGTGAACTCTATTCATGAACATACTATTCATGAATAGACTGTTCATGAACTCTGTTAGAAATCTATTATACTATATAAAGTAAAAAAAATCAATTTTTATTTAGAAATTACAAAAACAATCATTTATATAATTTTTTTTAAAAAAAAATTATGTTCTTAATCTCTGTTCATGAACAAAACTCAGTGCATGAACAGTTATGTTCATGAATAGAACTTTTTTCGTGAACAGAGCTCTGTTCACGAATAGAACTCTATTCATGAACAAAACTCAATTCATTAGCAGTTATGTTCGTGAACAGAACTATGTTCATGAACAGTAGTACTGTTCATGAACAAAACTCTGTTCATGAACAGAACTCTGTTCATGAACAGTAGTTTTGTTCATCAATAGAGTCTTAATTTTTAAATAAAAAATGAAAAAAAAAACTTCATATAGCATACATATCGAAATCAAAATTTTATAATAAATAAAACAAGAAATAAAAAATTAAAATTATAAGATTACAGATTCTAACTCACCTTAGTATTGAGCAAGTTGTCTCATGTCGAACGTCGAATGCCGAACTCCTTCCAAAGAAGTGCAGTAGAACGAAGAGTGCAATGAGAATCTCCTACCAACAAATACACTGATTATTACACAAAAAATACATCATAAACATGTAAATTGAGAAAACAAGGAAAAAACAGACAAGTAAATGATATTACTTGGCAACGCGGAATGCAGCAATGTCGAATGCCAAACGAAGCAACACCGAACGCAGCAATTCCGAACACAGAACCAACAACATTGAACACCAAACTCTGTGAATAAAGCCGAACGCCGAGAACCAGACCACGTCAGGAAAAAACTCTAGTCCGAATGCCAAAATCCATGAACAAAGTTGTATGCCAGGAACAAAATCGAACGACAAACTATGGGAACAAATCCGAACGTAGTGAACCATCTCACATCGCAATTGGAAGAGTTGCAGGGTAGGAATCAACGGCTCGACGATGTCGAGGTAAGTCGGGAGAGTCAACAGGTTGGAAACATCATAGCTGGAGATGTGAAAGCGGCAGAGCGAGTGACAAGACAGCAGTAGGGGAGGTCAGGGTCAGAGTCCCAACAACAGGAGGTAGGGTCATTTCGCAACAACAAGGCGGCCATACAACATGTTTGGCGGAAAAATGGTGGAACAAGGCTGCAACCGACCTTATATTACAAATACTTTTTCTGCTGAACAATTATTCGGTCGAATAATTATTCATCCAAATACTGTTGGAATATTCACACCATCATTTTTGTGTTTTGCATGCCTGCATGCAAATATGCATGTTATATGCATTTGCATGCCACTGCATGCATCTAGTCATCATCATGGTGGTCGCCCCAACACCTAGAGCTTGCTTCTAGCTCTCCAAAGCTTGTCTTTAGCCCCCATTTCGTGTCCTACCTACCTGATGTGCCCTTCTTGACTGTTCTGCATGAAAAGTGCACCTTTTCTCACCTACCACACTCAGTTAGTGCGCCTTTGCTCACCTATCTTCAGGTATCACTCAGTTAGGGCACCTTATCTCACCTACCGAGAGTTATCACTCAGTTAGTGCATGGATTGAGTAGTTTTTCCACTGATTGCTCATCCTAACTACCTGTAGCTCCTAGTTAGCTAGTTTTGGAGTGCCACTTGACTCAATGACAGCCTCATGTTCCCCCCTTGGAGTCTCCATTCCCTGATTTATGCCTAGATGGTTCTGTTAGACTTGGTTGGACACACTTGACTGACTCTTACCATTTATGACTGATACTACTGACTGGATGATGTCTCCATAGTTATCCAAGCTAGACTTTGAGCTCAGATTCGAATTCCCTACTTGGCTAATTCGAATCCTATATGATGCTACTTCGCATTTTATTGTAACACATTCTTTACATTCATTATTCATTGTATGCTACTGATATTGTCCATTATTCTGTGTTTATGAGTGATTATTGAGAGCATGATTCTCTTCTTCTTTGCAACAGTCTTGAGAGTTTGATTGTGAGTTTGTTACATTTGCTAGATCCCCTTCAAATTATTACATGGTATCATAGCAATCAACAACTATTTGAATTGCAGCAGTTGCAGCATTTCTTTGAGAAGCTATCTTTCACTTGAGCACCAGAAGCCTCTGAGTTTCCACAACAAATCCTGGTGCTATTACTTGAATTCATTGGATAAATCTCATGAGGTCTAGACAGGTGTTAAGGACTTAGTCTATGTTCTCAATTTTCAAAAGGTAGTGTTCAGTCAAAGTGTAGCATTCTCCATCAACAAAAACTCTTCTTGTTTTGCAGGTTTATTCACCCATTCGAATTATTCTTCAACTATTCGAACTTCTCTGTTCAAATGGATATAAAGCTCACATTTTCCAACTATGTTGAGTGGAAATCCAAGATGGCTCTCTGCATGAGATCCAAGAGCTTCACTAGAATACTCAATGGAACAATGGTAGAACCTCTCAGTGCAGTTGAAAAGTCCAAGTACTTGGATAGGCTTGATGAAGCAGTTGGCCTCCTCCTTCTCTCAATTTCTGAAGATCTTCACTTCCATGTCATCGATCTTACATCTCCTAAAGCGGTTTGGGACAAGCTCGAATCCCTTTTTGGACAGAAAGATGATATGAAAGGACACAAATTGGAGAATGAACTCAACTCTTTGAGTCCTGACAGCTTCGAATCAATCAATGCCTTCCTCACCAAGTTCAAAAGCTTGATATCACAATTGAAAAGATATGAGATAGTGAAAGAAGACAAGCAGCTTATTCTTGCCATTCTCTCAAAGTTGAGGCCAAACTTCTCAGTTTTTGTCTCTACTTTCCAGTCAGCTAAGATGTCCATTCAAAAATGGAAGTTTTCCTCACTTGATGACTTCATCCAATCTCTTACTTAAGAGGAAGAGAAGTTAATCTCCATGGGAATGATCAAACCCAAGTTGGATTCGACCCTTATAGCTGCTGAGGAAAAAAGGGCGAATGGTAAAGACAAGCAAAATATTTCTGATAAGAGATCGAATGATACAAGGCCTATAGATACTCCATATCAGTCATATGGGGCTTCAAACTCAAGGAAGACCAAGCATTCTCAAAAGGAAATATCCAAGTGCACATATTGTCATAGAGGTTTCCATCTTGAGAGTACTTGCATGAAGAAGACTATATATTTGATGGCTTAGTTACTTGAGAAGAACAATCTTCATGTACCTACATGTGCAAGGAAGAAAGATATTCATACTGAACCTTCTAGATCCGAAGACAAAGAAATATGTCATGCCATCATGGCAAGTGCATCAACAAATTCTTCTTTGTCATAGATTCAGGAGCATCAAGACACATGTCTTCCTCCAAATATCTCTTCTCCAACTTCGAAAGATCAGTTGGCCCTTCCATCTTGTTGGGCAATGATTCAGAAGTCTCGTCTCAAGGGATTGGAATAATCAATCTTGACCATGGTTACTTTTTTTATGTCCTTTATGTTCCTTCTCTTACAGCAAACTTACTTTAAGTGTATCAAATCACTCATATTGGAGAACCCAAAAGAGTGATCTTTTCTCGAAATGAAGTCGAGATACAAAACATGGTTTTAGGTGAAATCATTGCAAAGGGAGTTGCAAATCACAACTCCAAACTATATGAGTTCTGGCACTTCTTACCTCTCTCTAAGCAATCAGCTCTCCATACTCATGCAAATGAAGAAAGCAGATTGTGGCATGAAAGATTTGGGCATCTTAACTATAAATACTTGCATGACATGCATGCAAAGGAGATGATTGATGGGCTGCCCAAGATCAAGTCTGCCAAAGGAAACTGTCATGGTTGTTTGATGGGGAAGCATCCTAAGAAGAAATTTGAGAAGGGGAAGGCTAGGAGAGCCTCTCATCCTCTTGATCTCATCCATAGTGATATTGTTGGTTCATTTCTAGATCTGTCTCTAAACAAACCAAGGTATGTGCTCACTTTTATTGATGATTATTCTAGATTCACTTGGGTATATTTACTTAGATTGAAATCAGAAGTATTTGGGTTCTTCAAGTTTTTCAAGTCTTTTGTAGAGAAATTTTCAGATAGGAATATAAAATCCATTCGCACTGACAATGGTGGTGAGTACATTAAGGCTGATTTTCAAGATTTTTGTGCTGAAAAGGGAATTGAGATGCAACAAACTGTTCCCTATACACCACAGCAGAATGGTGTAGCTGAAAGGAAAAACATAACATTGAAAGAAATGGCCACCTGCATGCTAAAGTTGAAAGGGTTGCACCCTAATCTTTGGGCAAAAGCCATTAACTGTGCCTCCTATCTTCAGAACAGAGTTCCTCACAAGGGACTCAATGACATTACTCCTTTTGAAGCATGGATGGGATACAAACCTGATGTATCTCATATTAAAGTCTTTGGATCCAGAGCTTGGGCAAGGATTCCAACTGACAAAAGGAGAGCTCTTGATTCACAAAGCAGAGAGTGCATTATGGTGGGTTATGCATTTGATGCAAAGGACTACAAGTTACTTGATCCTACTTCCATGAACACATTCTTGGAAATGAGTGTACAGTTTGAAGAATGGCCTCTCCATGATACTCCTGTTGTTGAGCAAGATAGATCACCTACCACTCCTCCTTTGATTGATGATCAAGAGAGCGATGCATCTTCACATGATACTTCAGATTCTGAATCTGAAGATGGAGATGATGATGATGGAATGCTAGATCCAGATCCACAAGAACCTGGAGGTCTAGCAACTGATGATCAAGATGAGCGAATGGGAGATCCAGATCCACAAGAACTTGATATTCCTCCTCTTCCTTGATGGATAGCCACTACACTCTGATCTGCCGGTGATTTGGTTGGTGATCCACATGATCATAAAAGAACCAGATCATATTTTCAGAATAGAAGGTTTCATCCTTCTCGCATTGCTGATCCATTTCAGATCGATTGATCCTTCTTTGGAAAAGAAGGACACTTACCTCCTTCAGGGGAGGGTGATGATATGCTACATTAGCATCCTTCAGTCTATTTTGAGGGAAGGATTTCTTCCCACTGGGGTTTCCCTCTCTCCTCACTTAGTTTATTTAGATTGATTGTATGGGGTGACCTTTGGTCTTAGTCACCAGGGCCCTATTTTACTGTTTTCAGTTATTTCTCATAGTATAGCTTGCGGGGGGTGTTGGAATCACACCATCATTTTCATGTTTTGCATGCCTGCATGCAAATCTGCATGCTGCATGCATTTGCATGCCACTGCATGCATACCGTCATCGTCATGGTGGTCTCCCCAGCACCTAGAGCTTGCTTCTAGATCTCCAAAGCCTGTCTTTAGCCCCCATTTGGTCTCCTACCTACCTGATGCACCCTTCTTGACTATTCTGCATGTCAAGTGCACCTTTTCTCACCTTCCACACCCAGTTAGTGTGCCTTTTCTCACCTACCTTCAATTATCACTTAGGTTAGGGAACCTTATCTCACCTACTAGGAGTTATCACTTAGTTAGTGCATGGATTGAGTAGTTCTTCCACTGATTGCTCATCCTAACTACCTGTAGCTCCTAGTTAGCTAGTTTTGGAGTGCCACTTGACCCTATGACAGCCTCATGTTCCCCCCTTGGAGTCTCCATTCCCTGATTTATGCCTAGATGGTTCTGTTAGACTCAGTTGGACACACTTGACCGACGCTTACCGTTTATGACGAATACTACTGACTCGATGATGTCTACATAGTTATCCAAGCTAGACTTTGAGCTCAGATTTGAATGCCCTACTTGGCTAATTCGAATCCTATATGATGCTACTTCACATTTTATTGTAACACATTCTTTACATTCATTATTCATTGTATGATACTGATATTGTCCATTATTCTGTGTTTATGAGTGATTATTGAGTGCATGCTTCTCTTCTTCTTTGCAACATTCTTGAGAGTTTGATTGTGAGTTTGTTACAATTGCTAGATCCCCTGCAGATTATCACAAATACTTATTCGGATGAACAATTATTTGTCCGAATAAATATTCAGCCGAATAGTTATTCGGCCGAATATTTGTTCGGCCGAATAAACGAAAAAAAAGCTGAGAAATTTCCCCGGCTAGCACTGACTCACACGAACTTCAATGTCGCTGTTACTTTTAACGATGAACTGTTAATGTTTATTTGGACGAGTAAACTCCCGATTATTCGGCCGAATAACAATATTTATTCGACCGAATAACTTATTTTAATTGGCTGAATAAATATTGTTATTCGACCGAATAAATTTCGCTATGCTTCTCGACCACCCGATTCTCACGAAATAGACACCCCTCTTCCTGGATTCACCCTAGAGTGACTTAGAAAAATGCCATTATTAATCCATCTCTCCATCCTGAACTCCATACAGTCGTTTCCCCACATACTTTCCATCTATCCCATGGCATACATGATGTAAAATATGACACTACCTTTCTTAATTGGTGTGCCATCAGGAAAGGCCATGTTCTTCAAGATTTGTTTCCTGTCAATGGGCAGAGGAGGGTAAAGCCTCATCATCTCGGGCAGACATGCATGCAGATAATGCATATGTTTCAATTCCTCATTACTGAAACGAAATGGATCTTGATGAACTTGTTGTTTCTTCTCATTATTCATTCAGTGTCTTGCTTCTAAAATGCTGTAAATCTCATCCATTATTTTATCTTCAACATCCGCGTGTTGAAGCAACAGCCAGAAAAACCAGGAGAGTGCTACAAAGGTTATGCCATGGCCCGCAAGAATGAAATTTGCGCAAACATCTCACAAGAATGCTTCAGAATACGAGAACCCATGCCATGGAGGCCATGTCCATCTCAGATAGCACGAGTGCAGAGTGCAGCTTCGATATTTTCCAAATAAAATTCCCCAATTCCAAAGATTTATATGCGGAAAGAAGATTGATTCCACTCTCGATCTGGATATTGTTGGCGTTTTGGCATGACATTCAAATTGCTTGCTGAGGATTGTCAATCATGAGCTCTGATGCATTTATTCACATATGATCCTGAACGCTGCCATTGGAATGTATGAATTTCAAAATGCTGAAAAGTACATGCAGGTTCAAAACGACCGAGGAGTGCAATAAATGTAACCGCCTAGGCTTAGCATTGTCATTTGAAACGGATGAGGAGTGCTAGAATCTGAAACGACTACCAAAGTTCGATCGGTATTCTCTATCTCTCTCAAAACCTTCCAGCTCATGATTCACGATCCATGATTTGCTAGTAAACGAGCGAGTGCACATCACTTATGTATCCTGGTTCATTTATCAAACCGTCAGAGGGTTGTTGATTGAATTTACTTTAATTATTTTAAATAACCATGGGGTTCGATTGGATTTAAACATGCATCTAAGTTAATTGAGTAAATATGAATGCTTGATTTATGGATGCGATGAAGAATATTTGGGCATCCTTGAAATCTAGCCATCCATTTATTAAAAAACAAAAAATCTGCAACCTCCCACCTACCCCAAAGTTGAAATAAATAAGCCTATCGACATAACAACTAAGAAAATCTTTTACATTATCTAATTCAATAATTAAGAAGACTTTTTACTTTACCTTAATGTCTAACTTAAACCCTTAAACTATATTTATATTATAAAATTTAATACTTCTTTTAAAATAAAAATTATATAAATAATAATATTAACTACCACTTCCATTAAATGCAAATGAGGTAACTATTAGTCTGAATTATAAAATTAACAATTAAATTAATATTATAGTTTCTAAATCTAAATTATAAAATTAATAATTAATTTAATAATATAGTTTCTATAATAGTAAAATAAAATTTCCAGTAAACAATATTAAAGTAAAATTACAAAAGGAAAATCTATAGCATAACTATATAATAATTTCCAATTCAATATATTTAAAACAATTATATTCAATATATTTAATTATTTATTGTCAAGTAAAGTGAACTATGGATAACCATAATGAACTATGATAAACCACAATGAACATGGTAATCATAGGAAAATAAAGTCAACCATAGTTAAACTTGTTAACCATTACCATATTGGATGTTATGGCATTAATTTTTGATGCTGGAATGTATTGCATAACTCTTAATGAACAACTTATCTAAGTGCTATGGTCAACCATGGGTCAACATTGTCCAGTAAAGTTAACCACAATGAACCATGGGTAACCAAAGTCAACTATAGTAAACCGTAGTCAAACATGGTCAATTGTAGACAAATGAAATCATCCATGTATATAATAATTGTAGTGCTCTGGTTTTACAGCAGAGCACTATGTAAAATTTCAGGGTTAATTTTCTACGTTTTAAACTTTATCAGTTTACGGAAGTAAATTTCTAAGAATTACTATATGCCTAAATGATATTTAGTGTACTTTCGTGTTTTCCATCAACCTTACCTTCGTAATTTAAAATAAGCAAGCATATCAATAATTCCTTTTCAACAATCATGTTCCAGCATAAGAATAGGTTCCACAACTTAGTAAATCAGAAAATAGGTTTCACAACTTAGTAAATCAGTAAATAGCAAGTTATGCATGTTTACAGTAAGATTTTAGCATAATAATCAAATAACGTAAATGACAAGGAAATTACCTGATGCTGATGCTAACCGTAGGTTGTAGTAGGTTTTATAACCTCTTAGACAGCCAAACTGAAGTGTCCACCCTACCGACCAGCTATTATCTTGCTGGCCCTTGGAAATCAAAGGATTTCCAAGCCCCCGAGCCCACAATCTGATAATCCCGAGAGCAGTCTTCCTTCTGTTCTCAAAATTTTTCTGTTCTCCAATCAAACTTTCTGTTCTCCCAATCTTCTGTTCTCAAAACTTCTTTTCCTCCTCCATCCAAAAAAAAAAACTCCCCTTTCTCCAAGCTCTCCCCCTCTATATAATTTCCCTTCCTCGAGAATATCTTGGGCTTACTCCACCGCCCCAAAATCCCCCCTCTCGAGCCCCTCAACATTTACTCCTATCACCAGTTCATTCATACACGGTTCTGTATAAAAATGTTTAATTACTTACTCTCCTAGAAAAATTAGTTGGTTTTGGATTGACGGTCGTAAGTATTTATTACGGTGGGGATTATCACCCAAAGGTTATCCATTCGAAACAAGCTTCATTGAATACAAGTCTATCCGCCATCCTTGATATTTTAATGTTATTAATGTAATTAATAAAATATTATATAATTAGTTGCCCCTTTTCAACTTGGACATGATGTGTCTTAATGGTCCACCTTATCCGTCGAGACCACTTAGCTTGAGGTTTAAATTCCAAGATTAACATTGAATAATTAAATAACCATTTTCCATCACATCACGTTCATTCCAAAAATGATTATCCTATTATGGCTAACTTTTGAAATGGAAATAATTACACAATATTAATTTATAAATCAATATTTTAAATATTACTTATATTGCAATTGTTACGATAGGGATATAAATGTTGCCGGAATATTATTAATTAAGTAAATAATAATAATTAGATCACCATTTATTAATTAATAATAATAATGAAATCACCATTTAACAATAATAAAAGGTGAATTAATCATAGTATTCTTAATTATTTGTTTATCACATGAGTACCCTATCATCAACATAGCATCCTTGTTCTTATAAACAAAGCACTTGTGAGGGCTTAAACAATTTTACTAATTAATTAGACACTATCATTACCCTATTCACAACAGTTCTTCAATGACAATGTTAACTGACGACACTTGTCTTAGTTTATTTTTACAATGTTTTCATATAATTACTAATTCACTTATTTACACATTGACAACCTAACCATTCATTACCTAAGTTGATTGATGTATCCTTAACTGAGTTATCTATGACATTTATACTACTATTCAAGCATGACAAGTATGTTATACACCAGTAATATTGTACACGTACAAGGTGTGCATGCATGGCCAGTGTATGCACATGTCGGATATGTACTATAAACAAACCCCATTCCGCCTATGCATACTTGCTAACTAATAATAGTATCTACCCCCAAGCAGAAGAGCAAGCATAATATATAGTATAATTACTTTAACATCCTCGGTTTTTTAACAGTTAACCCTTTACGATTTAACATCATTGTCTTTATGTTTACATTAGTTTAATCAATCAAGTACAGGAAGGGTGCCTACTTCCACTAACTCGGAATCAAGGAATACTAAACCCCCAACAGTACTAACTAACACATCCTCCCATCATAACCTACATCCAGCATCCTCCCTATCCTCCCTCTGCTAGTACAACAGTGGATGTCGGACTCACCGATCTGACCACATAGAACTTGAGAGCGATAGCATCGGCTGAACAGCGGACCTATCCTCCCCTAGCAGGCATCCGACCATCGTCATCACAACAACATGGGGAACGTGTCTCAACACAGCCCTCCCGACCTCGGGTCTCATGGAACCATAGGGTGGGAAACACATCCATCCCTCTCAACATACTGGGCCTACGCCCTTATCAACTCATACTTGCTGCTATCGGGATTATCAGTTTGTGTTATCGTATCCTCATTTTGGCTGCTGAGGTTTGCTGTATGAACATGTTTTCCTTTCCAATATATATCAGATCAAGTAACTGGCTATCCCATAGCCCTTGAGTCCTGTAGGTTAGTATTTTGCAAAATACAATTTATAGAAAGAATTTCCCATTGATCGCCAATTGATCCATGTTATCATTTTATTTCATGTAACCTTTTAGCTCATCATAGATGCGTATGACATATAACATTTCAATAATTCATATAAGAAGATGGTATCCACGTACCGAATCATATATTTCACATTTCATTAATGAAAACATATAAACATATACTGCAATCGTAAAATAAGGAAATCATATGATAATCATGACATCATAATCGCATAACATAGTAACATCATAATCATGGTGAAATCATAAAACAGAGTAACATCATATAACGAGGTCCAATATAGTTTACTCAGTCGAGCTGAGTTCAACAGAATATATAGGAAATAAAGTATGGTGTGTCTAACTAATAAATATGCCGAATCAAAATATGGGCGTTACATACACCCACCCTTCGGGAAACTTCGTCCCGAAGTTATGGTCAAAATAGTGAGGGAAAATCTTGACGCATAGTCTATGTGTCCTCCCAGGTAGCAGATCGTGGGCTATACTTGTCCCACTAGACCTAAAATTGACCAAACACATTGATGGCATCTTCCAGTTTTACTTCTTTTATCCCATGATATGTATTCTAATAATTGAAGAAACATTTAGATTAATCTTTCTGTAGAATCTCAATACTATATCTAGAAAGCCTAAAGGTTATAATCAGTTCCTATCCTCCTTGGCTTTGTTCTCCTTACCCTTTGTAAAAATATCCCTTTGGTTATACCGTCAAGTGAGGTTTACTCGTCACACTTACCAAGTTTTCATCACACGCATGTATTTAGCATGAAGTAATCATTAAGGTTATCATATCTCTTGCAGGGAAAGAATATCCACATTAACAAATCCTAATGCCATACATTATTATTACCCTAGCGAAAATAGGCAATTTGTATCTAGGATAACCAAAAGTAATATAACATTAATTAATTTAGGAGAACTATCATTGTTTACAAGGTTTTTGTAATAATATCTTATCAGAATGAAAATGTTACCAAGTTTGTTTATTGTTCTCTTCTTTTATAGGGGATATATATAAATGGGAAGAGGAACCATTAATTCCAATAAATTTATAGCTAATTTGTTCTCGTAACCTAAGCTTCCTATACATACGCTTATTAATCTACATGGATCTTATTGATACTTACACACATTATGTACTATGACTACTTCATATGATACTAATGCGAATCCAACCTATTTATGTGGCATCAAGCTTGGTTCCTATTTTGCGAGATGTTGATGTCAACGGAGACATATTTTCCTTTCTTCATAATGTTATAATTCTTACTTTGTTAACTCTCTGTAAAGAAATATTATTATATATATATATATATATATTTTTGAGGTGACGATCGATTTCCTCCATCATATAATAGGGGTTTAAACATCGTAACTTTATTCATTGTGATGCACATCAGTTACTATTTTTCCTCCATCATTATTCCATTTATTATCATTACTTCTCTTAGCCTCGTATATGCTTACTGAGGCTAACTTATTAGTTCCCCACCAATCTCCGTACTTTTATATTGTATCTCTTGTTCGCTTTGTAATTATTAAATCCTAGTTGTTTCCCGATAATATTTTCCTTCAAAACATGCCAATTTTGCATAAGCAAGACTAGCGACATATAGCCTCTACCCCTTTCGCACACCTACTTAGTTCCTTCATTCTTTTTCTACTTACCATATTGAAACATGATTAATTGCACACAATGTGGCAGAATACATCATACTTATTAATTAGTACTATGAAGCATCAATATCCAACACTTGTGCACATATATTTATTTACCAATTTGATGCCTAGATTCAACTATGTTAGCTCAAACTATGGTGTTTGCCAATACAACTAGACTTTTAACGTCTTATCATAAATGAAGGTGTTTAGGGGTAATGTATGTAACTTATTTATTATACGTAAGTTATGGATGTATAGCATAGCCTTTCCTCACCGTATTGCATCATTGCAACACTCGAACATAGACAATGATTATAATACCATAAAATATATGTTTTCATACAAACCACAATGAGGTAAAAACCTAACCTATTCCAAATGCCAACTATGGAAGGATCAACACTATGCCATTATTGGAAGAATCGTGGCGATGTCGATGAAGACGACGGAGGTGGAGGTGAAGGTGGTCGACCTAGACCTCGACCTCGTTGTGTTATTACAATGATTGATTCTATGTTCATGATCAAAACGTCAAATAATTAATTCCTCTATTGAAAAAAAGTTTAGAAATGACTATATTAATACTGATGTGCGAGGAACAGTTTGTTAGGATCAATGTGTTGAAATCTATGGTCGTTTCCATTCATGATTTTGTCATGTAGTGAAATTAGCATCCTAGCATTCAGCTCGCCATGCTCGTTTCAGCGGTTCCTTGTTTTCAGATTATGTGTTTGTTTCGTCTCTTCGACTATAAGTTGAAGTCTCGGCAATGGATTTTCTAAGTTTTAAATAAATTAATTAATGTTTGGCTTTTCTATGTAAATAAATTAATTAATGTTTGATCTATCCTATACATTAAACCCATATATTAATCTTAATGGTTAAGCATAATAAAATAATTTATTTAACTTAATTTAAGCACTAATACTCCACTATTACTGTTTCATGTTCTAGTTCGATTTAAACCTAAATTTTTAAATTTAAATACACATAATTCATCATTAATTAAATTCTGATATATAATTAATTTAGGCATTTAATCAGCATCAATTAATCAAAATATTCGTTGATGCTAAGACTTAATGGAAACTATAACTTTGAATTTTTCTTTTTTAAACATTTTATAGTAATAATTTTAAACATATATTTTATTTTATTTATTTAATAGAATATTAACCTAACCCTAGCTTGATCCCTAGCTGGCAGCTCCCTCTCTCCAAAGGACACGCAGCCCTTATCTCCCACGCGTCCTTGACTTGCCCTCGGATCCTCATCCTTTCACCTCGAGGGCAGCCTATGGTTCAAGGGCGCCCATGTGAGGGTCTCGTGCATGCTTGCCATGTGCCGGTGTGCATGCTACCACGTGGACTTTGGCAAGGAGCCCCAGCTGAAGGCGATCTTCTTTATATCAAGTCTGCACCTACCTCGCGCGCGCGTGAACTCTCATTTCTTTCCCATTCTGGCTCGACAACTCCGTGTTTTTTTTTTTGGCTCAGCAACTATGAAACCAGAGAGCTCATGAGACTAGAGTGTCTGGTTTTCCCCTGCTCGGACGCTAGGTCAAGGATGAGCGTATTCATGGAAGAGTCGGTGAGCTTGGTCAGGTGCAGCTTTGAAGGTAAATGAAAGAAATCATAATTAAATTTTATTAGAACATGGTCTTATTGTGTTAGTAAATAATAACAAGGCAACTGCAAATGGTTATGTAATACCCATTTGGATTTAACCAGTTTTTTTTTTTTCTCAGTGTTTCTGCAAATGGCTTTTGTCGGGGATGTTGGGCTATTGGGACATAGAATGCAGGCTTTTTTATTAATGAAGGTTGCCGATTTTTGCTGTAGATGCTCTTGAAAGTAGTCCCATGCCATTAGTTTCACTGCATGGTAGCTCAAAAATCGTAGTCCAACTCCACTGTACTGTTTTTTTGTTTTCAGATCATATTCCGCTTCAATGTCCTTAGGCGTTTAGCTGCTGCCGCCTTCTTTTCTGTTGTCTCCCTGGGGAATCTGTTGCCCAACTTAATCGTTCTGGCCCAATTCTTCTAGTGGCCTATATTTGGTAAAGGCTGCATTCGTTGCAGGCATAGCAGGGGCTAGTGTTCTGCTTAGTGTTCGCGTGGGGCTAGTGTTCGCGTGGGTCCGAGCTTAGTGTGCTGTCGTAGTGGTTCGCGTGGGTCAACTTGCTATATGGCTGGTGTTCTTGGTGTTGATGTAGGCCTGGTCCCATATACATTTTGTAGGAAAGAAAACGCTCTCCTTCTCACACAAACAATGCACATACGCTAGGTTAATGTAGGTCGAGGGTTCCGTTTGTGAGGAAGCTGTTTTTATTCAACAGAAATCATTCGATATATATATATATATATATATATATTTTTCTTCATTTTCAATGTCCATGCTCAATTTTAGTGCCTGAGTTTTCTGTGCTTGAATTTTCACTACTGGCATACATGCTTAGTTTTACAGGAATATAAAATTCTGTGGCAATTTTTGTTGTATAGTTCTCTAGAATTTTGATATGACTATAATTTCGTCGAACTTTAACTTACAGGGAAATTTTCATTTAACTTAAGGCATTACCATGTGCATAAAAGAGAATCCCATGCACAGTTAAGATTAAGAAGGATGGAATAATGAGATATTATGGCCTAAGCGCTAATCAAAACTCCTTCTATTCACCGGAATCCGGTAAAGTAATTTTTGCTTAAATAGTAATTTGAAGTGTTGAAATTGCAATTTTGGCGATTTGAATAATTTTAAAATTGAATATTAATTCTAGAACCAGCAATATTACTGAAATTGCAATTGCAATGGCAGAAATAACCATTTCCATCCAATTTTTATCAAAATTTAGCACGTAAAACGGGCGTTTTGGTTGTCTTTTATCTTACTGGAAATATTATCATATAAAACTATGTATGACCCTGGAGTCTGGACCCATGGCGGATTCAGTGGTCACATGGGTTTAGGAGGACGGAAGATTTTATGTTGTCTGTGTCTGCCCCTGACAGGACATTTGAGATTGACCGAAGGATTGGGACCTGCAGCCTCGACCTATTGTTGCCATACCGACTCCATGATTGTTTCCTACATTCTCCCTGGTTTCTTATGCTTCCTAGGTTTTGCAGTTATTTTGGTGTTAGAATATCCATATTTAAAACGCATCAGATATGCCATTTTTTTTTTTCTTAAATCTCATAGAAAGAGATCTAGAAGATTAGGGTTTAAGGTTAAATATTTGAAGTTAGGGTTCAACAAGTGAATAAAGGGGTTCCATAGTTAGCCCAACGCCTAAAGAATAAGATGAAGGAGGCCCTCTAGATCCTCTCTTCCCTGGACGAAGTCGTACTAAAATAGGAGAGGGTGCCCTTGTTATTATAACACTCTGAGAGGGATAATACTAAAATCAACTCGTAAATTACTACAGGTTGTGTGAATCCACAATACAGTAAATCGAGACCTCTTGGAATAGCTTAGCAAGCTCGGCTAAATGTCTAGCAAATATATAGAATAAAAGATAACGTGCTGCTTCAAATGGAAGTGCGAGAAACTAAAGGGATCCCTCGATGCTTGCAAGCAATTCTCCCAAAATCACACTCACTATCTTCGGTGGTCTAGGTTTGTGAGGTAGACGAGAATTTCAAGTATAACAAAAAAAAAAAATCTGCTACTGCTGCTTACGGGTAATCCGGATTAGTAATATAGTCCATAGAGAACGGTGGATCCTGCCAAGTATCCAGTTGGAAAGACCCGAATGCCACTGGAGTTGCTCAGAAATTATGTACACCTTCGGCCTCGAACAAACACGTTTTCATCGTTTGCTCGAATTCGTAATGCTCTTGCATATGCAACGCATACATTTTTCCAAAACAATGGGTTTCTGTATGTCCACACACCTAAAGATTTCGACGAGATATCTCTCAGGGCGGTGTTCTCTTCGCTGTATACATATATATATTCCTTTATGGATCTGAAGGGGGAGGACGACAGATGGGGCGATCTGCATTGTGTGATGACTTGATCGTTTTCGAATTGCTACAAAATAGCAATACCCTTTTGGTGGTTTTTTTTTTTTTTTTAACCTGCATGTTTACAGACGCTGACAAGTACCAATGTACTTGGCATATCTCGGCTATGTACGCTGTCATTTTCAGGGTGAACGTTGAATCGGTTCTATACTTATACGAGCAAGGTGAGATTATTCCTTTGTGTTTATCAATGAGGAAGAGATGCTCACACTGTCTATTTCTAAACCCTAATGTTCCTTTGTCAATCATTTCATTCTTTTTAACTTTTGTATAGATCGGTGTGATTCCTTTGTTGCAAATTTGTCATCTCTACCAATGTTCCTCTGCGCGATTATCAATGTTTCTTATCTGCTAAGAATGCCAATAATGTATTCAACATTGAAACAAACCTTGCTATTGATCGTGCTTTTTATTCTAGGGTCCCCTCCTTCGTCATGGTAATCAATCTTCACATAGGATACAATGTGTCTTTTTATTATATGTTGCAGAGCGAACCCTGTCTAGTTTAATACATGAGTTCTGACCAGTTAAAAGTATGAATGATGTCTAGGCTTCGAAACTATGGATGGCTCATTAAATTAGTTATAGTTTCTTTGATTCCTAGATAATCCATTATTGATGAGTTAAGAATGATCCAGTAGGAATGAAACGTTTATTATATTTTTTTTTGACCTCGTAAAAGTGTAGCCTTAAACCGAGCTTCATCTCTATAAAATAGGGATAGCAACCTGCGTTAGATTCAATCTCTGTACAGGAAGCATTACTGAAACTAATTATATTAGCAGGATAGTATATGAATGTAATCCTAGGTGCAGAAATCTTGCTACCTCCTTTTTCTTCAAGATAAGTAGGTTTAGACTATAAATTCAAAAACAAAAACAAAAAATTATATTATTCTGCATAAATCTATATTTTGTTTTTCAATAGTCAGTAAATAGATTAACCATGAATTTCCAGAAAGCTACATACATTGCAGAAACTAATTTTTTTTTTCTTTTCAATTCTTGATCCTCCTACAAAATAAGACAGTGATAAAACAATTATGTATTTCTAATGTACAGTAAGCAAATTTCAGTTCTTTCTATGAAATCTAAGACCCAATATTTTTATATGAAAACAAAATTAGACAGTAATATTTAAACAATAAGAACCTATAGGAAATTTGCATTTGTTTTTCAATATAACCCTCTGATTCTGTTAAACTGAGCGAATTTGCTCCAAAATAGCTCAATATTTTGTCGGCAACAACTATTAATTTCTATATAAAGCTAGTTTGTTTTTGTTGTAATTTCAATTAAATTTTCTTCTCTTATTTTTGTTCATGGATTCCCATCACTCGCCAAGATTTTGGCAACAGTAGTAGGAAAATAATTTGCATGTGTTTAGTGGTAGATTAACTATATAAAGAATGAAAATATAAATATATATATATATATATATATATATATTTTTAATGTAATTGTTGTTATCGTTGTGCAAGTACCTTGAAAGATGACTATGGCTGGAGGTCAAGTAGGTAATTTATCAAGTAAATTTTCTAGGTGAAGCATGAATAGGCCTGTAGGTTCAAGAGTCTGAACAAAGGCTCTGATACCATCTGTAGTGCTCTGGTTTTACAGCAGAGCACTATGTAAAATTTCAGGGTTAATTTTCTACGTTTTAAACTTTATCAGTTTACGGAAGTAAATTTCTAAGAATTACTATATGCCTAAATGATATTTAGTGTACTTTCGTGTTTTCCATCAACCTTACCTTCGTAATTTAAAATAAGCAAGCATATCAATAATTCCTTTTCAACAATCATGTTCCAGCATAAGAATAGGTTCCACAACTTAGTAAATCAGAAAATAGGTTTCACAACTTAGTAAATCAGAAAATAGGTTTCACAACTTAGTAAATCAGTAAATAGCAAGTTATGCATGTTTACAGTAAGATTTTAGCATAATAATCAAATAACGTAAATGACAAGGAAATTACCTGATGCTGATGCTAACCGTAGGTTGTAGTAGGTTGTATAACCTCTTAGACAGCCAAACTGAAGTGTCCACCCTACCGACCAGCTATTATCTTGCTGGCCCTTGGAAATCAAAGGATTTCCAAGCCCCCGAGCCCACAATCTGATAATCCCGAGAGCAGTCTTCCTTCTGTTCTCAAAATTTTTCTGTTCTCCAATCAAACTTTCTGTTCTCCCAATCTTCTGTTCTCAAAACTTCTTTTCCTCCTCCATCCAAAAAAAAAACTCCCCTTTCTCCAAGCTCTCCCCCTCTATATAATTTCCCTTCCTCGAGAATATCTTGGGCTTACTCCACCGCCCCAAAATCCCCCCTCTCGAGCCCCTCAACATTTACTCCTATCACCAGTTCATTCATACACGGTTCTGTATAAAAATGTTTAATTAATTACTCTCCTGGAAAAATTAGTTGGTTTTGGATTGACGGTCGTAAGTATTTATTACGGTGGGGATTATCACCCAAAGGTTATCCATTCGAAACAAGCTTCATTGAATACAAGTCTATCCGCCATCCTTGATATTTTAATGTTATTAATGTAATTAATAAAATATTATATAATTAGTTGCCCCTTTTCAACTTGGACATGATGTGTCTTAATGGTCCACCTTATCCGTCGAGACCACTTAGCTCGAGGTTTAAATTCCAAGATTAACATTGAATAATTAAATAACCATTTTCCATCACATCACGTTCATTCCAAAAATGATTATCCTATTATGGCTAACTTTTGAAATGGAAATAATTACACAATATTAATTTATAAATCAATATTTTAAATCTTACTTATATTGCAATTGTTACGATAGGGATATAAATGTTGCTGGAATATTATTAATTAAGTAAATAATAATAATTAGATCACCATTTATTAATTAATAATAATAATGAAATCACCATTTAACAATAATAAAAGGTGAATTAATCATAGTATTCTTAATTATTTGTTTATCACACGAGTACCCTATCATCAACATAGCATCCTTGTTCTTATAAACAAAGCACTTGTGAGGGCTTAAACAATTTTACTAATTAATTAGACACTATCATTACCCTATTCACAACAGTTCTTCTATGACAATGTTAACTGACGACACTTGTCTTAGTTTATTTTTACAATGTTTTCATATAATTACTAATTCACTTATTTACACATTGACAACCTAACCATTCATTACCTAAGTTGATTGATGTATCCTTAACTGAGTTATCTATGACATTTATACTACTATTCAAGCATGACAAGTATTTTATACACTAGTAATATTGTACACGTACAAGGTGTGCATGCATGGCCAGTGTATGCACATGTCGGATATGTACTATAAACAAACCCCATTCTGCCTATGCATACTTGCTAACTAATAATAGTATCTACCCCCATGCAGAAGAGCAAGCATAATATATAGTATAATTACTTTAACATCGTCGGTTTTTTAACAGTTAACCCTTTACGATTTAACATCATTGTCTTTATGTTTACATTAGTTTAATCAATCAAGTACAGGAAGGGTGCCTACTTCCACTAACTCGGAATCAAGGAATACTAAACCCCCAACAGTACTAACTAACACATCCTCCCATCATAAACTACGTCCAGCATCCTCCCTATCCTCCCTCTGCTAGTACAACAGTGGATGTCGGACTCACCGATCTGACCACATAGAACTTGAGAGCGATAGCGTCGGCTGAACAGCGGACCTATCCTCCCCTAGCAGGCATCCGACCATCGTCATCACAACAAAATGGGGAGCGTGTCTCAGCACGGCCCTCCCACGACCTCGGGTCTCATGGAACCATAGGGTGGGAAACACATCCATCCCTCTCAACATACTGGGCCTACGCCCTTATCAACTCATACTTGCTGCTATCGGGATTATCAGTTTGTGTTATCGTATCCTCATTTTGGCTGCTGAGGTTTGCTGTATGAACATGTTTTCCTTTCCAATATATATCAGATCAAGTAACTGGCTATCCCATAGCCCTTGAGTCCTGTAGGTTAGTATTTTGCAAAATACAATTTATAGAAAGAATTTCCCATTGATCGCCAATTGATCCATGTTATCATTTTATTTCATGTAACCTTTTAGCTCATCATAGATGCGTATGACATATAACATTTCAATAATTCATATAAGAAGATGGTATCCACGTACCGAATCATATATTTCACATTTCATTAATGAAAACATATAAACATATACTGCAATCGTAAAATAAGGAAATCATATGATAATCATGACATCATAATCGCATAACATAGTAACATCATAATCATGGTCAAATCATAAAACAGAGTAACATCATATAACGAGGTCCAATATAGTTTACTCAGTCAAGCTGAGTTCAACAGAATATATAGGAAATAAAGTATGGTGTGTCTAACTAATAAATATGCCGAATCAAAATATGGGCGTTACAATAATGGTCATATTTGAATTTATGGAATAGTTTATTATTGTGCGAATAAGTGGCATGATTAACAACTTATCTAGGTGCAATACTCAACCATGGGAAACCTTAGTCAAAACATGGTTCACTTTGTGGCAAGAGACAAATTCAACCATTTTCTTTTCTACTTATCCATACAATGATCAAACTGCACAATCAAGTTAACGATCACTATCAAACACAATCAACCATAGTAACCACCATCAACCATGGGAAACCATGGTCATCATGGTGAACCACAATCAAACATGATCAACCATGGTCATCATGTGAACCACGATAAAAAAAATGATTAATTATAGAATCACCACTAAGAAAGCAATGTGAATCATTTGGTCACTTCACATATTTTCTTCAAATGTGTCGATTCTTGAGAGATGCTTCATTGTGGGGTTGTGCCTAAACTATGTATGCTTCAACAAATCAATTGCATAGACAAAATGAAGTAGAAATACAAGGAGGTATTTAAATTGAATGAAATTATTTTCAAAGTATCCCCTTGTATCCCCTACCTAATGAGAAGTTATTAACCACATTATTAAAATTCGATTCAATACTATCATACATAGGGAAACGTTAAAAAATGATCACTTTTTTCTTTCTAATTTTTAATGAAAATGGTAGAATTTAGTAGTGTTATGTATAAACAATAATTTAAGATTCTTTGGATTTTTTCAAGTATTTTTTGATGCTATACTCATTAGGTTTGAACAACCAAACAATTCAATGTGTTATAGATTATGAGATTCGTTTACCAACACCCTCGGTCCCTTTGGAGGAAAATTTGAAAACTTCAGTTTAAGGAGTTTTAGAGTTGGCATGGAAGTAACCTCCTCATCTCCACTCAAAAGAGAAACATAGATATACTTGGAAGGAACCACATCCCTATGTTCAAAAGGATCTAGAGTGTTTCTAGCATGTTCCTCTTCACAATAGCCAAATTCTGACAACTAAGTCCAATTTTCTCTAATTAGACACAAGATATATTATTACAATAAATAATATCAAGTTACTAAATTTTATGTCATCCCAATGCAGTCTAACATGTTGATGCATTAGTGACACATTGGCATGCCCAATGTTATTATGGAGCTTAAGATTAATACTTTTGATTTTTTCCAAAGATTCTTAGATCCAATAGAGATACAAAATTCTATGTGCTTGAATTACATACATAGAGTGCATATGCCAATGACTCTTCCCTATTTTGGGGGATCCCCATTTTTGGGGATTCTATTAATGATGGTTATGGATATGTAACCATATAATTGATTAACACTTGGAATCGAAACGAGCACCACTTAAGTGCGATATTGAGGGATTTATGTTTGGAGTGGTTAAGGTGCTTGGCACATGTGTATTTGTGCCTTCCTAAGTTTGGGTGCATAGATTGTGGAAGGATGTTATACTCAGGGGTGGAAATGGAGTTTGTTTGAAAGACTATTATATTGGCACATGTGGGATGCTCTACTCATGTTGTTGATTGGAGAAGAGTTCTTGACATAAATGTTTATGCAACCATCTACTTTCCTAGCACTTGGAGAGAGCACCACCTAAGTACAATACTTAGGGATTTTGTTTGGAGTGGTTAGGGTGCTTGGGACACATGGATTTGTGACTCCCTAACCTTAGATGCATAGTTTCAAAATGGATTTTATATTCGGGGTTGGTAGGTTATCTTGTAGATTGTGATGAGTGGTTGGAGGCGGAAGACATCTCAATGAGTTATCCACTTGTGAATTTGAACACATGATTCCTTATAACCTACTCTTCGGGTTGAATATTGTCATAGCCATAGGTCCTAGAATATGCATAAACCATGATTTTGGTGTGTTCCATTCATGCACCAATGACAGAGGATCTATCAGTGGGACTACGAAATGATAGAGTAGGTAACCTTAAAAGCTTGGATTTTGTTTACAAGGTGTCCTAATGCAGGAGTACATGGGAAATCTAAAGTGAATACAAAATCATCTAGGAAATTTCATTAGGTCAAATTTCAACCACTTTGTCAAGAATTTACAATTTTTTATATTTTAGTGTAAGATTCACCAATATTTCACAAGAGTTTCTAATTCCGTGAAAGATTTGTCAAAAATTTTACAAGTTTTTATAATTTTGTGAAAGATTCGCCCAAAAATTACAAGATTTTATAATTCTGTGAAAGATTCGCCCAAAAATTATATATACATATTATATTATTGATAAAAGAGCCTTCACACTTTCATGTGTATCATCGGTATTCGCCCATTTTTTATACATATAAATTTGGGGGGGGGTTCTTTAAATCATCCCAGCGCTGAAGAAGGGCAAGATGCCCCTTAGTGTCTCTTGGATTTCAGTTTTGGATATTGTTGGAATGATGTTGTTATTTGATTAGGCATTGGTTCCCTTTTCCATTGGGAGCATTGCGGTAAAGGATGTGATTTTTCTTGTACTGTTAGCCATGGTGGAGACCTGAGTTTGGAATACTTGAGAGATAGATATTCCCTCATAGTCAAGGCTAAGCATTATTGATATAGGTACTAGAAGAAGATGGAGAGAGAATTTTGAGACTTGTTGAAGATGTTGTAGAGTCGTCTATGAATCTCATAATAGGTAATGCACTAGAAAATAAAGTGCTCTTCCATCTTGGCATGCTACATATGAAAAATTTGGAAATTATTTCCCTCTTGTGGGATTTCATGTTCAACCTCTATCAAATTTCTATGAGAAGCCACTAAAAACTGGACCAAAGGATCATAAGCGCATGCATCTAGTTTTGTAGTATATAATGGGATTGGACAATGAGCTCGTCTCTCAACTATAGGAAGTGATATGTGTATAAGGCCATCTTGGTCTTGAACCTCTTTGGTGAATCGAGCTAATTGACCTGGATACATTTTATGTATAGACTAGAGAAGGGTCAAGACCTTTTAAAACCAACAACCATGAATCCATCCCCTAGGTTTATTCTAATCCAAGGCATTTGAGGAGTAATATTCAAAGTATGGGAAATAGTCCCTACTAGTATCCGAGTTACAAAAACATCAGATATGATGCAAAAATGAGACCATCCTAAAAATCAACTTGAGCTTGAAACGGTGGGCCCCAAAATTTTCTTGGACAATGACATTGGGTGTAACCTTATGGATTCTTATGAAACAATGAATCATGAAACTCAACACACTTTGTCTTGGCCCATTCTGGCTCAAGTAGGATATCTCCCCACACCTGAGAAAAATATGTCTTGAAAGTGGATCTGCAAGCATTGTTGCTCGATGAGAGTGTTATCAACTTACCCCTATGAAAAAATCAAAGGCAATGAGACTTAAACTTTCCACTAATCTACATGAGTTCCTCAGCAAGAAAGGCTTACAAAATCGAGAAACCCCTTCAAATAATGCTTGCATTGCTACTAAAGGCAGCTTGTACTAATAAGTGAAAGTTGGAAGAACACACCTTGTCTCGTTGGAGCTAGTTGGCTTGATCTAATTTGATCAACAACCCCAAAATCGTTTCAATATCTCATGTAAGGCCAACCTTTTACTATCTGGGTCAATATGTATAAGACTCTAATATACAATCCATTTGATGGTATATCGCATCATTGATCACAGATCAAACTCAGTTGTAAAGACAAGTTGAATTTGAACTTAGAAAGTTACATTTATTAGATAGTGCATTGTGTAGACCATGAAATATTGTTGTTACACGATACCTATCCTACTACCATGAACATATCATGTGAAGCAAGGTGGGATTCAAAGGGCCTATGAATCTAAGACATCTTATCCAGGTGCACCCAACTTCCCTACTTGTATTTACAGCCTGGCGTGGCCATCTCATCATCTCAAAATGGCCCAACTAGCTTTGAACATTTCTACTTGGTCTTGTATGCATTACATTTTTGTTACCATCCTCCATGGAATACGAAACAAATATTTTTTTTCTACTCAAGAGGGAGTTGACACGGCCATTCCACTTGGCACAAAAGCTACCCAAATTTGAAATTGAATCCATTCAACAACCATATTAATTAGGAAGTATGATAAACCCTAGTGTACTGTTGGCTTCCATTTAAGATTAACAAATGTTGGTGTTGAATTAGGTCAAGGTCCCCTTAAATTCATGTTTAGTTTCATGTAATGAAATTTAGTTCAATACTAAATCAAGTCAAGGTCTCCTATAAAAAAAAATTACATGGAAACCTTCAATCCTTCAAGACCTCAATAGATTTGTTTTAATTGATTGAAAGTAGTTTCATTGAACTTATGGCACCAAACATCTAATTTCTTATGCCTCCCACATTCTTGAATATACTTTCTTTTTCATCATTCTCATGTCAATAAGGTATTCTTTCATATGATATGGGAATAAACACCACCACATCTTTCTTTCTAGGTGAAATTTCTATTTTACTATGGGCTATATGGAAAGGTCTACAAAGCTGAATCAACATCCATTGCTCATGGTTAGTTGAATGAAATCAAATTTATTATCATCAATTAACAACAAAAGAATCCAATGGTTTATTTTTAGTAATGGTTATGTTTGAGCATAATTGAGCTTCTAGTTTCTTGCTTTGTCGTTAAATTTTGCATTCGTAAACTTAAAAGTGTAATAACTTTCACCCATGGGAATATTTTGTAGGCAATTGTATAAAATGGCCAAGTGGTGCAAATGGGATATGATCATGGATCTCCAGGTTTAAGACATGAAAGACATGATCACGTTTTCAAGTAAAGACTTAGTTTGGTCCGAAATTCATCGAGAAAACATAAGCATTGATATGAACTGTAATAATTTCAAAAGTGTATTATGTATATATTGGCATTCAGATTGCATTTATCACTCATATGTACTAACATTTTCAAATTTTTGGTGTAGTTATCATTTTTCATTTGGCCTAGAGGAAAAAAGAGGTGAGCAATCGACTAAACGAAGGACCTCATTTGTGAAAAAGAGGGGCTTCCAATGCCACTTCATTGTGAAGGTGATGGTTGATAATCCTGATATGGAAATATTGACTTAGAACTTGTATGGGCATGAGGATGGGGATGGATGGCCTTTTCATGGCCAACATGACACTTCAAGTGATGTAAGGACCTTGCATAGGCCGAGGCTTTCAAGGGAAATTGTGGCCTATGTAGAGAGTTGTTGTTTCTCTCTAGGAATGCTCATTGATACATTATAAAATATACATTGAGAGACATGTTGACATGGATGCGACATTTCGAGATAGGGATTTCTTCCTATCCAAGAAAAATATTGTAAACATATACAATCGGTTGTCAAAGGGAAATTATAAACTCCACCAAAAGGATGAAATGAGTGTAAATATTTCGTATCAGAAGCATCATGAAGATTTTTTCTTTTACCAAAATCCCAATGGTGCATAGGTCCCTTTTATAATGGGAATTTAGACAAATTGGATGTTAGACACAATCGTGAAGCTATCCCATAATAGCTTAATATCCATGGATTCTACATTTAGTATTAATTAGTACGGGATAAGTCATACGTCAATTATTGATTCAATATACCTTTTTAAGTTCTATCCATTCAATATGATTGATGAGTACTTATTTTTGAGTTTACATGTTCTTTGAATATGAAATTACCAACTATATACACTAGTGGCGTTTGATGAACAACAAAGTCGGGATCCAATTGCATGAGTGTTGGCATTACGTAACATATTAGAGGATATTGTACTATGGTTGGAGCAGCTCATACATAGGTGTCACCAAATCCGTATTGATTGAAAATTCAATTCCTTCATGGTTGATAATGCATTGGCTGAAATCAATGCCTCGAGGTAACTTCAATTTTGTTATGTTACAATGAAATTTGTGTTTATTATAAGAATGTCACACTAAAGTGCACTCCTTATGGAAGGAGGATCACAAGGTGTGTTGTGATATTGTGTATTTGGCATGTTCGGAGGGCATGGTTAAAAAATGTGAATCGGTTGGCCACAAATCTAAAAAAAGTGAATGACATGTTCAATGAGTTAGGTTGCATCATGAAAGACACTCGCAATGTTGAAGTGGATGACGCAATCAATAATTTTTTTAGGAAATTTTTAGATGAGCAGAATTTCTTAGACTATTTCCACAAGAATTGGGTGGCTGATGATAAGATTCGTAAGTGTGCAAACTCTTAGTAGTGTTTCCATTTTTGTGCTTCATAAAGATGATATTATTGGACTAACCTGGTTCTTTGCATATAGGGATGTGGGAAAAAGGGTTCCAAGAGTTTCCTCATGCAAATTGGGAAACCAATAATGTAGTTGAGTCATAGCATTGTTATTTGAAGACACAATTTCTATCCGACCGAAGGAAGAAATGTGCTCGTAGAATGGATTGGTTGCTATATGTTCTCCTAACAAGTGTTGAAACTTGTTATCAGTTCAAAGAGATTTTAAAAAAATAAGGATATCTCGACAACTACAAGAAAGAGAAGCAATTTGAATCATCAGTGGAAAAATCAAGTAGAATTCTAGATAGTGATTGCTTCCCTCATGAGAGCACAAACCATGCTTATAGGGTGAGAACTCAAACAAATCGCAATAAGAGATACCTTGTCACTTGGTATCACACGAATTTTATAGCATGTGAATGTCCATGGTCTACTCGTGGAAGCATTTGAAAGCATGAAATAAAGTTCAATTGGATATATTTCCACTCTGGAAATTCGGAGTCATTGCTTGGTCAAGATGAAGTGGCTAACACATTCAATGACCCTACCAGAATAATTATAGATCCCCAGAACCGTGATGAAAATTCCAACATGACTCTTATGCCCATTGATATTGTTGATCATGATGTTGAGGCACTTCATATGGCTAGAGAGGAGGTGTTTATGAAACTGTGGTTTCTTCAAAACAACCCCTCTACTACTTTGAACAAGATGAACCAATTGAATTGTTTACTTGATAATTTTCTAGATGATGATTTTGACTTCACACATGCTTTGGGTGCTCTTGATTCATCTTTGAGAAGGAAGAAGAGTTTCCTTATCCCAACAAAAAAATACGGAAACAAAGAAATTGTTTGTAAATTGATTTGAATGTGTATCTGAATATGAACCATTTGTGTTTTAGTACCTCAACAAGAGGGGACGTCCTCGATCAAACAATGCATTCCCTATGGATCCAAGTTAGATTCATAGCTTGATTAGAGTAATGGTTTTGGATTAGTGTATTTAATCATCACCATTTTTAACAAGTGGTTTGTTGATGTTTTCAACGACGCAACAATCCACAACTATGGAAAGAAACCAAGTCCAAATGGAGATGCAAGGCCATCCAAGTAGCCTACCGTGATAGGTACATTTATATGAAGACATGACCTTTCATCATTTTTATATATCTCACGCATAAACTATAAAATTACTATATTTGCTTTCATATTTTCAGGTGTTAGTGTCCAGTATATTTAATATTTATACCTGCAATTATGTTATGACTGCAGACGGGTTATATAGGGGAAGTTGTGGAGTCTAGTTTGTCATTAATTTGGGAAGTAAGCTTACTACTGATAGGCATCTTTCAACATATCTATTTTTATATATACTTTGTTCTAAACAATGCAATAATTTTCATTAAAATTATTGAGTATGGACATTCGATTATGAGTTTCTATTTCATATATGTTTGTACCGTTTCTAATGCTTATTGTTTATTTGCAGGCCACATACCCATTCAAATGATGAAAATGCGTTGGGTTAATCTGCCAATTCCGG
The DNA here is from genome assembly GCA_027924585.1 of Larix kaempferi. Lineage (NCBI taxonomy): Eukaryota > Viridiplantae > Streptophyta > Pinopsida > Pinales > Pinaceae > Larix > Larix kaempferi. The sequence goes on along the minus strand of BSBM01001051.1, from coordinate 24,888,013 downwards.
TATATTTTCCTTTTTAGGTGGCATTCTAATTTCCTAGGGAATACTTTCTAGCAAAACTATTCTTCCTACACGAAATCATTGGCCACTTGCAAAGACAACTGGGGACTCCTTTCTTTAGAGTATGAACATGGGTCAGTCAGATTCAAATTTCAGACTTGTAGCAAAGAATACTATGGCTCATTTCAAATGGAAAGGCAAGGTGCAGGAAGTGCAATTGAATCTATATTAGACTTGTTGTGACTTGTTGATGTACCTTTTTTTGGGCATGGCCAATAAAATATGGTTGTGACTTATGTTTTCAAGCATTCATGTGTGATGTCATCTTGCAAATGGACTTCCAGGGTTGAGATTGTCATCTGGAAATCCTCTATTAATTCCAATAATGCAAGAAACCTGCAATCCATATATTATACACATAATAGTAAGGGGTGTCTTTTGGGGAAAGAACATTGCCAAAGCATTCATTTAAAATTTAATTAGCATAGGAAAATATGCAACAACAATAAGGTACTCTAATTAATTACAATATTTTAACATAAATCAACATGTAAGCAAATTTAGTCCTACATGGAAAAAAAGAAGAGATTATTTTCAATAGTTTCTAGTGACGGTAAGATCTGGTATCCCTTCTGCAATGAACACATGGATAATTTACCAAGAATTTTAATAAATAAAGCATCTTGCTCATGTGCTCAAAGTTCAAAGCTTCCTTATGCATGCCCAAGATCACATCAAGGTTCATTTTATGAGAAAGTAATAAATTTCAGAATGAAGTTCAAAGTTAATCTCTTAACAAGCAAAATTTTTAAATCAGTTCAACGTAATTAGTAAAGAACAATGCCATAGATATCTTTCAAATCGAGTTCCATGGTTGATATTTCCATCTAGAAATCCTCTATTAATTCCAATATTGATTAACAAATGAGAAACCTAACTAGGTTGCTATTGGTAGTGAAAACTCCCCAACACCAAAGAGAAGATGGGTATTGTCAGTCTTTGTCTATTCAACAAACACAAAAATGCAATGAACATATCAAGCAAAACATCAGTAGTTATCATAGTTTAGATAAATAAGATAACCACAAACTATAGTAGAGGACATCTGATATAGTAGGTAGATGTGTTTGATGGGTAATTAATAATTCATCAAAAAATAAGACATGCTACCTTCTAGCCATATATTATACACATAATAGTAAGGGGTGTCTTTTGAGGAAAGCGGATTCACAAACCAGGACACTAGGAATTAGATTTGTGTTGTATCCATAGTTGTAGCTATATGGCCTACAAATGTCTTAGGAATTTTCTCTACTCATGAATTTGTAAGGATTCTCTTCTGCCATTTCTTTTCTGTTAATTCAGAGCATTATTTCAATATACTAGTTACTATTCCCTTGCAAATTCTCTATATGAGAAATAGGATGTACATATATTACATAACCTTATGTTATTTCACTTGGCATAACCTACATGGTTGAATTAAACTTCTGAAGGATGTTTCTATCTTTTAAAAATCACAACACCGCTATGTAATTGGAGGATAAATTTTTAAAACATACACACTGGATGTACACATATTACATAATTTATGTTTCTTAATTGTTTATTTCACTTGGCATAACCCACATGATAGTAAAAATCCTGAAGATATTAGATGAGATCTTGTTGTACTCAAATCAAAACTAGATCCTCTAGCACCATCAATTGCTTCTCAAATTTGTGATGTTGTCCTAGAAAATAACAAGCAATTAGCATACAGTCTTATTGTGAATTCATGTGTTCATATTAATACATGACATATAAGCATCAAAAGGGAACGATCTCCTTATTTTTTGAGAAAATAGTAATCACTATGAGTCATAATGCCATGCAAAACAGTTGCGGTTGTATTGGGAACATACAACAATCTGATTCAACAACATATATCCCAAGCTCCATGAATCTTGAGAATTTACATGAAGTAGAGGAAGGTATACACAATTCTCTTCCTACATCTAACATGCTACATTAGTTATCCATATATGGTAAATTTATTACTTTAGTATTGTACCAAATTGAATCTTCCTAACTAGTGTGGAAGAACTTCTCTTCAACTTTTCATCTCGAGGAGGATGATAGAATTTGAAAATTTGATGATTTCTAGGGGTTCCAGTATATATATTTGTATGGAGATGAAGAAAACTTGTTACAAAGTCTAGCCACCTTGTTAATTTTTGGGGGGTTTTTCTAAAAGTGAGGAACTATTTTAGCTCTTGTTTGAATCCAACATACGATCCTTACTGTGGTACATTCATTGTGTTTGTGAGAGGAAGGGATGCTCATTTCTTTCCATGGCCAGATGGAAACTCTACATTATACTGTCTATTTCTAGACTAGAACACTAGCTATCAATCTCTTCATATAATTCTCATAAGAAATCAGTAAATATAGCCCATCACCGTGAAGCATTCAAGGTACATTGGTTTCATATTTTACATAGAAATATTGAAGAAGTTGAAAGGTTTTTTTTACGTTAATGTTTGAATCTTGTTAAGATTATGATTCAACACCTTATTGACATGGAGTTCGACTATATAAATTCTTGAAATCTAGTATTTAAAGGTGGAACAAATGGAAATTAAGTCTACAAGCTGCTTATTGTTTTGGTAATCAGTTTCACCAATTGCCTGATATTTCAAATTCACTTCAACCACCTTAAATCCACATCAATCCTTCAGCCTAAAATTAGAAGTTAGGTGCACCAATATAAGTATGAAACTCATATTCAATAAAGGATAAAAAATAACCGTTGTTACATGATAAATACATGGACAAATTTGCAGCTAAATGTTGAGAAAGCTTGGGAGGTCCAACTATATTTTTCTGTAGACCAAGAAGTGAATCTAAAAAAATCATCTCCTGGAATGGGGTGTGACAATTTGATATCATAATTTGAACTCATATTTTACATATAGTATAGATTACATCCAATGTTTAAACAAGTGTTTATCAAATACATGCATCGATCCATAAAGAGAATTCCCTAATTATTACCATCTTAAAATAAAAATATTTTTTTATATTGACAAACAATTTAAATTCTAGTTAGCTCCGCAATTTGAGATTCCATGAATGATATATTTTCAACAGAAAATACATCAATGTTTATTTCATTAGTAAAAACATATCAAGTTTACAAAATAAGGAGGCGAATGGATTCTCTCATAGGCATAAGAAGCATACCATTAGAGGCAACAATATAAATATTACAAGAAAACATACACGTATCAGAGAACTATAAGAATGTCCATAAAAAAAGTTTTATGGAATATGACATGATACAAATCATCTTTCACCCCCCCTAGTGTTCACATTGGCACCATGATTTATCGATGTTTGTATCCCTTTAATGAGATCAATATCATAAGCTTCATTGCTTGTAGTCCTTTCGCATACATCTTTTTTTCCTTGGAACACCTGATTTGTACCATTATCCTATAGAACATACGCAATGGTTGCTTGACCTAGGTTGGGATAACATGACACTTCAATGCATAATGTCCATTTTTCGACCATCATGAATGTTTAGAATGCCCCACGAAAACAAAAACAAAGGAAACTATTATACAAATATATAAACAAATACATAGATTAAATAAACCTATGCATTATTGAGCACTAATGAACATATGTAAAAAAATACCCCTACTATCTAGCATATCAAATAGTGTGAGTGTGAAAATGAGGGAAACACCTATTACTACTCTATCAAAAGCATAAAAGAGCTAAAATAACTAGCCTATAAGAATTGAAAAGTAGTGAGGATACTACAACCGTGTCAAGCATAAAATACAACCATCAAGGCATGTTGGAGCTAGAATAAAAATTAGGGGTTGAGAAATGAAGAATGTTTTTCATTAAAATTTAATAAAGCCACTTGGAATTTCATGGAAGTGGAGTCAACATAGATTTATCAATAAGCCATCAAAATGCAAATTTTTCATGACATCTTCAACAAAGGCAATATCAAATGCATCCTAAAGGTGGGGGGCCACAACCTAATCACTAGTGTTATCACCCAAATTGACCCTAAGGTTGTGGAACGGTCTCCTTGAGGCAACACGCAGAACCACTTAAGGAGATATAAGTTGGCTTCTTATTCTCCAGAGAGGGATCTCTCAAAAATTAATAAAACGAGGCCAGAGATGGATAAAACTGTGATTAAATTGTTGTTGGTTGAAAAAAAATGGACACACATTGGGCAGTGGAGTCAAAACAGATAAATTAATATTATCATGGCAATGCTTTGTAAACAAACCCACATAGAGGCAAGATATCTACCAGCTCACAGTCAAAGAGCTTTTGTTCAGTGATTATGAAGAATAGATGAACAATCCATTAATATAGAGCATATAAAATGAATTCTATATCAACTTTAGCAGAAATTGCTGGTGAATACTTGGAATGAAAGGAATAAAGCATAATCTCTATGAATTCTATTCCAATACTACTCTTATCCAAGCATGAATCAACATAGCAATATGAATTGACAATGAAGGAAAACATTCACATAAGAAGAGGAATAAACAGACTGTGAGACTAATAACACATGAATCTTTTGTAAAATTGCTTGCTCGACCTTGCCAGATTTTATCAAACAGTAGCTCAAAAAATGTTCTACATAGAGAGAACTCACGGGATCCAAAAGTTTCAACCCTTTGTCATTCTATTGCATTACTTTTATAGCTCTTCATGGCCCTTAGGCTCGACTTGATCCAACAGAAAATGGTTACAAAACTAGTGACACCTATGCTAATAGATATGCCACTCCTAAGATTTAGTTACAACAAAAAATTGACAAACTCAATGAAAAAATAGGCGAAGCTGCCTTTTTACAATTTACTTGACATTTTTACACTAGGACCGACAGATTATCAACAAAACTAAATAAGATGCCTTCGTAACCATTTCTCTAGCTGGAAGCTTCCACAACTTAGCCTTTCCATACCTTTTTGATGAGCTTCCATTGTTCAACATTGGTAAAGTATGACGTGGCTAGCTCTTTAAGAAACACCCTCATTTCTGTATGGTCTTTATAGGAATAATTTTGGAGGTGTGCATAGGCTTCTCTGAACATCATCCTCAATTCAAAGTCTGGTTCATTTGTCTATCACTGTCTGGCAAGACAACAACTGGTCCATGCTTGCAAAATCAGTATAGTCCATCTTACACCCTGTTAATCTGTTTCTGTACTCCTCCTGGGTGATCATGGTGCCATCCTCTTCCCAGAAAAGAGGAAATCCCTTCTTAAATAAGGGATCACACATATTCCTAAGACTTTTTTCCTGCTGGGTCATGATATCAATTCCATTTTGTACAGCCTTCACTTGATGATTCTTAAGCATCACTTTCTTTGCCCAGATAATAATGGACACTCTGTCCTTTATACCAGTTGTGTTAGCCTCTTCCTGAGATAGGCCATTCAGGAAATTTATAGCATTCTCAGCATGCTCTGCAGGATTTTTGTTTAACTTCTCATTATCAGTTTCTATACCCTGCTTTGCTAACTTTATCATAGCTTCTTTATCTATGAAAAAATCTAGGAAGGACCTCAATTTGTTTGCTTCAATGATGATGTTGTCCCAAATCACCTGCTTGGCCTCCTGAAGTGAATTATGGCCTGTAGCCTTCTTTGTCAATTCATCACATTAATCCTTCATTCCTTGATACTTGGTTTCCCAAGCCTCCTTATCCTTTTCTTCATTAGACAACAGAGTCCTCAGATTTTCATTCTGTTTGTTCAACCTGTTTACCTCCACCTCCTCCAAACTAGCTTGGGCTGTGGTTCCTACCAAGGAGAAATACCCAGTCTATGGAAGGTGTTTCTGTAGTATCCATTTCCTGAGCCTTAACTTGCCCTTCCATTTCCTAGTTTTTATCCTGCTCCTTCTCCTTCAACTTATTTTCAAGCTTTTCGACTTGTGCCTTTAAGAGCTTCTCATTGGCCACCACAATGGACATATCTACCTACCATTTTTTTTCCTTCTCTTCAAAACCCAACAACTTAGCTTCACAATCTATCAGCTTCCCTTGAAGCTTTTCCCTTTCCACCTCCAGCTTAGCCAGCTCAAATGCATCTACCAGTTTAGTGGAGGGATATTTCAACTTCGACTTCATTTGCTAGATGGTATTGTCCTTCCTTCTCATCCAACAGCTTCTGTATGCTGGCTCTTTTGTTTTCATCAGTCTCATTTGTTAACAGTGCAGTTTGGTGCTTCTTTATCTGTTCTTTCAGGGACTTGTTTTCTATCTTTTCTACTCTCAGCTGATTTTGGACTTTATCTTTATTGGCCTGCACTTTGCATGGATCTAGGGTAGCTTTCAGCAACATATTATAGATGACTTCGCCAGTATCCTTATGTAGATTGATTATTTCTAGCATTGGGATGTCTTCTATATTGACCTTTAGTTTGGTGGCCTTGTTTTTGGTGTCTAAGGCAAGACTGAGGGTGTTGTGGGTGAGGCATCTGCTTGCCACAAGAGATACATCTTTCTTTGACATTTTTCTCACATCAACATATAACTTGGATTCTTTTGAGATTGTTTCTGGACTCTCCTCATATTCTTCTAGAAACCCAGCCCTGCTTTTGCTAGGTACTGCAAAAACAGAGGGAGCCCGATTAAACACATACTCCTTGACTTCAAAAGGTGGTACGAGCAACTTCCCTTTCTTCTTCTCGGGCTGCTCTATTTGCAATGTCACTAATTGCTGCTCACTCTTCTCTGTCTTCTGCCTCTTTGGGGCCCTTTCTGCATCACCATCAACCTCCATGCGCTCACTGCCCCCCAGCTTACTGGATTTCTCTGAACTACTGGCGAGGGGCACAGCTGTTGACACTGATGGGAGTAGGGTAGGGGAAATAGGTATTAGTTGTTGGTGTCCATTTTGTCACCATTTTTTATCTATAAACATGCTCTGATTGGCATTATTTTCATTGTTTTGATATGATAAGTCATTCTTTTTTCCATTCAGACAGTCCATTAGACCCAGGTATGAACGTATTTGCATATCACACAAATCATGAATAATTATCATCATTTTTTATGGTTTAGAAAATCATCTCATATTTCTAGACGTGCTTGGCATTTAGTTTTTGTTCTACAGGTTGTGGTCGTCGTTCAGACCTTCATTCAGCCATGCGTTCACACCGAATTCACCCAGCTACATTTGAACCTTCATTCAGCCCTCCATTCATACCCACAGAATCGTTGGTTGGAATATTCTGGGGCATTAAAGTTAAAAACTGTGATGTGAATTCTGTTGGGGACGTGGACCTCATGGTGTGTGAGCCTTCATTCTAGAAGATCCATCCTCCTGCTCGCTCCAACTAATAGCGCATTCTCTACCAACATCAATGTTCAAGAAGATCCTCGTCCTCCCATGCCCAGCTTTCCAACACATCCTCTTCTCACGATTGAAGGGAACCGATGCCTAGCTGTTCGCGTCAAGGAGAATCAACGCTGTGGACTTAGGCAGACAGCCTGTACGCAGCTGTGAACCACCCTGCAACCATTTTGTAGCTATTAAGACCTCTATTTTTAGAGAGGATGACTACGTCAACCCTCTCTCTTGTTGTAAAACTTATATAAAGATGTTTCCTATGAACAAACGCAGCACATATACATATACAGTAGATATAGCACATAGGCGATAGTAGAAACTTTTTTATAGACTCTCTGTAATTTTTATTAGTTAATGGAAGTTCTAGTTTCTTAGCTGTTACGGTTTTGTTGTTGCTGAAGAATTTGAGTTAAGCTTCAATCCCTGATTGCTGAGAAGGGCCCCTCAACAACCAAAGGTTTTATTGTATATATTCTGCATTTCTTTTCTGCAAGTTAATACTTTTCATTTCCAGTGTTTTACTTGTTTCCTGTACATGATAGTTCTTTAATGGATGTAACTCATATCTTGTTGCTAGTTTAATTTGCTAATTTAATTTACATTCCTAGAAGTTAATGACCAGTCATGCATAGTTTTTAGTTTGCTTGCAGTCTTTTATTTGCAACTAGATAAGGTTAATTAGTTACTGTTTCAGAGTTTAATTCATAGTTAGAATTAGTTTTGCTAGTTTTTCCTGTAGCTGTAGGTTAGTTTTATTTACATTTCAACCTTGTTTTATTATGCCATAGAAATAGTTTATTCCCTTAGATAATGATTAGTATAGGTTACTTCTTGTTATTTTATCTTCTAAAGAGTCTATTCCCTTCTTTCCCTACACCGTAGGTTCATATGCATCAACCAGCTGGCGTTAAGATCATTCAGTCTGCTTCTTTCCTTAGTTTATATCGTTTTCTCTCATCCAGGCTGTCATTCGGATTGTCATTCAGATTGTCATCTAGAATGTCATACATACTTTAATATTTTCTGCATTGTTTTTATGCTTGTTTAGAATTCAGTTTCTTAGGTTTTCGAATTGTAATCTTTCTTGTAATTGATTAGCATTTATCCATGTAATTAGAGCCTTGTTCTACACTACATAGAATATTAATTAACTTTTATAATCATTTTTAGTTCTCACTCCATTCCCTTCACTTTGTTTTAGTTGCTTTCTAGATTATGTTTCTCTCTTATATTTGATTTATTAATATTTTACTATTCTAGAATTTATCAGGTTCATTTAGTTTATTTCATGTTTCTTAAGATTGATTTCGGATTAGAGTTAGTAATTTCATTCTCCAAAGTATCTTAATTTTGATAGTTTCTTCGTTAAAGCATAGGATTTGCTTCTCTCATTCATATAGTTAATGAAGATGTTCATGAAATAAGATTTGATCCAGAACTAAGTTATCTTTATCAAGTTTTCTACTTGCTTCCAGATTAGGTTCATTTCCAAAGTAAATATCTTTATCAATTTTTCTATCTGCATTTAGATTTAATCCATCTTAAAATAAATATCTTTATTAAGTTTTCTACTTGCTTCTAGATTACATATGTTTCCTGTCATTTGCTTATGGATAGAAAGTAGATCATAATGTTTAAATTTAATTGTAATTGGACACTCTTTAGTTTGCATTTATTTGTAGAAGTTAAACTAGATTTGCTTCCATTTTGTTTCCTTGTTACATTCGAAAGTCATTTTGATACATTCTCTCTCGTTGCTATTACATTTGATACATTTCCTCATAACCCTCAAGGAGAATGGAATTAGGTAGTTTTAGTTTAGTCTTGAGTATTAATTGAGTGCATGAATAGTTTTGAATTCATTAAGTAGTTTGTATTATTACTTTAAACTAATATAGTTTTATGTTCCCATAGTTAGTTGTCAATTGAATCATTTCACAGATAGGTCTCTAAACTCATTTACAGTTTTTTTCTAATTCCTAGATTATAGTTTTATCAGTAGCTTTCAATTTTATCAAAGTAGTTCTATTTTTTATTAAGTCTTGCTTCCTAGAATAATATTGTTGTTTTTATATTTTTAGTTATTGTCGAAGGAGTGGAGTAGTATAGCTTGATACTATTCTGATCTGTTGATTTAGTTAGGTTTAATTAGTTCAGTAGTTGTATTTCTGAAGTTTGACTTAGTTTTTCATTTTGAAAGATCTTTCAATCTTTTATTTATTAAACATTTCTAAGCTCCATCGAGCCGAAACCTTAGGTACCATTCTACCCAACATATATTGTGCCGCAAATATAAGATTACCCACCTTGGTCGATAATTAAACATTTGGTGATTCCTTAATACAGTAAATACACCCAACATTTTGGCGTTGTTGCCGGGGAGTTGTAGATAGGTAGAATTCAGTTGTAGATAGGTAGAATTCAGTTGTAGATGGGTAGAATTCTGTTGTAGATAAGTAGAATTCTCTCTTAAAAGCTTAAGTGATAAATTGAATTTTCCTTCTTGAAACTTAGAAATAGGCTGGTGGCGGGTGAGCGCTAATACGAGAGGTAAGAACCTACACATATGTTGTAATAGGCATCCCCAAAGCCCAGCATTGATAGTAGTAATGCAATTAGAATCTGTTTCAGTTATAGTTTTGTTTTCATGAATAGGTCTAGAGACTCAAAAGGTAGATACATCAAAACTATCCTTCCTACTAAAATTCCTACTAACCTATACGGGTGGCGTGCCACCCCAACTACTAACTCAACAGAAAGGTACCGAAAGACACCTAAAGGGGATATTCCTACTTGGAAAGCTAAGGAAATACTTTCTGTAAATCATTTAGGGGAAACCATAGAGACATCAAAGAAGTCTGTTCATAAGGAAATTCGACTAAAAGAACCTCAAGCTCATATCGAGACTGAACTTAGACAAGAGGAAACTTAGAAGAATAAAACATCAGAACCTCTTAACCCTCCATTAGTTCAAAATCTCAAAGACACTACCTTTTCAATAGTAGGTGGTCCAAACCTAGTAGACTTTGTTGATCCTGCACAAGTAGAAGCTCTTTTTGAAAATTATGTGAACATAGTTGTTTCACAGTTTGAGACAGCAATTGTAGGACCTTCAAAACTGGTCTCCCACATAGCTGGTAACTCCTCTCCTAGAAAGAGGAATATTCTTCCTAAAACAGAGCATTGGGACATCCCATATTCACCAAGAAAGGAACCACCTAAATATACTCTCTTTGAAAATCGAATCTTCATGGAGGATGAAAATGAAGATCATGTCCAACAAGATGAAGAAGAGGGAGAGGTTAGAACTGAAGGTACCGTTGGGTTCCCTATCCTAGATACTGCACAAGATGTAACTATGAAAAACATCCCTCCCTCTTCACTGCCGACCTTTTATGGGAAGACTAGTGAGGATTCGGATACATTCTCATTCGAGTTTGACATTTTGTGTAGGAGTTATAACTACCTACAAGATGGCCAAAAATTAAAACTTTTCCCTACCACATTAAAAGATTCTGCTCTTCGATGGTTCATGGGATTAGGAGAAGCCAATATTAGAATTTGGGAAGACATGAAAAATGCATTTCTATGGAAATATCAGGATTACTGTAAACCTAAGGACTCTCGCAATGATATTTTCAAAATACAACAACTTGAAGATGAGAGCCTAGAATACTATCTCTAAACATTTAACTATGTGTGACATAAATCCTAATATAGTGATGCTTGGGAAGATGCAGTAAGAACACTCTTCCTCAAGGGAATCTCAGAAAATTCTTAGAAAACCTTAATCTCATGGCAGCAGCATACATCTCTCATAATTCTTTTGCACAAATTTGTGAGCTATATAGGAATTACTCTAGGAGCAGAGGGAAAAGTGGAAGACACTTTCGAGAGTTGTATGCTAGGAATCTAAAAGGAAATAGATCTAGTCTTGGTGGAGTTACAAGGGTAGAGTTGGGAAACCTATTAGAAAACTTCAAAACTGATATCTTAGGAGCTATGGGTTCTCAACTAGATGCACTACAAGCTAAAAAGAGACAGGATGAAGAGCATGCAACAATGAGTGTTTTCTATCCTAGGTGTATAACTAAACATCCCCAACAGGAATGTCCATTAAATAATGTTTCAGTTTGTCACCTTTGTACAAAAGATCATCCAACTGATAATTGTCCATCATTGTCTAGGTTGCAAGTGGTATATAAGAGTGGAACATTTGGTGAAACATTTAGGGGACCTTGGCAACCTAGATATCAACCATCATATCAGGATCCAACATCACAATTTCCACCATATTACCATCCTTATCAACCTCCTCAACAATGGAACACTTAAGGTTGGAAAAATTGGCCACCTCAGTACACTCCTCAGAATGCTCAACAGTAGCAATGGCCAAACGGATGGAGAGGACAAGCTTATGCTCAACTACCTCCTCCTATGCCTAACTATCCTTACCCACCTAATATTCAGCAACTCTTTCCTGGATTTGTACCTCCTTCACTACCCCCTATCACCAATCAACCTCACCATTTCCAGAATATGAATCCTCCCAGACCCACAATATTACCTGTACAAACGATACCAAACCCTAACAACAATCCAACCCAAGCTCTTAATAGCATTGGGTTGTTGTCTCTTCCATCATATGCCATTTCGACCACACCAATACGTGAAATCCAACTGCGGTCTCGAAGAGTTTTACAAGATCAACCCAAATCATCTGTTGTTATCCAAGAAGAGAATGAAGAAGAAAATATACCTAGTGAAATTTTGAATGATGCCATTCTTGAAGATGTGGTTATTCCTAAATATTCAACACACAACCATCCTCATAAAGAAGTAATTACAGGAGAAAAATCACCCCCATATCCGGAGCATCTAGTGATAGAAAAACTTGTGTCCTATCCAGAGTATAATATCATTAATGAATTGAAAAACATTTGTATCAAGATCCCTTTGTTACAAGCCATTAAAGATATCCCAATCTATAGTAAAGTGATAAAGGAACTATGTATTAAAAGACCAGGTAAGAAGCAAAAGGACCCTCTGACAATTCATGTCATAGGTGAAATGTCAAATTACATAGCAGACCAACCTAGAATCCCAAAGTATTCAAATCCAGGAAACCCTGTGGTCACTGTTATCATCAATAACACCGCCATAGGAAATACACTTATTGATCTAGGATCCGCTATTAACCTGATGACTACCAAAGTTTTATAAAATCTCCATTTAGGACAGTTCCTCCGCCCTACCCCAACAGTGCTAGAATTAGTAGATCGCACTATGGTGCAGCCTATTGGGATCTTAGATGACATCATTGTATCAGTAGCTTCATGGGAATATCCCATGGATTTTATGGTCATAGAATCAAAGGACCCTTCTAAAGGTCACCCCATTATTCTGGGAAGACCTTGGTTGTCTACTGCCAATGCATTTATAGGATGTAGGGATGGAGAGGTGATTATTTCTGATGGGTTATCCACAAGAAAACTAGCTTTATACTCACCATCATAGCCAGTAACTCAAAACCTGTTTTGGTTAGATTGTCCTTTTGGGGATGAGAATTTAGAAGAACTTTCCCTTGTTAGTGATTTCTCATGGGCACTTCAAGAACAGAATACCGAGAATGTGTTGAACCAATTTATCTCTTCCACAACATGTATAGACTTTCCTCAATCTTTTTCCCAACTAGACCAAATATTTGGAGATGAATTTCAAGAAAACATGAGCCTCTCAACATTTACAAGTACACCCTGTGTCTTTGTAATCGAAGAACATCTAGGATCCTATACCATACCTTGTGAGGTTAGTTTCGAAAAATTTCTACATATAAATGCAGGTTTAGATGAGAGTCAGCAAAAACAATTACTAAAAGTTCTCAAGAGTCAAACTAGAGAATTTGCATGGGAATACACCGATATGAAGGGTATACACCTAGATACTTGTATTCACCACATTTACACAGATTCAAACATACCTCCTATCAGACAGCCCAAAGAAGAATGAATCTAGCCTTAAAAGATATAGTCAAGGAAGAATTACAAAAACTCCTTAATGCTGGTTTCATCTACACAATTTCGAACAGTAAATGGGTGTCTCCTCTGGTAGTAGTTCCAAAGAAATTTATATGGAAATGGAGTATCTATGTTGACTTTTGAGAATTGAACAAGGCCACTCTTAAGGACTACTTCCCTTTACCTTTCATTGACCAGGTGTTAGATACCTTGTCAAGGAAACAATACTTCTCCTTCCTTGATGGGTATACTGGATATAACCAAATATTAATAGCACCTGAAGATCAAGACAAGACAACCTTTAATTGCTCTTGGGGGACATATGCCTATAGAGTATTACCATTTGGCCTATGTAATGCACCTGCCACTTTCCAACTTGCAGTCTTAGGGATCTTTGCCGACCTCATACATGATTGTGTAGAAGTTTATATGGATGATTTTACAGTTTATGGTAATACCTTCCAAGAATCCCTTGATAACCTCGAAACAGTTCTTATTTGGTGCCAAGAAATGAACTTATCCCTTAGTCATGAAAAATGTAAAACGTTACTAACTAAAGGCATAGTTCTGGGACATCATGTCTCTCTTCAAGGTATCAAGGTGGAGGGCCTGCCAAAATAGAAATAATTGTTAATCTTCCTCCTCCAAAAACTCCAAAGGAAGTAAGAAGCTTTCTTAGCCATGTATGCTATTATAGACGTTTCAAGATAGCTGCACCTATGTTCAAGTTAGTCATGAAAGACACAAAATTTCAGTGGACTGAACCTTGTCAACATGCCTTTGAAGATTTGAAGGCAAAGCTATCAATGGCACCGATACTTAGGGGCCCCAATTGGTCCCTTCCCTTCCATATATCCACCGATGCTTTTGACATAGCTATAGGAGCATCCTTAGGTCAAAACGAGGGATAAACATCACATGCCATCTATTTTGCTAGTAAAAATTCGACCCCTGCAGAAACAAAATACACTGTTACTAAAAAAGAGTTTCTGGAAGTAGTCTATGCCATTAACAAGTTTCATCATTATATCACAGGATATGAATTTTTCATACACACAGACCACTCTACCATTAGATTTTTAATGAATAAACCAATCACCAATGGCAGGGTGACTCGGTGGCTTCTTTTGTTACAAGAATTTAACATTATTGTTGTTGGTCGTCCCGGTCGAGAGAATGTGGTAGCAGATTTTCTCTCTCGAATTCAAATTGACAATGATGCCAGCCCTATCTATGATAGCTTTCCAGATGAACATTTGTTCGTTGTATCAGTTCAAACCCCATGGTTTGCAGACATAGCCAATTATTTAGCAACTGGAGAGCTACCGAACCATCTCTCTCCATTCGAAAAACGTAGGATCATAGTTCAAAGTTCTAATTATCATTTGGTGGACAATGACCTTTTTCATACTGGTATTGATCTCATTATTAGACAATGTGTACGAGAGGATGAGATGGCAGAGATCCTTCATGCATGTCATGGTGGACCTTGTGGCAGGCATTTTTCTAACAAGAGAACAACATACAAAGTGTTGCACTGTGGGTATTATTGGCCAAGAATTTTTAAGGATGCTTCCAAGTATGTCAAGGGATGTGACAGTTTCCAAAGAATAGGTATGCCTACGCCATCCAATGAGATGCCCTTACAACCCCAAGTGATGATTGAGCCTTTTGAAAAATGGGCTCTAGATTTCGTTGGGCCAATTTCCCCTATGTAGCGCAAGAAGAAATACATCCTAGTCTGTAGAGATTATGTCACCAAGTGGGTAGAAGCTAAAGCCTTATTTCGAGCCATAGATAAATCTGTGGTAGAATTTATATATAAAGAAATATTCACCCGATTCGGTGTACCTAGGGAAATTGTAACCGATCAAGGATCTCAGTTTACCTCCAAATTGATGAAAGAGCTTACCGAAAAATATGGTATTAGACATTGTAAATATTCATCATATCACCCGCAAGCCAATGGTCAGGTAGAGTCCACCAACAAAGTATTAGAAGCCATCCCGACTAAGATTATCCAGTTACACCACAAAGACTAGGCAGACAGGCTTCCAGAAGCCTTGTGGGCTTATAGAATAACTTGGAGGAATACCACTGGCCACACACCTTTTGAAATTGTCCATGGTAAACAAGTTCTTCTACTTATTGAATTTCAAGTCAAAACCTTTCGTATGGCTACACAATTAGGGATGGATCTAGAAGAAGCACAGAGACAACGAATCCTGCGGATAAATGAATTAGACGAGATTAGGCAAGATGCTATTCAATGCACAATCTTAATACAAAACCAATGCAAAAAGTGGCATGATAAATACATTAAACAAAAACAATTCAAAACTTGAGACTGGGCATTACTTTTTGATTCAAGGTACAAAAACTTTAAAGGTAAATTAACTACTCGTTGGATGGGTCCATATGAAATTGTTATAGCTTTTGATAATGGATCCATTAAGATTAAGACAATTGATGATTCACAAATTTCCTTTCTTGTAAATGGACATAGACTTAGACTTTATCACCAACAAATATCCAAACAAAAATTTGTGCAGAATGTCTTATAATAGAAGGAAATGGAGCTGGTTGAAGAGGAAGTCATTCCTCCTTCCCCTAGTTCTTGAATTATTTTTTGTTATCTTTATTTGCATATATGTAAATATCTTTTTTTTTTTTAATAAATAAGAGTCATTCCTAATAGCTGATTTATACAGGAAATCCATTTTTTATGATCACCTTATGGAATTTTGTCAATTAAAATAGGAAGACTCTTTTCCTTTTCCTAATTTTGTATGACTTTTCTTTGTACATCTGTTTTTGTTTTGAATATATTTGAATCATCTAACAAGTGGTTTTGTAGTTTGATTACAAGTACCTTATCTCTATCATCAGCTCATGCAATAGTATCTGAAAAGGGAAATGCTATAAAAAGACTCATTCTAACTCCTTCTCTTTCGATTATTGTTGAAAATTGAAAATTTATAGTGAAATTTAAAATGTTCTTTATATCATTCCTAACTACTTTTTTCTATGATTATGTATATGGTATTTGATTCAGACACGTACATTTCTGATTTATCATTAGAACAGTTGCTTAAGACCTGCTCTAATCATCATGTTTTTCAGAAGCTCTATCTTACACCTATGGACTACTAGTTCATCCTAGACTCATTATCAAAACTTGTCTCTTAAGCATTCTTTAAAAACGTATCCCAAGAGTGAGTGATATTTTCTATTTCTGGGGATCATTACTGTCTTGTATGAATAAGATACTCTGAAAGGTCAAGGAATAGCTTTAGGTTATTATCTTTTGACATGATCTATAATTCAGGATATTATAAATAAAGTTACTCATAAGGTTCGTTCTAAAAATTTGAATTATGTGCTTAGTAGCCTTAACACACTCTAGTGCCAACCGACTTCCTCATACTAAAAATCATTATACAAAGAAAACCCGCCAGGGTACTAAATAGGCTCGCTG
This sequence comes from Larix kaempferi, assembly GCA_027924585.1. Taxonomy (NCBI): domain Eukaryota; kingdom Viridiplantae; phylum Streptophyta; class Pinopsida; order Pinales; family Pinaceae; genus Larix; species Larix kaempferi. Next base: position 24,871,137 of record BSBM01001051.1, on the reverse strand, counting down.
GCAGCAGGTCCATGCTACGTAAAATCTTAAAACAAGGAATCTCGGTAAATGCAAGTAAACCCGTCGGGGTACTAAACAGGCTCGTTGGTAGCGGGGCTATGCTTGCATGGTACCAAGATAAACCCGAAGGGGTACTGAATAGGCCTCCTGGAAGCGGGTCAATATTGGGTAAAAGAGGTTGGGTTAATGCATCACTATGCACATGGCTCATCTAAGAAACCTGAGTATACAAACACATGTTTAAGCCAATTATTTATACTATCATTAGAGAATGGTTGTAAGTTGGACTTGGACCTTGTCATCTAATTCAAACAATACCTAGGGTATGACTATCCTAGAAATGGGACCCATAACTATAGAAATGTCACAAACTCTAGGGTGAACTTTATTTATATTCTTTGGATGACAAGAGATCTTTAAAATGAGTCATGGATGACTGGTTTTCCTCTGTCATTTTTGCATTAATTGCACTATCATTATTCATATGGTCTTCCTAAGCACTGTTGTATTTTTGTTATGAATGTACCTATCTGAAGCATCTCCATTTAGTTAATATTTATTTTCCTTACGAAAAATAATCACAACATTTTTAGAGCTATTGGCTAAAACTTTTAATTGAAAATATTTGAATATTAATCCATTTTTCTTTGATGGCTTGAGGACATGCCATATTTTTGGTTTGGGGGAGGTTCAGCACTGTTTTTACTTTCTGAATATTTATAAAAAGATTCATTATCTCTGATACAATGATATGTGTTTTAGGAATAATTAAAATAACAGAAGGAATATTGTTCTAATCCATGATAAATAAAGAAGAATGTGACTAAAGTTCCAAAAAAATAGATTTATAGCATCTCTTGTGTGCTGGTAGCCTAAAAAATTCCTTGCAAAAACAACATTAGTCAGGACTAGCAAATATATCTTGTACAGATCAGAGGTCTATATGAAGGGTTGAATGAAGGGTCGAATGATGATTCGAATGAGGAAAATGAACGATGATCTGAATGAAGTGCCGAATGAGGTACTGAATGAAATCATAGCTTATAAAAACATGATTAAGTCTGTTAGGGATCTAATTTTTGAATTCTGCTAGTAAAATTCAATTGAGTAACCATACCAAGGATCAATCAAATGTCATCCCTGCACTCGATCTCACTCCTTTGCTCATTTCAACTTCATCAAATGAATCGGTTAACCATGCATTGTTACGATTTGAAAGATCATTTTATGGCTATCATATGGTTTTAATTTCTCATTAATTTATATGCATATGATCTGTCATTTATTAATTGAAATTCATCATGTTCTTTTATGCTATTTATGCTTAATATTTCATGATGAACATTACATTCAACCTGTCCAAAGTTTACTTTGGACATGGTTGAATATATCATAACTATACGAATTCATTAATGCACACATTTTCATGATGGCACACGATTCAAAGATTTTTTGCATGATGACATGATCGCTCGAGCATGCTAAATCCTGACTCACAATTGTTTAACCGTTTGAACGGATCTCCATTTAAACCAACACCTGTGTGAATTCTGCTTCATTATGCTTTCCCTTGTCTTTCTGGAGCCCATCAAGCCGCGTTTCTTGCAATTTTTTGCATCACCGATATCCAGTAGCATCCCTCATCCTCTATTCAACAATGTCAATCCGTTACGAGCATGGAAGCTACCAAGACCTCCTCTGTATTCTTGAATTTAAGGCATGTCGTGAAGTGTTTCTGCGAGCAGGATGGGGTCCGTTCCTTCGCCTTCTTGATGGCCACGATGACGAGGTTTCACTTCTTTTTGTTAAGGGATTCGATGGAAAAACAACTAAGGTTGGCCTTCTCACCTTTCCTGTGAGAGAAGAATCCATTGCATTGGCCACGATACTTTCCAGGGAGGGTGCCCATTGGCACAAACATCTTTTCCTTCCACGGATGGATCATGAATTTGCTCTCAAATCCGACTATCAACACGTTGCAGGCACAAAAGGATTCCACATGGATTGGATCAACCCTGAATATCTCGAGCCCTTGACCGTCATCATCAGGTTGATCACTTGTGAGGGTAAGTACACCATTTTTAAGGCCTATCACCTTAGATTATTGGCACATTTCGTTAATAATTAGGCCCTAAATTTTCCATTCTATTTTCTAAAGAGCCTAGAAAAGATGTCTAGCCAGGTTAGGGAAAATGTAGTTAACCCTACTGGCAGTTTGTACCATCACTGTCTCCTAAAAATATTGATCACCCACCAGTTGAAGGAAAATGGGAAAACATGGGATAGCTTTGTGTTCGAAACGTCAAACCCTCATTTAGACGAGAAGCCCCTTGTTAAAGCCTCTGCCTCTCGTAAGCATCATCGATTACAAACCCATGCAGATGAGCCCATTCAAACCCTTTCCCAAGCAAAAATGGATACCAAGTTTGTACGATTTAGTGAGGGTGCCTCAGGAGAAATACACCCTGTTCACTCATCCTCTCCTGAACCTGTCCACGAGGACACAACCACAGAACCCCCATTCTTTTCACCAATGCCCACAAAATCAAGAAAGGCCAATCATGACCAGTCTGTCGACCAGATCGTCGTCCAGTTTATCGATCAGTCCATCATCCAACCAATACATTCAGACAGTCGTGATGACCATAGGAACGATCCTATCTTTGAATCACCTCTCCTCGCATTATCCAATATATCTACCAATTTGCTTGAAGACCCCGTCTTGGAACTTGCCCCTGCACATACTAAAGATAAGACCCCTGAAGAACACATTACATCTGCTGATCTTGAGCCATTTCTAAGGGATCGAGCCCTCAAAAATACCCTGAGTCTTTTGCAGAAGCATTTACTCCACTCCATCAGGTTGTGGATAGATTAACCCAAGACATAGCACAGTTAAAAATCCAGAATGAGAAGTATGTTGAGATCATCTCTGGGCTTCGTCAAGAGAACACGGACTTATGTTTCCAGGTGAAATGTGTTGAAGATTTAAATGATGCCAAAACAACTTCCAACATTTCTCTCTGGTTGAAGCATGATTCCTTGAAGGAATAGTTCCAGAAGCTTAGAGCTAAATCCACTTCCTCTTCCAATTCGAAGGCAGCTGCTACCACAGTTCGGCCTTCTTCTTGAATTTCTCTTCTTTTACTCAATGGGACTTGGCATATCTCCAGTTTGGGGGAATGTTGGTGTCCATTTTGTCAACATTTTTTATCAATCCCTGATTGCTAATAAGGGCCCCTCAACAACCAAAGGTTTTGCTGTATATATTCTGCAAGTTAATAGTTTTCATTTACAGTGTTTTACTTGTTTCCTGTACATGACAGTTCTTTAATTCCAGTAACTCATATCTTGCTGCTAGTTTAATTTACATTCCTAGAATTTAATGACCGGTCATGCATAGTTTTTAGTTTGCTTGCAGTCTTTTATTTGCAACTAGATAAGGTTAATTAGTTACTGTGCTAGAGTTTAATTCATAGTTAGAATTAGTTCTGCTAGTTTTTCCTGTCATTACATATGTTAGAATTAGTTCTGCTAGTTTTTCATGTCATTTTCTTATGGATAGAAAGTGGACCATAATGTTTAAATTTAGTTGTAATTGGACACTCTTTAGTTTGCATTTTTTTGTAGAAGTTAAACAAGATTTGCTTCCATTTTGTTTCCTTGTTACATTCGAAAGTAATTTTGATACATTCTCTCTTATTCCTATTACATTTGATACATTTCCTTAGAACCCTCAAGGAGAATGGAATTAGGTAGTTTTAGTTTAGTCTTGAATATTAATTGAATGCATGAATAGTTCTGAATTCATTAAGTAGTTTGTAGTTTTTTTAAACTAATATAGTTTTATGTTCCCATAGTTAGTTTTCAATTGAATCATTTCACAGATAGGTCTCTAAACTCATTTACAGTTGTTTTCTAATTCCTAGATTAGAGTTTTATCAGTAGCTTTCAAATTGATCAAAGTAGTTCTGTTTTTTATTAAGTCTTGCTTCCTAGAATAATATTGTTGTTTTTATCTTTTCAGTTATTGTCCAAGGAGTAGAGTAGTATAGCTTGATACTATTCTAATCTGTTGGTTTAGTTCGGTTTAATTAGTTCAGTAGTTGTATTTCTGAAGTTTGACTCGGTTTTTTATTTTGAAAGATATTTCGATCTTTTCTTTATTAAACATTTCTAAGGTCTGCTGAGCCGAAACCTTAGGTACGATTCTACCTCAGCATATACAGTGCCACAACTCTAAGATTACCCACCCTGGTCGATAATTAAATATTTCGTGATTCCTTAATACAATAAATACACCCAACACTAATGATGTGGGATTGACCTGGGCTACTAAGGGGGTTGAGACCTCCTGCTCCTCTACTTCCATTTGTCCTTTGTCAGGGTATTCTAACCAATTAACCATCTCATCCAGGACTACAAGTTCAAAATTTTCATAACCTTTCATGTTGCTTTCCTTCCTCCTTTATGAAATGACATGATGAGAATCATAATTTATAGTTGTCTTGGATTGGAATCCCATGTCTCGCACCATATGCTCAATGTATGGGAGGGTAGCCTTGCTCTTGACAATGATGGAGCCTATTTTCCATGGGAAACTAATATTTGAGGACTTTTTATCATCTAGGAAGTGTTCACATTCGACCCTCAATTTCTGTCTTATGATGTCCAAGGTAAATATTCTAGTGGTCAAGAAGGTAGGTAACACATAAGGGGCATGGGAAAAGCCATAGAATCTAATTATTGTGCCATGTTCAAGTAGGATCCAGTCTCCAAATCATTTCTCCATGGAAGGTTGCAATAAATATTGCATTTCTGGCAGCATCCTAGGTAGTCTTTTCTGGAATAAAATGAAGTAGACCTATGACATAAGGTCATTCATGAATGCTCTATAGTCTAAATACATTTCTTTGGTGAGATGCAACTTTGGAATCAATAGGTTCTCTTCAAGCGATACCAGGAACATCTTCAATATGTATGATTCGAATCTGAAATTCCTTGTCTTAGGGAATTATACTAGCTGTGAGTGGATTCTTTCAGCTAGGGCTTCGTCGAACTTGAGGCATGCACACTAGGTCAGCAGGTTGGGATCCTTAGACTCAATAGGGAAGGTACATAGAACAAACATCAAGCTTATCAAGGGTTCAGTTATATACAATTCAGTGTCCAACCCCAAGAACTGGGCCAACATAATAATGAATAACTTTGATTCTTCATTAAAAAGTATGGCTTCAGTAGGGAAAGGTATGCCCTAGAAAGAGGCGTTCGGCTGTAGGGAAGCATCGTAAAAACTCTGTTTGAATGGAATTGGGGCAAGCCTGTAGTGTTGGATTAAGGATTCTTCCCTGTAGCTTTGGGGTTTCTGGCACAACTCGGATGGAATGGCTAGGGATTTTCTAATAGTTGGGGCATTCACAGAACACAAGAACTTTGATCTGGAGGCATCCATGATCACTCTCTGACTCGAGGAGTAGTGGCAGGCACACCATTCTACAAATTCGGGGCAGCATGGGGTTTGATTGGTTGTGAGTAAGTAGAATAAAGAGTGATAAACCCTATGAACATCTATGTTTTGGGCCCTTATGATCTACAATCTTTCTTTAGCAGTGTCTATGGAGCTGTTAAGCAACATGGTATCGTAAACTTCACAGTCATTATCCTCCACCAGCTCGTTTCCTCTTTGGGGTTCAAAACCCGGGGGTTCCACAGATCCATCCATTTAAATACCTTTTTTAGGGGGACAATGAGGCATACCTGTTTGTTTGACAGATGGACGGGGGTTTCTGGTTGAACTAGTCGGTTTGTCGGCTCCTGCACGGTCTACTCCTATTGCTTTCTAATGCAAACAAGACAAAAGGGATGTGGATCTACGTGCAGGTGAGCCCCTTTTATATTATTATCCTGCAATATCCCCCTTGCAGCTGCGACACTGATGGAGCCCTGTTGACCATCCATCCATGTGACTGGTTTCCTAGCTGTAGATATTCCTTAGCATTCATTTCTGTCATCCGTTGTGGCTTCCAAATCTACTCTATGCCATCTTGCTAACACCTTTGATCCATGAGAACATTTTCCAATAGTCAATATGGTCCCCCCATAGATCTCAACCGTCTAAAGGCGCGCCTCTTTACCGACTTCGCAAATTTTGTGCCCGCCGGTTTCACATGCAAGTCAAATATGCGAACTCACAGCTAGGCGTCAATCTCCATCCTACCAGATCTATGCCGTTGGAAGGTGAGGGGTCTACCAAAAGTTTGCAAATATGGATATCGAATTTCTTCACGCATGTTGAAGACGCGAACCACTTCCCAACTGTTGATCTACGGCAATGATCGTTGATCAAGCTTTTACTGTGCCCATAGGCTAACACCCCCACCTACGCTTAAAAAATAGCATCCTTATTTCACAAAGCATGCTTTCAGCCATAGATCATCACCACTGTCGATCTGGACCACGCATAGGTGTGGACTCATAACTGTGGGCATATTTCACCATTATTAACTCTATTTGCACTACTTTCAGGGCTCGACTTTGATCATTTCCTTCTCTAATCCACAGATGTTTATCTAGACCTCTCACCTCAACTATATTATGGGCTATCTGAATCAGATGATTGAGGCTCATTTCATTCCTTTTAGGGACTCATCCTCCCACTTCACCCAAGATAAAATTAGTGCTAACAAATGGCTCCAACTAGGGATGTTATCCTCCCTGTGAGGTAACAAGGAACCTTGCAAACCAGTGCCTGATCCATTAGGCCATTTCTGATAAAAAATCTAAATGTATGTTCTCTCTGTTTACTATGAACATACAAACAAAAACAAAATGAGTGGTTTGCCTCTGGGCCTTAGGGTCATCTCCTCGGGCTTCAAACCTTTTGGTCCACTATTTAGCTGGAATGTAAATGAAAAACAACATATGCAAAAATATGTACAGACTATGATACAAGGGTTACCTATCATCCTTAGGACAGGTAATGTTTCAAAAACCTCCCATTTACTGGACCTTCTGTAAATGGAGACCCATCGTGATGCTCTAGAATGAATGAGTTCGCACCTTTGCTTGCTGCAATGATGTATGGGCCCACCCACATATGATCACATTTTCAATGTTTATCTTCTTTAGGAGCATCCCATTTCAAAACTAAGTCATTAACCTGAAACTGATCCTCTTTGACCCTCCTGTCAAAATTATTCTTCATCTTCACTTGGTGCACCTACACTCTATCATATTTTTTATCTCTCAACTCATTTAATTCTATTATCTGGTTCACTATCCTCTGCATATGGTTGAGATCATCCTCCTGCCCCTGTAGCAGCTTCATAACCAGCAGTCCCAAAGATGTTGGAAAACAACCTCGGCTCCATATACCAACTGAAAAGGCGACGTCCCAATGGCCCTTTCAGTGATGATCCTATCATCCCACAAAGCATATTTCAATTTTGTGTGCCAGGCTCTTTTGTTTTCCTCCAGCAATTTCTTAATTATCCTCACCAAGATTTTGTTAGAGGATTCTTCCAGCGCATTTGCTTGTGGATAGTATGCATTGGAATGATTTAGGATTATGTGGTATTTGTGACATAAATTTATCATTTTCTTGGATTTAAAAGTAGGTGCATTGTCTGTTACAATCCTCTTGGGGCACCCAAATCTGGCCAAGATGTTGTCTTCCAGAAAATCCATGATAACATTCTCACTAGCCCTCCTAGTTGGTATGGCCTCGATCCATTTAACGAAATAGTCTATGGCTGTAAGGATCCACCGGTGCCGACTAGAGGAGTTTGGATTTATCTCCCCAATGAAGTCTAGCCCCCACTGCTGGAAGGGTGCTTGCACTGAGATTGGGTTAAGGGGAAGCGAAACCAACTTCCTCTTACCAATGAATATTTGGCACTGATGGAAAGTAACTGTCTCTTTATATACATCAGAAAATAGAGAAGGCCAATAGAACCTAGCTCTCAGGATCTTGTTGGTTGTCACCTTCCATGAATGGTGAGCCTCACAATCTCCCTTATGAAAATCTTTCATAGTTTGTCGAGCCTCATTTACCAGCAAGCAATTCAGTAGTACACCACCAGGATCTTTCCAGTACAAGTATTGATTCATGATATAGAATTTCGTAGCCTTCAATTTCACAAACCTAGCCCTTTTCTTGCTCAACCCTACAGGGGATTGTAAATTATGTAACACATACACAATGCCCACAAATTCTAGCATTGCCTGCACTCCTGCATCCAGCTGGTTTGAATGGCTAGACAGGAAATTGAGCTGCAAAGATTCACAATGGGCTTCAGTCATCATTTTTTCCAGTCCTTGTCCTTTAATAGACTTATTAGGTTTGATCTCAAGGTCATATTTTGGCAAAACAACAATCCACTTTGCCCTTTTTCCTTCAGGATTTGGTTCGGTGAGGATGCTCTTCACTGCATTGTTTGGGATGTGTGCAATAATATGTGAATGCAAGATGTACACTCTGAAATCTGTCAAGGACTTCACCAAAGCATATGCTTGCTTCTCCATTATATCATACTTCAATTCTCCATCTCTCAATACCCTACTGAAAAATGCAATGGGTTGCTCAGCATTCTGGTCATTTTTCTACAGTAAGACTCCAGCCACAGTATGTTCAGAAGCATAAGAGAAAATCAAGAAATCTTTAGTAAAATCAGGGCTTGCTAGAATTGGGGCCTCAGTGATGGATTTCTTAATGTCGTTGAATGATTCTCTGGCCTCTTCTATCCACTTTATTTGACATTCCTTCTTCAGCATGTTGGTGATGTTCCTCATTATTTTTGCAAAACTGGGGATGAATCTTCTTAGGAAACCTACTTTTCCAATGAAGGACTGTACCTCTTTATTTCTCCCGGGTTCTCCAACATTCAAAATTGCACTCACCCTCTTAGGGTCAATCTTGATACCATTCTTTGAAATAATTTTCCCAAGGAGATTTGCTTCTTCTAATGCAAAATTTGACTTTTTGGGGTTAAGAGAAATACCATATTTCCTACATTTGATGAAGACCTTCTCCAAATGCTTAAGGTTCTCTCTATCATATCTGGAATAAATGGTTATATCATCCATATAAACCACCACAAACTTGTCCTTCTCTTCAGCAAAGGCTATGTCCATTGCTCGCTGGAATGTGGCTCCTGCATTCATCAGTCCAAAAGGCATTTTTGCATACATAAATGTGCCCCAAGGGGTGGTGAAGGTAGTCTTTTATTGGTCTTCTAGGAACATCTTGACTTGGTTATACCCTGAGAACCCATCCATGGTTGAGATCCTCTCGGCTCCTACCACTTTTTGCAAAATATGCTCGATTTTTGGCAATGGGTAGTTATCCTTTAGTGACACCCTATTAAGGTTTATGAAATCTATGTAAATCCTGATTTCACCATTCCTTTTTCTGACATGTACTAGATTTGCTATCCATTTTGAAAATATTAGCATGACAATGATGTTGGCATTGAATAATTTTCTGTTTTCTTTCTATATCACATGCAGCAATTTTGGGTTTATTCTCCTCAGCTTCTGCCTGAAAGGCTTCTCCCCAGGCTTGATTGGAATTGAGTTTTGTATAATGGAAGTGTCATATTCCTTTGGGTCTTCATAGCTCTAGGAAAACACATCGGCATACTTTTTCATCAACTTGACATACTCGTCCTTTTCTTTAGCAGGAAGCTTTTTGGACAACTTCACAATTCGAGGTATCTCCTTCGTACCTGTGTTCTCGTCTTTCATAGCATCATTTGCAGGCTCGACTTTAGGATTTTTAGCTACATCGCTCTGGTCGAATAAATTTTCCAGGGGTATCAATCCTTTAGGAATAAAGTTACTCTTTAGCTGGATCATATCCTTTCCCCCTAACATGCCCTTCCATCCCTTGATTTTGGCCTTTTCATCTTTAGCCTGTTCCTCGCCCAGGAAGCTCTCCAGGTTTTCATTTTCTGTGTCAACCTCAACATTTGCAAATTCATCAGATAATTCCAAAAGCCTCTTAATCTGCATGTCATCATCAAATACCTGCCAATATTTGGAATTATCTGGAATCGACGGCTTGTTCATTATCTCTACTTCATACTTTGTTTGGGAATAGATAAGGGTCTTGAAACCCCCAGCGGTAGTGGCCAAGGAGTTTGCCACCTGGTTCTCAATCCTGGGTATTACCCTAATCTTGTGCTCTGAAAAATAGTTTCCCAACATATCACACACTTCATTTCTATAAGCTCGCATCCTGGGATGTTTTGTTTGGTAACTGTCATTTACTTGGTTCATCACCAAATCTGAGTCTCCAAATACCTGTATCCTCTTCGCTCCCAGGTCCTTTAAGGCCTGCAATCCCAGCAACATGGCTTGATACTCTGCTACATTGTTTGTGCACTCAAAAGTCATCTTATATGACAAGGCTTTAAATTCCCTATCAGGAGGGATGACCCAAACCCCTACACCTGCACCATGTTTGCTTAAAGACCCATCGAAATACATTGACCACAAACCTTCTTTGTTTTGCTTCCTTTCCAATGCATCCTGCCTTGCTGCAAATTCCTTATCTTCCTCCACTTCCATGTGTATAGGGATCTTAGGATCAATTCGTGGTCCATCATTAAAAAATATTGAGGATCCCAGGTCTATATCAACAACGTATATGGGGTGATTCTCAGGTTTATCCTGGCTACTAACCATGTAGGCCAACCTCTTCTCACTGTATAATCTCATGTTTCCTCCAAACAGAGGTATGGTGGCATATGACCAATCCAGCTACATATTTCCTCTCAATTTGGATGCCCAAGACCTTGACAGCAGCATACCAAACTTTACAGGAATGTCAGCCACTACCACATCCATTACGATACGCTTAGTTGGAAGTTGTGTGAGGGTCACTACCATGTCCTTTATCATCCCCAAACACTTGACCTTCCTTGAATCAAAAGAGTATAGGTCTTTGTAGGGCCTAGTAACCTACAAACCCAAGTTGTCTACCACTATTTTGGGCATTAGATTATGAGATGCACCAGAATCTATCAGTGCATTGTGTAAAATCATATCATAAACATTCAAACTCAAATAGAATGGCAGAACATCTTCATCCTCTGCATCCTCTAGCTTGGGTCCAATAACAATGGTGGGAGCATAATCTGTCACTTCTAAAATGACTTGCTAACAATTTCCTTACCCTTGACCATGTTGGTAATCTCCTCCCTGTATTCATTGTTCCTTAGCATCTCCTTAAAAGGGATAGAAATTTTTACCTTCGACAACTCAGCCTCTAAACTGAAAGATGAGACTAGCTTATTTACCTCAATGGCATCTAATTTTCTAGTTTCCTTGGACTGTTGTTCTTTATTTTCAAGGCTTTGTTTGTGTAACAACTTCTTGCTGGGTTTTTTTTCCTGTTTTTCTGGGCCCTGCTGAGTATTGGAGGGATTTTTTTTATTAGAATTTCCTTTGTTTATTGTCACATCTTGATTTCTCAGCTTCAGCTTTCTCTGAAAGTCATCCACTGCATTTTGATAGCCCATTTGATACTGCTCTAAATCTAGTTCAGGAATGGGAACAACATGTTCCTTGTTGAAGAAATAATGCTCTCTCTCAGTCATATATATCTCATGGTTAGGATCATCAAAATGCTGAATCTGGTCACCCACTAGGTCCTCTTTCCCTTCTTCATCTACCAAGTTCTCTGTGAAGGGGGGTCTTATCTGTTCGTCATCAGGGTTCCTTTGATTCCTTTGAGGAAAAGGTCTCCTAAAGTTAGGATTCCTCACATGGTTCTTGAGTTGTTCTCTATTCGAAGGCTTTTTATCCAATGCCAACCTATCCATCAACTTCTCCATTGTTTTCATCATCATCTCAAACTTAACATTATTGGTTGAGGAAGAGGTGGAGGTGGATGGTTGGTTCTCTACTTTCTTCTTGTCTGCTTCTGCTTTACTTTTCAACTTCCTTGAAGCCATCATGTTTGCTTCCACCTCCAAAGCATTTTTAAACATAGCTAATAAGGTAGGTGATTTTCTCTCCCTCGGCATACATGAGAAATCTCCTTCAAAATCATCTGCATAATGCACATTAGTAGCACCTATCAAGGGTTTTATGTCAGTTGGGATTGAGTTGTACACCCTCATGAACCTGCTAGAAAACTCATGCACAAATTCAAAGTTTCCTTTCTTTAAATGGTTGTATTGGGACAATATTTGTGATGGACTTTTTACTGCTTCCCACCTATCTAAAAACAATGTTTGGAAGGCTGCAAAGGTCTGGATAGACGTGTCTGGTAAATCTCTAAACCATTTCTTAGCTTCTCCAGATAAGCTTTGTGCAAATAGCCTCATCTTAGCATCCTCATAGTCTACCTCCTCCAAGTCAATAAAATCTTCAAACCTCTCCACATGTTGTCTTGCTGAGAAATATCCTTCTCCATCATACAAAATAATTCTCTGTGAGTAATTTTTAGGGAGGTCATGCAAAACAGCAGGCAAGTCCAAGGGTGCAAACCTGGATGCCATTGGTCTGGGTGTATTTTGGGCTCTAGGAGGGATGTTCTGTAGGGTATTCTGAGGAGTATCTTGAGCCAAGTTTGTAGTACATGCCTGAGAGTTCAAGGAATATGGGTCCCCCTTCCCAGTCTTCACAATACTTTGCAAATTATACCATACAGGGTCTAGTAGATATGTCTCAAGGTTATCTAGATTTAGTCCAACTAGCTTGAGATTTGGTTCTGATTTTGATTTTAACAAAGGCCTGCCAATATCTACTTGTAGATTTAATTCATGCAAATCATACAATTCTTCTTTTGTCACAGGTCCTTCACTATCATAATTATTAGTCTTAGCTTTTTCACTTCTATGTCTAAGTAAAATCTATGGGTTTTCCACACTTAGCAAAAGTTCAGAGAAGGGGTTACCTATTGTATGGATTCTTCTAGGGGCCAGGGTTCCTTCCAAAACTTTCTTGGAAATGGTTGTGGGTCTGTCAATATCCCCAGTGGAGTCTCCTTTAAACTAAAACTCTGATGGGTGGAGTCTCCAGGGTGAATACAACCTTATTTAAATCCAAAAACCTCTGTTCGCTCTCAGAAGTCTATTCTTTGTCTGAAAACCGAAAATCTTTGTTGTTCTCCCAGTGATGATAAAAGGCTCGCTCCCCAGCAATGGCACCAATTCCGTTAGCACCCAAATTGACCCTAAGGTTGTGGAAAGGTCTCCTTGAGGCAACATGTAGAACCACTTAAGGAGATATAAGCTGGCTTCTTATTCTCCAGAGAGGGATCTCTCACAAATTAATAAAACGAGGCGAGAGATGGATAAAACTGTGATTAAATTGTTGTTGGTTGAAAACAAATGGACACACATTGGGCATTGGAGTCAAAACAGACAAATTAAGATTATCATGGAAATGCTTTGTAAACAAACCCACGCAGAGGCAAGATAGCTACCAGATCACAGTCAAAGAGATTTTGTTTGGTGATTAAGAGGAATAGATGAACAGTCCATTAATATAGAGCATATAACATGAATTCTATATCAACTTTAGCAGAAATTGGTGGTGAATACTTGGAATGAAAGGAACAGATCATAATCTCTATGAATTCTATTCCAATACTACTCTTATCCAAGCATGAATCTACATAACAACATCATTTGACAATGAAGGAATACATTCACATAAGAAGAGCAATAAACAGACTGTGAGACCAATAACACATGAATCTCTGGTAAAATTGCTTGCTTGGCCTTGCCAGATTTTATCAAAAAGTAGCTCAAAAAACGTTCTACACAGTGAGAACTCATGGGCTCCAAAAGTTTCAACCCTTTGTCATTCTATTACATTGCTTTTATATCTCTTCATGGCCGTTAGGCTCGACTTGCTCCAATAGAAAATGGTTACAAAACCAGTGACACCTATGCTAACAGATATGCCACTCCTGAGATTTAGTTACAACCAAAAATTGATAGACTCAGTGAAAAAATAGGCTAAGCTTCCTTTTTACAAATTTACTTGACATTTTTACACTAGGACCGACATATTATCAACAAAACTGAATAAGATGCCTTCGTAACCATTTCTCCAGCTGGCAGCTTCCATGTCTTAGCCTTTCCATAATTTTTTATGAGCTTCCATTGTTCGGAATTGGGAAGTCTGACATGGCTAGCTCTTTGAGCAACACACTCATTTCTCTATGGTCTCTATAGGAATAATTCTGGAGGTGTGCATAGGCTTCTCTGAACATCATGCTTAATTCAAATTCTTTGGTTAATTTGTCTACCACTGTCTCGACAGACAACAACTGGTCCATTCCTACAAAATGAGTATAGTCCATCTTACACCCTGTTAATCTATTTCTGTACTCCTCCTGGGTGATCATGGTGCCATCCTCTTCCTAGAAAAGAGGCAATCCCTTCTTAAATAAGGGATCAAACATATTCCTGATATTTTTTTCCTACTGGATCATGATATCAATTCCATTTTTTACAGCCTTCACTTGTTGATGCTTAAGCATCACTTTCTTTTCCTAGATAATAATGGACACTCTATCCTTTATACCAACTGTTTAAGCCTCTTCCTGAGATAGGCCATTCAGGAAATTTACAACATTCTCAACATGCTCTGCAGGCTTTTTGTTTAACTTCTCATTAGTAGTTTCCATACCTTGCTTTGCTAACTTTATCACAACTTCTTTGTCTATGAAAAAATCTAGGAAGGACCTCAACTTGTTTGCTTCAGTGATGATGCTGTCCCAAATCACCTACTTGGCCTCCTGAAGTAAATTTTGGCCTGTAGCCTTCTTTGTCAATTCATCACATTCATCCTTCATTCCCTAGTACTTGGTTTACAAAGCCTCCTTATCCTTTTATACATTAGACAATAGAGTCCTCAGATTTGCATTCTGTTTGTTCAACCTGTTTACCTCCACATCCTCCAGACTAGCCTGGGATATGGCTCCTACCAGGGAGAAATCCCCAGTCTCTATGGAAGGTGTTTCTGTAGTATTCATTTCCTGAGCCTTATCTTTCCCTTACATTTCCTAGTTTTTATCCTGCTCCTTCTCCTTCAACTTCTTTTCAAGCTCTTCGACTTGTGCCTTTAAGAGCTTCTCATTGGCCACCACAATGGACATATCTACCTACCATTTCTTTTCCTTCTCTTCAAAACCTATCAACTTAGCTTCACAATCTGTTAGCTTCCCTTGAAGCTTTTCGCTTTCCTCCTCCAGCTAAACCAGCTCAGATGCATCTATTAGTTTAGTGGAGGGAAGTTTCAACTTCGACTTCATTTGCTGGATGGTCTTGTCCTTCTCATCCAACAGCTTCTGTATGTTGGCTATTTTGTTTTCATTAGTCTCATTTGTTAACAATGCAGTTTGGTGCTTCTTTATATGTGCTTTCAGGGACTTGTTTTCTATCTTTTCTACTCTCATCTGATTTTGGACTTTATCTTTATTGGCCTGCACTTTGGATAGATCCAGGGAAGCTTTCAGAAACTTATTATAGATGACTTCTCCAGTCTCCTTATGTAGATTGATTATGTCTGGTGTGGGGGTTTCTTCCAGATTGACCTTTAGTTTGGTGGCCTTGTTTCTGGTGGCCAAGGAAAGACTAAGGGTGTTGTGGGTCAGGCTTCTGCTTGCCACCAAAGATACATATTTCTTTGACATTTTTCTCACATCAGCATATAGCTTGGCTTCTTTTGAGATTGTTTCTGGACTCTCCTCATATTCTTCTAGCAACTCAGCCCTGCTTTTGCTAGGTACTGCAAACATGGAGGGAGCCCAATTAAACACATACTGCATGACTTCAAAAGTTGGTACTAGCAGCTTCCCTTTCTTTTTCTTGGGCTGCTCTGTTTGCACTATCACTAATTGTTTCTCTCTCTTCTCTATCTTCTGCCTCTTTAGGGCCCTTTCTGCATCACCATCAACCTCCATGGGCTCACTGCCCCCCACCTTACTACATTTCCCTAAACTAATGGCAAGGAGCACAATTGTTGACACTGATGGGAGTAGGGTAGGGGAAACAGGTACTAATGATGTGGGATTGACCTAGGCTAGTGAGGGGGTTGAGGCCTCTTTCTCCTCTACTTCCATATGTCCTTGTCAAGGTATTCTAACCAATTAGCCATCTCAGCTAGGCATGCAAGTTCAAAGTGTTCATAACCTTTCCTATTTCTTTCCTTCCTCCTTTTTGAAATGACATCATGAGGATCATAATTTATAGCTGTCTTGGATTGGAATCCCATGTCTCTCACCATGTGCTCAATGTATGGGAGGGAAACCTTGCTCTTTAAAATTATGGAACCTATTGTCCATGGGAAACTAATATCTGAGGACTTCTTATCATCCAGGAAGTGTTCACATTCCACCCTCAATTTCTGTCTTAGGAATTCCAAGGTAAATATTATGGGGGTTAGGAAGGTACGTAACACATAAGAGGCATGGGAAAAGCCATAGACTCTGATTACTGTTCAATGTTCAAGCAGGGACAAGTGTCCAACTCTTCTCTCCATGGAAGGTTGCAATAAATCTTTCATTTCTAGAAGCATCCTAGGTAGTATTTTTTGGAAGAAAATGAAGTAGACCTATGACATAAGGTCATTCATGAATGATCTATAGTCTAAATACATTTATTTGGTGAGCTACAACTCTGGAATCAGTAGGTTCTCTTCAAGCGATACTAGGAACATCTTCAATAGGTATGATTGGAATTTGAAAGTCCTTGTTTTAGGGAATTCTACTAGATGTGAGTGGATTGTTTCAGCTAGGGCTTCGTCGAACTTGAGGCATGCACACTGGGTCGACAGGTTGGGATCCTTTGGTTCAATAGGGCAGGTACTTAGAACAAACATCAAGCTTATCAAGGGTTTAGTTATATACAAGTCAGTTTCCAACCCCAAGAGCTGGTCCAACATAGTAATGACACACTTTGATTCTTCATTAAAAAGGTTGGCTTCAGCAGGGAAAGGTATGCCCTGGGAAGAGGCGTTCGGCTGTAGGGAAGCATTGTAAAAACTCTATTTCAGCAGAATTGGGGCAAGCCTGTAGTGTTGGATTAGGGCTTCTTCCCTGTAGCTTTGGGATATTTGGAAAATATCGACTGGAATGGATAGGGATTTTCTAATAGTTGGGGCGTTCACATAGCACAAGACCTTTGATCTAGAGGCATCCATGACTGCTCTCTGAATCGGGGAGTACTTGCAGGCACACCATTCTACAAATTCAAGGCAGCATGGGGTTTGACTGGTTGTGAATAAGTAGAAGAAAGAGTAATAAACCATATGAACATCTATGTTTTGGGCCTTGTTGTGGCCACAATAGATCACATGCTTTAGCTAAGTGTGGGAGCCCCAATTTTAAAAAGAAAAAAATAAACGCAAAGGTATTTGGGTAAGCGTTCTTGCGAACATGAGATTTTCAACTTGGTTTCTGTGGTCTTATGCATGTACCTTTGATCATCATTCTAGGAAATTTCTAAGTGTTTTGGTCGGAGAAAGATCCAAATTTTGGGTATTTTATCATCTGTTTTCTTCCTGAATGAAACCCGACATTCTGACATCCCGAAACCCTGAAACTGAAAGGTGCAGGTTGCGGGATTTAATTTGTGATCTTTTGGTTTTGGCCTTCCTGAAACCCGCAACCTGAAAGGTGCAGATTGTGGGAATTCCTTATTAATAATTTTGAGAATTCCTCATCCCAAAACTTGCAGTTGCGACTTTCGGATTTCAGATTTTCCTTTATCCTTTTAGTTGCGTTGCGTGTTGCGAAACCTGCAACATGCAATTTTCAGGTTGCGGCTTTCGGAAACCCGTTCATGCGTTTTGGTTCACTTTGCATTCTCGAAACCCACACTTTTCGGGTTGCGGATTTTGGAAACCATGAATAATTTGTGAATAAATCTCCAAGACCTCATCCCGCGTCCTGCTTCGGTTAATCTTAGCCATCGATTCATTTGATCTAGTGGATGAAATTCTGTCATCCAAACTTATGTTTTGATGCCTCGTTCATGTTGTCCTTACGACCAGATTTTTCACCACAATTCTCACCTCATGATCGCTTTTGAAGATATGATTGCTTGACTAGATTGGTTTGTAATGACAGTTTCCAGATGCAACTTCGAATTGTGTGTGATTCTGTTAAATTTGTACTTCGTCGTGATCCAATTTGAGCTAACACATGCTGTGACGTCATTTCATTCCAGTTCAAATGATTGCATTCTTCAATTCGTATGATTTTAAATCATAACAGCTCATCATTTTCAATCATTACGATTTTCTGTAACTCTTTTTAAATATGGTGGCAAGTATGAAGCATTTAGTTCATCATCTGTATTTGTTAGAAAAGTTTCCTGTTTATTTGAAAGTTTTCTATCTGACGATCTGATGAGTAACATGCAGACATGTCATGAATCCTTGGATGAGTTTTACATGCAAGAATAACTTCACGCTTTTCTATTTCCAAAACCTATGTCGCCACCCGTTGACGCGGGTGTTCATGATACCAGCAGTGATAGCAAAAAGGAAAATTTTGAAATTCTTCCCCTTGGCATATCACTTCCCCAGAAGGACGAAGAGGAAGTCGATGAACAACAGTGTGAGCGAGATGAATTCATTATCTGTGATTTTATAATCAATGAGGAACCTAATATTCCACCAGCTCCTGAGAAGCAAGACCCGTTTCCTGATGTTTCTATTTTCGAAAACGTTATGGATTAGCCGAAGGATCCTGTGGCGGTTCAATAAGAAGATTTTATGGACGGACTCTTGCTTGTTGTTGACAGCTAGTGGGCCGTTGTTCAAATTCCACAATTTTGTTATGGGATTTTCCCGAAATTAGAAAGATGATCCATATTTTGAACTGTATCTCAGTCTTTGAGGGAATCATTCGAGTCAAAATTGTTTAGATTATTTTGGCAGAATTCCCTGGATTAATGGCCTGATCCGATTTTGTAATCCCTATCCTTTGAGAATTTCCATTTTGTACTCTATTGTAATTTCCTATTTAAAGAGGAATGCTTCTCGATGCTAGGGGTTGATAATTTTTGGGTTAGAAATTAGCAGGGGACGACTGGAGATACTCTGTCTTAGCAAATCTTTCTAATTTTGTTTACAGACTTCGTTTATACAGTAAAGTAATCCCTTTGAATCGTCTCTTGTTTATTGTTCAAAATTCTTGGACGATGCTTGGTTTCTTACTTCAAATTGTCATCTACAGTGTCTGATCTTTTGCAAGGAATCAATTTACATAGACATCTGTTGTACTGACTTCTCTTTATGGCTGATTTCTGTGTGAGAATGTTTAATTGAATTTCTGTCAATTAAGATATTTTCTTTATCAATTTCTGCAAGTGATCAACATTCAATATAATCATTGTTAATTTTTCAATTAACAAAGTGATTACAGGTTTATCTTGAACATGTTTACAAGCTTATATTGTTGTCATTTAATTTTCATTAATTGATTATGATTTAAGTAAAAAAGTATATGCATCTTTTACATTTATGTTGAGGTTGGAAAACATACTTGTTCCTTTCACATCAAGATTGATCTGCGCAACAACAAGCTTGTCCCTAGAATAGGTCTAACCTAGAGTAGATTCTTTTGTTTTAAATAGGTGAAGTTAGAACATTTCTGAGTCTTTCAAGCTTTTGTTTTCCTTAAGTGGAAGACAGATCCTTTGATTGAAACATCAACTCATAGAGTGCCAGCAGAGGCCGAATATCCATGGGAGATTTCCATACCAAACAGGCTAGGGATAGAAATGCCCTTGCGTAGGGTCTTTCGAAGCCTTTTAGTCTGGGTTTTCACCCTCTGTTGGGAGCGTTGGAACTCATTCCAGCACCTTGCAATTACACTGCACCCCCGAGGCCTCAACAAATGGCGCTAGAAGGAGGGCCAGTAGTGAACTATTCCTAAATAGAATACTCAGAAACCTCCTCCTGCAAGAATACTGATTGTCACCCGTAGTGACATTCGAGCATCTACTTCTGTTGAGCAACCGGTGCAACAACCTAATACTATCCCTATTACCCCAACAACTCACCGATATCCTAGGACTAGGGATAGTATTATTGTATCACCTACTAGAGGACCTATATAACTTAAAGAAATACTCAAAAGGTCTAATGATAGTACTGCTAGGCTGCAGCAGAGACTCTCTGTAGAGAGAAATCAAGGGTTAGTAGTGATTCACCAAGAAAACATCAACCCATAGGCAAACATTCAAATTAATCAAAATTCTACTGAAGAAAACGATGAGCAATCAACTGAACAAAATAGTTCATCAAACCGATAGTAGTTCCCCGAATTTGATCTTAATTTATTATTCACTGAAACAGAACCAGCTTCACAATTAATTCCTACAAGGGGACCACCACCCTCTCCTCCTTCATCTTCATCCTCCTCCTCTGAGAGTGAACATTCTTCTGAATCTTCATCTGAAGAAGAAGAGGAACAACCTATGGCTGGAGAAGGCCAGAACAGACCTTGGCTTGACCAAGATGCTGTATGGATACTTGGGGACCAACACAGGTTACCCAAGAACCCTGAGAAATGGCTTCCCAACTTCAATCTAGATGACAAGTCACCCGCGTTGGATCATATCAAAACCTTCATGCGAGCTATCAGACTTAGGAGTGTGATACATGAGGATTTTGTTTGTAGACTCTTCCCTTACACATTTGAAGTCAAAGCATCTACATGGTATTTTGCTTTGGAAGCCAGGTCTATAACATCATGGGATGATTTTGAGAAGTTGTTTATCCAAAAGTTTGGGGATGACAAAACACCACAGGATTTAGTTTTGGAATTATATTCTATAAAGATGAAAGGTAAAGAAAGGATTAAAGATTACAGTCAAAGGTTCTCTTACCTAAAGAATAGAATCCCTACTCCTATTCTCCCAGCAGAAGAGCTTCTGGTTTCCTTTTATGAAAAGGTCTCTCTGCCCCTATTTCCATGTGGGTAAAAATGCCACATGAAAACAATTTATATGAAGCCTACGCTGAAGCTATTCAAGTTGAGAAAGATATCTATTGTTTGAAGGATAGTCCAGATGCAATAGAAGAGCAACCCTCTACTTCCACATCTAGGAAGAAAAATGACATTGTGCCCAAGGATTCTACTCAAAACAAGGATCCTTTTGACATGACTGATGTAAAGAAATTCCTTCAGAAAATGTCGAATGAGATGGTCGATTGGAAAAGAAATAACAACGAGAATCAAAACCAAAACAGAGGTTTTACAAGGCCCCTTTTTAGGAGACCTTATCAGCCTCCTCAGAATCCACCACCTCCTGACCCTACTGAAGGACTTTCAAATGAAGAACTCTATTCCATTTTTAGAGCCTTGGCAATAGAATCCCAAACTATTGCTGAATCCCCCGATGATTAGATCAACCGAGATTCATAGTTACCTGAAGAAGATGAAGAACAAGAGGACCTACATGTAAACATTGTTAGCTATTTCTCTGAACTCCCTATGAATGAAGAGGAAGAAGAAACTGAGACTATGTTTAATGTTCAACACCATTATAACACAAGATCAAGACCACAACCACCCTAGCAACCTTCTTCTTCAATAGCAGTCCCCAATAAAGGCAAGACCATTTCCCAAAAGGATACAGTTATTCCAGAAATGGAGTGCAATCTAGCTGAAGATTTGAAAAGAGTGAAGGAAAATATCTCTATGTTTGAACTTTTAAAGATCCCTTCTATGAGGGATACTTTACCCAAAAGCATGATAATCAAACAACCTCCAGAATCACAGAATAACAACCTCGACTCTTTCACTAAGGTAGATGATCAAAAACCCGGAAGCAAAAGGACACCCCCTTTTCTTCTTACTTTCAAAATATGCAACAGGAATGTACATAAATGCATGATAGATTCAGGTGCCTCATTAAACGTGATGCCCTTATCTGTGTGCAGGAAATTGAATGCCACTTGGGAACCATACCCTACTCATATTGTCCAATCCGATAGATCAAAATTCAGAGTAGTAGGAAGGTTGAGAAATGTGTTGCTTACATTGTCTGTAGATCCTCGCATCCACCAAACTATAGAATTTGTAGTGGTTGACATTCCTGAAGCTTATGAGATGTGGCTGAGTAGGGACTGGTCAGAGAAGCTCAAGGGCTACTTTTCCACTGACTGGTCTCATCTATGGTTACCCTATAATGGACAGCCCAACAAAATCAAAATCGGTAGGGAGCCTTTCATGAAACAGACAGTCACGGACCTTAATGATTCTAGTGAACCTGGCAATTACTACAATGCACATATTGAACATTTTACGTTTGATACTTTCTTTGGAGATTTTCCCGCTGACAATTCCTTAGATGAAAATTTACAGAAAGAATCGCAGATCACTCAAGCTACCTTTGTACCTTTCACTGGAGATGTTGTACATAATGTTTTTAATGTAAATACAAAGTTTAGAATAAATCCAATTGCTTGGACTTTATTTTTTGATGGCTCCAGGTCTAAGGAAGGAGTTGGTGCAGGTTGTGTCCTCATTAACCCAAAAGGGATTAAAAATATGATAGCATGTAGACTGGAATTTGACTGTACCAACAACATAGCTGTATATGAAGACCTGGTTCAAGGACTTCAAAAGGCTATTGATATGGGTGTGCAGGTAATTCATTGGTTTGGCGACTCTAAAATCATTTTCAAGAAGGTAAGGAATAAGATACACTGCTTGTCTCCACACCTGATGAATTATTAGAAGCTGGTAAGAGACCTTACCAATTCCTTTTCTGCATTTAATATTAACTTAGTCCCTAGGTCACAGAACTTCGATGCTGACCTCTTAGCAAACATAACATCCATATTGACACCACCGGAGGATTTGTAGCCTTGAACCTTCTTGATTGAACTCATGTACAGGCCATCCATACCTGACAATGTGACAAATTGGAAAGTTTTTTACGACGACCATCATATACTTGATTTCCTCACAACTCAGGATACGTTTCAAAATATGGCTATAGATGAAGAAGAACATGAAAAATCACTCTCTGATACTTCAAACATTATCCTGAAATCTGTTATCAGTCTAGAAAATTTCTACGATCTGCATGATAAGTTCAGACACAAAACCAATTGCAAAACCCATATCTCCTCACTTAATTATGAACAGGTCAACTTAAGTACTGAGCAAGAACCCCATTTTATCAATATAGGAGTTGATTGTTCTCCCGAGGAAAGAAGGGCTATCATTAAATTATGTAAAGAATACAAAGATGTTTTTGCATGGACTTATGATGAATTGAAAACCTTCAATAAAAGCATCATGCACCACAACATACCTATGAAGCCGTAGGTGAAGCCTTATCAACAGAAACTGCGCAAAATGCACCCCAGCTTAGAACCTTCTATGAAAAAAGAACTAGAAAGCTGCTCATGGCATGAATAATTTTTCCTGTTAGACACACCAAATGGATCGCCAATTTGGTGCCTGTACGTAAGAAGAGCGGCGAAATTAGACTGCGTGTCGATTCCCGAAATCTGAATTGAGCCTCTGAAAAAGACAATTATCCTGTCCCACCCATGGAACAGATTCTGCAAAAGGTAGCAGGATCAGAGATGTTCTCACTCCTGGACGGTTTTTCGAGTTATAACCAGGTTATGGTTGCTCCAAATGACCACCTCAAAACTGCTTTTAGAACCTCTTTAGGCACTTTCGCCTACAGGCGGATGCCTTTTGGGTTGATAAATGTTGAGGCTACGTTTCAGAGAGTTATGGATATAGCTTTCAGAGGTTTGATGCATAACTTTGTCATAGTTTATCTAGATGATATTACTATATATTCTAAGAAGCGACATGAACATCTTTTTGCCCTGAAATAAGCTTTCGAACATTGCAGGAAGTACGGGATCTCCCTCAATCTGAAAAAGTCTATTTTTGAAGTCATAGAAGGAAATCTTCTTGCTTTCATTGTTTCCAAAGAAGGTATGATAATTGACCTAGAACGTACCGATGCTATTTCAAAGATTGGCTTTCCTGGTTCGCGCAAGGCCATGCAGTCCTTCCTAGGTAAGATAAATTTTTTCCATAGGTTTGTACCTAATTTTGCACAGATAGTTAAACCTCTGCAGCAGTTAGTCAAGAAATATGTACAGTTTACTTGGTCACAGGAACAAAAAGATGCGTTTGTCGAAATTAGAAGGGCTATCATTGAGGCTCCTACTCTCATGTCCCCTGACTTTGATAAAGATTTCATTCTCTATACCTTTGCCACTGATTTCTCTTATGCAGCTGTTTTGACACAGAAGCATGACAGTGATGTAGAAATTCCAATTTCCTTCAGGAGTTTAACATTCAAGGGAGTTGAATTGAATTACTCTCAAATTGATAAACAGGCTTATGCAGTTTACAAATCTGTGAAACATTACAGGCCTTATTTGCTGAAATCCAGAGCTAAGGTAATTGTCCCATACACAACTATAAGAAATGTACTGGTCCAGAAGGAATTGGGTGAGAAAAGGGCCCATTGGATGACTTCTTTACAAGAATACAATTTGGAAATCAGGCCAGCTAAAATTGTGAAGGGGCAAGGCTTATGTTTGCTCACTGCTCAGTCGAATGACCCTGTATGACACCAGACGGAGTGGGAGTAGGAGGAAGAACTCCCTACAGGTTTTTTCAATGAAATAGATACTCTACCTTCTGAATGGTATGACCATATCAGGTTTTTTCTTAACAATGGGTTTGCTCCCAAAACCTTAGATTTCAAAAAACGTAGATCTTTAAGATTAAAATCTGTTCCTTATCAATTCATTGATGGAATCCTGTTTAGAAAAAATTATGATGGAGTATTCCTTAGGTGCTTGGATAAGCCTGAAACTGATGATATACTTTTTCAATTTCATGCATGACCTGGTGGAGGCCATTTCTCAAGCGAAACCATGGCACACAAGATCCTCAGGGTGGGATATTATTGGCCCACATTGTTTAAAGATGCATATGCCTATGTAAGGAAGTGTGAACCATGTTAGAAATGTGCAAGGAAGTTCAAGAAACCTGCTTTTCCTCTACATCCAATGACAGTCCAGTTCTCATTTCAGCAGTGGGGATTAGACTTTGTTGGTCCCATCAATCCTACTTCTTCCCTGCAACATAGGTATATTCTTACTGCCACTAATTATTTTACCAGATGGACAGAAGCAATTCCACTGAAGCAATGCAACACAAACCAAGTAATATCTTTCCTAGACAGTTAGATAGTTACAAGGTTTGGTGCCCCTGAGTATCTCATTTTTTATAATGCATCCTATTTCTCTTCGATTGACTTGACACAGTATGCCCTTGAAAGAGGGATTAAATTAAAATTTTCTGCCAATTATTACCCACAGGGTAATGGGCTCGCTGAATCTTCGAATAAGAACCTGATAAATATCCTCAAGAAGAAAGTACCCACTCATCATAGGGATTAGCACACACAGCTCTATATCGCCCTTTGGGCAGATCGGATCACTCCAAAAGAAGCTATTGGCAATTCCCCTTATTATTTGGTTTATGGCAAAGAGGCCATTCTTCCTTCCAACCTTACCATTCCATCACTGCAATTAGCCCAATCTATTGAACAAGATGATTCTTCTTCTCTCCAACAAAGGATTGACACTTTGCTTAAACTGGAGGAAGATAGGGAAGTGGCTAAGAATAAGCTACATCATCATCAGCAGATGGTGAAAAGATGGTTTGAGGAGAAATCTTCAGCTGACAGGGAATTCTCAGTTGGGGATTTGGTATTAACATGGGACAAACAACATAAAGATAAGA
The DNA here is from genome assembly GCA_027924585.1 of Larix kaempferi. Taxonomy (NCBI): domain Eukaryota; kingdom Viridiplantae; phylum Streptophyta; class Pinopsida; order Pinales; family Pinaceae; genus Larix; species Larix kaempferi. The sequence continues at coordinate 24,845,363 of BSBM01001051.1, read as the reverse complement.
ACCAGTATACCAAATTCTCGCGCCTTTGGCTGGGACCTTTCATTATTGCAGAAAAGATAGGTCCCAGTACTGTTCGATGACAAACACTAGAGGGAGTCGTGGACACCTACCCAGTGAATGTTTCACTACTCAAAAAGTACTTCGTTTGAACATTTGGTGCTTTTGTACATAGGTTTGGTGTGTTTTTTTTGCCTTATTTGTTTTGATTGGTTTCTTTCATGTTATTGATAATAAACTCCATACATTTGGTAATGGTTTAAAACCAGTTTTACTCGATGATGATTTCAACTGCAGTTGTAGAGTAGTATGTTAGTCTCAGTTTCTTTCGATTGATATCTGAATTTGTTTTGTAAAAGAGTGCACAGCCAATAGATGTAGGACCTTGATTGATACCTTTTCACCTTGGTCATTATCTTTTACATGTTTTTATCTTTGTAATTGAGATATGGAGAACGGTTGAAATATCCTTATCTTATGTCTCGTTGTCACAGCATATCATAATAATTTGATTAACTTTATCTGCTCTGGATCCTTTTACAATCATCTTGACAATAATGTTTTCTTAAATAATCATAGATTACAGGAGGGGGGTCTTATTTTAAGCCATCCCTTTAGGTTCATAGGTGCTTTGTGGAATGACATCTTCACATCAAGCCACCACACTTGGAAGGTGACTCTCAATTTTTCTGAGAGGTGGAAGATCCTATCACAAGTCGGTCCATTCATGATCCACAAAACACTAGTGAGTAACACTTATGTCATAAGGTTACCAAGCCTTAGCAGTGCCTTGTAGTCTATTGGTTGAATAAAATCTGTGTTTTCTTTTATAAGATACTCGTTGTGTATAAGGACAAGGGTGTCTTATTACAAGCCATCCCTGCCATGATCATGGTTCTAATTTGGACTGAAACTATCATCGTGTGGTCACCAAGCCACGATAGTTTCCTTCAGTATCAAAGCTGAGGGACAAGGGGTCTCCTTATCGAGCCAGCTTAATCAGTTTCTAAATCAGGCTTGTGAATGGCACTGCTGATATCTGATTACCAAGTCAGGGTAGTGGTATTGTATCAACAAGGTCTTATGTGCAGCTGTCCCTTTATCAAAACAAAAAAAAATGTGTATTTAACCAAAAGAACTGTTGTATATAAAACGAATTGATAAACCAAGGTGATATGTAATTTGGATATCCATGAGCAGTTTTAAGTTTGTTTCCGATTTAACACAAGCTGATGTACATTGATTCTGTAATGGTAGAGGATCTCTACTGTTTCTTATTTTATCCTTATCAGATTTGCATTATCTTTAATATGACCATTGATGGGAATATATCAATCTAATGTTTTCTGCTTTTTGGTTGTCCCTTTTATAAATATTTTCTCAATATTTCAGGTTCAAAAAGCAGTAGACTGATATATTTTCTCTAACTGAAGTTTGCTTGCAGAGATAACTGGTTCTTCCCAGCCGGTTGCCATTTGTTGTGGCCACAACAGATCCCATGCTTCAGCTAAGCGTGGCAGCCCCAATTTTAAAAATAAAAAAATAAAAACAAAGGCATTTGGGTAACCGTTCTTGTGAACATGATATTTTCAACTTGGTTTATGTGGTCTTATGCATGTACCTTTGATCATCATTCTAGGAAATTTCTAATTGTTTTGGTCGCAGAAAGATCCAAATTTTGGGTATTTTATCATATCTTTTCTCCCTACCCGAAACCCGACATTCCGACATGCCGAAACCTCGAACCTGAAAGGTGCAAGTTGCAAGAGTTAATTTGTGATATTTTGGTTTTGGCCTTCCCAAAACCTGCAACGCGAAAGGTGTGGGTTGCGGGAACTCCTTGTTAATAATTGTGAGAATTCCTCATCCCGAAACCCAAAACCCGCAGTTGCGGCTTTTGGATTTCGGATTTTCATTTCTTTGTTTAGTTGCGTTGCATGTTGCGAAACTTGCAACCCGCAATTTTCGGGTTGCGGATTTCGGAAACCCGTTCATGCGTTTTGGTTCACTTTGCATTCCCGAAACCCGCAATTTTCAGGTTGTGGCTTTCGGAAACAATGAATAGATTTGTGAATAAATATCCAAGACCTCATCCCGCATCCTATTTGGTTAATCTTAGTCGTCGATTCATTTGATCTAGTGGATGAAATTCCGTCATCCAAACTTATGTTTTGATGCCTTGATCGCTTCTGAAGATATGATTGCTTGATTAGATTGGTTTGTAATGACACTTTCTAGATGCAACTTCGAATTGTGCGTGATTCTGTTAAATTTGTACTTTGACGTGATCCAATTTGAGCTAACACATGCTGCAACATCGTTTCATTCGAGTTCAAATGATTGCAGTCGTAAATTCGTATGATTTTAAATCATAGCAACTCATCATTTTCAATCATTATGATTTTCTGTAATTCTTTTTAAGTATGGTATCAAGTATGAAGCATTTAGTTCATCGTCTGTATTTGTTAGAAAAGTTTCCTCTTTATTTTGAAAGTTTTTTGTCTGATGACCTGATGAGTAACATGCAGACAGGTCATGAATCCTTTGATGAGTGTTATATGCAAGAAGAACTTCACACTTTTCGATTTCCAGAATCAATGTCTCCACCCTTTGACGTGGGTGTTCATGATACCAGCAGTGATAGCGAAAAGGAAAACTCTGAAATTCTTCCCCTGGGCATATCATTTCCCTAGAAGGACGAAGAGGAAGTCGATGAAAAGCAGTGTGAGTGAGATGACTCCATTATTGTAATGTCCCCTCCTATCATACCAGCATGATAGAGAGGACGTGACACTAAATCCGAGCATCTAGCCCCATGTACTTATTAAATAAGCATTCACAGAATATAAAGAGACATATGGAAGTGTATAATTATAAGAAAACACAGCGGAATTAATTTCAATAACACATCCATCATTCATTCAAATAATCATCAAATAATAATTGCAAAGTTAACACAAGAAAATACTTATCTTGACAAAGTAGTCCCAAACAACCAGCTATGCTTCTACAACGTTCCACCCAACCATAGGCCAGTTGTGCTTATCAACCTCTTGATACAACTGCCACCCCTGAGCTAGGCATGATCTCTACAAGGAACCAGGGAACATCATACTCACACATAGCCAAGCATACACCAAGATGAGCCAAGCCAATCTACAATTGGGTTTATCAGGCTTGCTAGGAAATGGAAAGGAAGAGTGGCTAAGCTAGTGAGCTCAAGCACAGAGCCAGGGGTAACCATACAAGATCTATCTAGCTTGGCATCCACAATACCTACACACCCAGCACAAGGAAGTATTCTTTTCATTGTTGTACAGTCCCTCAAGCCATACCTTCCCCATCTAGTGCTCTCAGGGTGTGCATAGAAGAGTAACCAAAGCCCTCTTGATCTTCTTGAGATGTTATCTCACCCACTAGGTTTATCAAGCCCTCTCTTTCCACTACCACTCAAATCTCTTGCTCACAGATTCAAACCAAAACAGGGATGCACATAACAGCAGAACCACAATGGCTGGACACGAGAAAAATGTTTCTACAGTGATAAGCATGAAAATGATTCCCTGAGCTTCAGAAAAATGTGGGAAGGATAGAAATGAACAATGGAGGTTTGGGAAAACCCTACGAAGCAGAAATCGTCTTTAGGAAAAATGCCCATGGCAATTCTGGGACAAAACGACCTCCATATGGTCCCAAATCGCAGCCCCTTCTTCCTAGCTACTGCCCAAAACAAAAAACGAGTTTATGGGCAAGGAAAACCCTGCGTTTTTTATGAAAAACGTGAATGTAACTTCCAGCAGTCTCCCCTTGTGTGAGAGGATGAAAAACTATATGTTTAGAATGGCTTTGGGCACCATTTCGTGGGTGTTTTCTTGCCCAAGGAGACAAAATATGATTTCCCAGGTTGATGGCTTGCCCATACACAAAATTGGCTGCCATACCTCTTCATTCCCAAGGCATTAACTGCCTCAACCAATTTCTGAAAAAATTAAATGATTGGGTCCATAACCCAAAATGGATAGTTGAGGGGTTATGGGTTTTCTTATTGACACATGGATTAACACCATTGGCTCAAGGGTTTGAATAATTTCCCTCCCTATTCCTTGTAGAATCATGCCCCATCTCTTTGTTGCATTGCATAGCTAGTTGTGGGTATTTTCATTAAAATTTGTATTTACATGATGTCTTATTTACATTGTGCCTATCTATCACAAGAACCATAGGCATCTATTTCTTTAATTGCCGATACATAAAACGCTAAATCAATGGTGGGGCCTTGGCCTTGAGCTCCTCACCATGATTTAAATAACAATATTTTACATCATTTATGATTTAGTGCAAAGGGGGTCAAAATGCGGACATTACAATTATCCGTGATTTTATAATCAATGAGGAACTTGATATTCCACTAGCTCTTGAGAAGCAAGACCCATTTTTCGATTTTTTTGTTTTCGAAAACATTATGGATTAGCCCAAGGATCCCATGGCAGTTCAACAAGAAGATTTTATGGATCGACTCTTGCCTATTGTCGACAGCTAGTGGGCCGTTTTTCAAATTCCACAATTTTGTTATGGGATTTTCCCAAAATTAGAAAGATGATCCATATTTTGAACTGTATCTCAGGCTTCGAGGGAATCATTCGAGTCAAAATTGTTTAGATTATTTTGGCAGAATTCCCTGGATTAATGGCCCGATCCGATTTTGTAATCCCAATCCTTTGGGAATTTTCATTTTGTACTCTATTGTAATTTCCTATTTAAAGAGGAATGCTTCTCAATGCTAGGGGTTGATAATTTTTGGGTTAGAAATTAGTAGGGGACGACTGGAGATACTCTGTCTTAGCAAAGCTTTGTAATTTTGTTTACAGACTTCGTTTATACAGTAAAGTAATCCCTTTGAATCATCTCTTGTTTATTGTTCAAATTTCTTTGACGATGCATGATTTCTTACTTCAAATTGTCATCTATTGTGTCTGATATTTTGCAAGGAATCAATTTACATAGAGATCTATTGTACAGACTTCTCTTTATGGCTGATTTCTATGTGAGAATGTTTAATTGAATTTTTGTCAATTAATATATTTTCTTTATCAATTTCTGCAAGTGATCAACATTCAATATAATCATTTTTAATTTTTCAATTAAAAAAGTGATTACAGGTTTATCTTGAATAGGTTTACAAGCTTATATTGTTGTCATTTAATTTTCATTAATTGATTATGATTTAAATAAAAAAGTATATGCATTTTTACATTTCTGTTGAGGTTGGAAAACATACTTGTTCCTTTCACATCAAGATTGATATGCGCAACAACAAGCTTCTCCCTAGAATATGTCTAACCTAGAGTAGATTCTTTTGTTTTAAATAGGTGAAGTTAGAACATTTATAAGTCTTTCATGCTTTTGTTTTCCTTAAGTGGAAGACCGATCCTTTTATCTAAACATCAACTCATAGAGTGCCAGCAAAGGACAAATATCCGTGGGAGATTTCCATACCTAATAGGCTGGGGATAGAACTTCCCTTGCGTAGGGTCTTTTGAATCCTTTCAGCTTGGTTTTTCACCCTCTCTTGGGAGCCTTGGAACTCATTCCAGCACCTTGCAATTACCCTTCACCCTGGAGGTCTCAACAGGCCCTTATGATCTCCAATCTTTCTTTAGCATCGTCTATGGAGATGTTAAGCAACATGGTATCGTAAGCTTCACAATCTTTATCCTCCACCAGCTCGTTTACTCTTTGGGGCTCAAAACCCAGGGTTTCCACAGATCCAACCATTTAAACACTTTTTCTAGGGGGACAATGAGGCCTACCTTTTTGTTTGATAGATGGACAGGGGCTCCTGGTTGGCCTAGTCGGTTTGTCGGCTCCTGCACGGTTTGCTCCTATCACTTTCTGATGCAAACAAGAAAAAAGGGATGTGGATCCATGTGCAGGTGAGCCCCTTTTATATTATTATCCTTCCAGATCTCCCTTGCAGCTGCGACACTAATGGATCTCTGTTGACCGTTCATCCATGTGACTGTTTTCCTAGCAATAGATCTTCCTTATCTTTCATTTTTGTCATCTGCCATGGCTTCCAACTCTGCTCTATGCCATCTTGCTAGCACCTTTGATCCATGAGAACATTTGCCAACCGCCAATTCGGTCCCCCCATAGATATCAATTGTCTAAAGGCGTGCCTCTTTACCGGCTTCACAGATTTTGTGCCGGTCGATTTCACGTGCAAGTCAAATATGCGAACTCGTAGCTAGCCGTCGATCTCCATCCCTCCATATATACACCGTTGGAAGGTGCAGGGTCTACCAAAAGTTCGCAAATATGGATATCAGCTTTCTCTGCGCATGTTGAAAACGTGAACCACTTCCTAACCGTCGATTTGCGCCAATGACCATTGATCAAGATTTTAACGTGCCCATAGGCTAACACCCCCTCCTACGCTTAAACAACACCATCCTTATTTTGTGAATCATGCTTTCTGCCGTAGATCCTCACAACTTTCGATCTGGACCACCCATAGGTGCCAACTCATAAATGTGGGCATATTTCACCATTATTAGCTCTATTTGCGTTGCTTTTAGAGCTTGACTTTGATCATTTCCTTCTCTAATCCATAGATGTTTATCCAAACCTCTCACCTTAGCTATCTTATGGGATATATGAATCAAACAACTGAGACTCCTTTCATTCCTTTTAAGGACTCATCCTCCCACTTCACCCAGGACAAAATTAGTGCTAACAACTAGTTGAAGGCCTATCAACCTCATTAACTTATCTTACAATATTTTAGCCAAAAATTTGACTTTGTAAATGTAATATATACTATTGAGTGTTGACAAGGGCTTGGTTGATTGGTAAAGTAGGGATGGTGATATTACCCCCATCTAGGTTTGAGTCTGCCAATTTGACATAGCAACCCCCTGTGGATAGTCATGGTCGTGCAAGCTGGCCAATAAATGTTGATGGATAGTTCATAAACTTGAAGTTAAATTACTTTCATTGTGGTGTTGATTGGGCTACATTCATAGTTATAGGAATCTTAAATGCCTCCATTTATAATGTTGAATATCTTGAGAGAATCGTGCTAGCGTTAATCTGAACGAATGGTAGATCAATGGAAATGCATATTGATTTGAGCATATTTTTTATTATATATGTATTCTTCTATGCTCTCTTATTAATTATGCCTCGATCTCCTAAATTCTACTCTTTTAGTGTAGGGAGATTCTTAGGCTAGTGATTACACAATTTGAAACAAACTATGGCTATGACAAGTAGAAACAAGGACCTACTAGGGACGCAATTTCAAAGTTTTTAAGTTATATTTTCCATTATTTGAAATGATGCAAAATTATGGTCAATGTTTCGAACCCATTTTAGGTATTTTATTTGTCTTTTACTCTTATTGTACTGTATTGGTGGAAACAATTTGGTGCCAATGCCCTACATTGCAGAAGTTTGCAATTTGAATATTGAGTCAAATATGTAGTGCTTCTAGGGGTGAACACAACTAGAGTGTCTTTGAGTATACATACACCAAGAAGAGAAATTGTTTGCAGCAAAAATGGTTGAATAGTTTGGTCTATGTTCAATGCAACCTTCAATTGAAGCACACCTAGTTGTTGAAGGAGAGCTTGGTTCAAAAACCATAGTCTTTGAGTATATTGACCCCTCCTCACTATGGGTCGTGGAGAGTCAGCAAGAATCATTTGCAAACAATGAATTATCTTGTAAGTACTTGGAGCCACTTCCATTACCACAAGATCCAGGCATTGGTGTTGGACCTTCAAGGGCATCCCATCTTGATGCTGCACAAACTGTGAGATCTAGGCATTGGTGTTGGACCTTCAAGCTCATCCCCTCTTGATGCTGCGCAAACCCCAAGATCCAAACATTGGTGTTGGATCTTCAAGGGCGTCCCATCTTGATGCTGTGCGAACCGTGAGATCCAGGCATTAGTGTTGTACCTTCAAGCACATCCCCTCTTGATGTTACGGAAACCCTAAGATCCATACATTGGTGTTGGACCTTCAAGGGCATCCCATCTTGATGCTACGCAAACCGTGAGATCCAAGCATTGGTGTTGGACCTTCAAGCGCATCCCCTCTTGATGTTGCACAAACCCCAAGATCCATACATTGGTGTTGGACCTTCAAGGGCATCCCCTCTTGATCCTTCACAAACCTATGCATATATAAGATAAGATAATATAATTTTATTAATGTCCAATAAATGAGCACTAAAGTAAGTCAAAATGATTGTTGGGTACAAAATGATCTCCATACAAAGTGGGCGGACTAAAACGATGATTATGAAAATCAAGAATGGATCTACAATCTTTGATACAAATGACACAATCCTATCATGGTCTATTCAATCTACAATCTTTGATACAAATGGTACAAGCCTATCAATATTTTATGCTTCTATTAGTTATTGAAGGATACCATATTTAATGCTTAGAGTTCCAAGGATGGGTGTGCAAACGTCTCGTGTGCTTCTTGGCTAATAAACTATCCATCACTAATTTCATTCCAAGTAGAGATAAACCTTTCACGGAGAGGCCCCTGTCACCACAAGAAGCCATGCACACAAATCCACACAAATTGAAGGTCCTTCCTACCTCTGATAATTTTATGGTTTCTTATCTCTATAATTTTTAGGAACAAACAATAATCAACATAATGTAAAATCTATAATTTTAGTTTGAACTATACCACTATTCAATCCCAGATTTTGATACAAAAAAATATGAAAGTTGGAATTCTGGAGAGAGTATAAGCTATACAACCTTACTACTACTAGCACTACAGAGGTAGACTCATGCAATTAAACCTACTACAAGTATGTTATGAGATGACCAATCTACAAGATTTATATAGAAATCATCTTGAAGAGCAGGAGCATCCAAAACCTGCATAAAACATAAGGCAACAAATTTTTGTAGTCCCTAATATTTTTTATTTGACAGAAAAATGAGAAAAGTAAAGAAGATCAATTATTTACAAGTGCCACTCACATTATCTACTAATTGTCTAGCATACTTCATAACTTGTGATAAGTAAATTTCCTAGCATTGCAATTATTAAATAAACATAGATTTTTAGTTAAATTGCCTAGCATTACCTTTAACAACATAATTCCATCCATGGCATACATAGAATATCAGATATCCCCTATTAGCCACAACAACTTATTCCCCACTGTGCATAAACAAAACCTACATAAAAGAGAAGGAAACAAATTTTTAGTCCCTAATATTTTTTCTTTGACATAAAAAGGAGAAAAGTAAAGAAGATCAATTATTTACAAGTGCCACTCACATATCTACTAATTGTCTAGCACACTTCATAACTTGTGATGAGTAAATATCCTAGCATTTAAAATATGAAATAAACATAGATGTTTAGTTAAATTTCCTAGCATTACCTATAACAACATAATTCCATCCATGGCATACATAAAATATTAGATATCCCCTATTAGCAACAACAACTTATTCCCCATTGTGCATAAATTACACAGGACCACCTACAACAACTTACTTTAAGAAACATGATCTCAACCTACAACAACCTGCTTTAAGTGACAAGATGTGAACTGATAGCCTACCAATACCCCAAAAATGTTCTTTAGAAACAAAGAAGGAAAGAAATCATATCAATGTCCACTAACAACCAAAATAGGTCAATGGAACTCAGAATTACAGCAAGTAAAAATAACAAGTTGAACTGTACTTAGGGAAAATCCTAAATGTTAAAGCAAAATAACATAAAAGGAAAGGACATAGGAGTGTAGTGGGTGTCGGACAGGTTGAAGGAATCCCTTTCTAATTTAGACTACTCCTAGGCTCATTATAATGGATACCCTAGACGTTGGAGGAACAAATGATGAGATATCTTGCATATAGAGCTCATAGCATATTCAGTTGTCCGAGTTCCATTTGCATATAGAGCATGAATGGGACTGATAACTATTTCAACGATATGAAAGCATTCTACAAACCAATTGGAGTGCAATTTGAGAATTGACACTAGAACGCATAAACAAGATTTACTGGCAAATAAAAAAAAAGAAGAAGAAAATTTGTTTTTGTGAATGAGTAATTCATTGATAGGCGTAGAGGGTAATTCAAGGAGCAGTGATATTTTTGGTTAGTAGCTATGTGCAATGGAATAATGATCTGAAACTGAAACAAAGACAGGCCGAGGTGCAGGGGTAAAATGACATACCTAATGAATCATTTTTTTGTGTGGCTGAAGCGATTTAACTCTAGTGAATCAATTTTATTCTCAAGATTGATTACATGCATGTGCAATTGTTCCAGAATGTGAATCCTTCTAGTATAGTGGTATCTCCAATTTTGCAGAGGATGCGGTGTCATGAAGAATGCAGGGGAATTCCAAATCGTAAGGGAAAGGGGATCCGACTACAACATTACAACGTCCGTGCATTGCAATCTGGTTTCAGTTATTCCATTTCTATAATTTTATTTAAACATATCTCATTGCGTTCATGCTAGGCTCGAAAAATTGAAGTATTACATCGAGGCTTGTGTTAGGGAGTTAGACGTGAAAAGGAGGAGAAGAAAATGAAAGAGAAGATGGTAGATTCTGTTGTTAACTTGCTTACAAATAAATTGACCTCCACGCTCCTGCAAAAGCACCCGGAATTTGTCACATTCAAAGAGGATTTTGAGTCCATATGTGATGAGCTTTTTCATATTAAATGTCTACTTAACAACGCCAGAAAAAAGGCTAGCTCCCATTCAATGACCAGTTGGTTGTGAAAACTGAAAGATTTTCTCAGTGATGTTATGGATATAGTAGAGGAATTCGAGGGGTCCGATAAAATTCGTGTTTCAATTTTCCCCTATTTTATGGGCCATAAGATTAAGGTCTTAAAGAAGAGAATTAATGATATTAGTGCCATTGGAAGTAAATATATGACATATCTTACATATTTCGTCGATATGAATGCATCTTTGGAATGAGAGAGGAGAAATTCCAGCTCCCGTCTTCTCAGAAAAGAAGAAGAACCTATAGGTATACAGGATGAAATTGATGCCATTACTAAGGAGATATTGCATGAGAACGCGCCTCCAATTATTGTCATTGTGGGTACGTGAGGGAAGGGAAAAACTCGTTTTGTCCAACATGTTTTCAACAACGAAAGGGTCAAGAAGCGTTTCAACCATCGGGTGAGGATGTCCGTCTGAAAATTGACATTGAACATCTGCTCCACAACATTGCTCAATAGATACAACTTCCAAGGGATGAGCTGACAATACAAATTCTGGGCGATGATCATCACAAGATGACTGTACAACTTATGAAGGATTATCATAAGAAGTTGAAGGATGTAGGCACATAGGGGCTAAGAGATCATATTTACATACATTTACAAGGACAAAGAGATCCATCTCTATTTTTGTTCGATGATGTGTGGAACAAACATATTTTGCAATGGATTGGATTGGAATTGCAGAGCCAATTAATAAAAATAAGATTGTGGTGACCACATGTGATAAAAGGAGTTTCAAGTAGTATGGGGGCTCAATCTACCAAATGAAATATTTATCAAACAAAGAAATAATGGAATTTTTCTGCATTCACGCTTTCTAGGATTTTTGAGACAGGAAACTACCATAGGATCTACAGTGCTTCAACCATCGTATTCTAGAAAAATGCACAAATCTACCCATGGACATGGAAGTGATAGGAAAGTGAATGATCTAGGTGGATATCGAGCCCACCTCTTCCTACTGGCTCCAAATAGTCTTTTGGCAATTTTGGTAATTTACTATTTTTAGTAGTTTTTTGGGTCCTGAACTTCGGGAGCTGTTTTGAGGCCCTAAATGATGTTTTCTGGGACATCTTTTGCAAATATCAAATTCATCCCGACAGCTGTAGTTATCAGATAGATCTTTGCAATGAGCTATTGTATGCCCTAAATGGATATCATATGTAAAAGTTACGACCCCAAGAAGTTGATGTACTAACTTACCCAAATGGGGCCCACATGACTTTTGGTGCTTCATCTCCTAGGGTTGGGTTTTTGGATGTTTGGGATTCTTTCCCTCATGCTTATGATAAATAGGCCTTTCGGCCTCTCTTTGTAATCATCTTGGCACGAATGAGCATAGCGGCCACATCTCTTCTCAGAGATAGCTACCACCATTCCAGCTATTGTATTTTACAGTTTGTTCTATTTCCGCTATTTAATAGAATGTGTGTTTACTGTATCACTGTGTTCTTTGCAATATATCTATGTATATGATTCTGTATATGCTATCTTATTTTGTTCCTGCATAAATCCGGATCAGTAAATGGCATGAGCAAAGAGGATTCCCAATCACTGGGAAGCTGCATTGGGTTGTGTTAAAAAAAGAGAATTCATAAATGCCCAACTTATGCCCACTCTTAGGTTGAGTTTCAATGCTTTGCCTTATATTCTCAATTTTTTGTTGTAGATATTTCTTCCTACTGGTAAGAAGAAGCCCTCTTCGGATAAAGCAAGAAAGATTAACTTTATGCTAAGACAAAAATGAAACAAATGCGATCTTGAATCCCAGATCGAACAAGTATTTCAGAGTTTTCATATTGAGAGGGAGAGAAAATAACTCACCTTCACTTTCGGTGTTTTTCCTTCTTGTCACTCCGATCCCGAAGTCCTCGCAATGAACCTATTGAGATCAAACAAGACACAAGCATATACAATTCTCCGATATCCCTGAATCACAAGTTAGAATCCAAATCCATATAGATACAACTCATGAAATTGAAACACAATCAATACACATGAGTTGGGAAACAAGACAAGTTAACTTTATTACAACTTGAAGATTCTTACAAAGGTTGCTTGATGTCCAAGCCAACTTTTAGCTCCAAGTTCTTCCTCTAGCTATCTCTGCAAAAGTCTCAAGATCATAGGTTGGATGCCCCAAAAGTCCTCCCTTTGGCCCATGGAAGGCCTCTCCTTTATAGTGTTTGGAAGGTTTAACCAAAAGGAGAGTAAAATGGATCTAAAGAGTGTTTAGTGGATCAGGCCTACTAGACAGAGAGAGGGGTTGGGATCGAATCAAAGACGATAATCCCAAGAAGATCTCTTGAAAGGTAAGATCCAAGATCCATGGAAAGAAAGGCTAAAACAGGATTATCGCGCCATAGGGTAGGAGCATAGCGCAACAACCCTAATTACCATTGCCCAATAGATATGTAGAGCGCAATAACTCCTTCATATTGGGTTAGTTTGGGTGACACGTGGTAGGTAAAATGTTTTCTTCGGTATTCAGGCAATAGAATTCACTCCTGGGTGTCCAGATGATCATTAAGGGGAAGTGTCATTTAAGTTACCTGGTGTAAGGATGCAACAATAGGGTTTAGTGTGTAATATTGAGGTATAACAGATTCCCCCTAAAGTGCGAGGTCAGAAGAGACTGATGGGCAAAAGACTTTACAAATACTTTACGGAGATAGCATTGAGGGGAGCAACGAGGAGCTGAAACAGAAACAAAATGTCAAATATACCACCGAGGTGGGCATTCCCATCCTCGGAAACAATCAAATCGAAGCATGGCTGCTGGCCAATACATTGTAAATCCATGAGCACTGAGATGATACAGACTATAGACAAATCATGGCTATTGTGAACAATCGTAGATCCATGAGATAATAATGACATAGCCACAACTAATACACAAGTGGATCTGTGTTACAATACAAGGATGAGGTGTTCCACATAATGGGTGTGTGGAAACCCGATCGAAAATCGCCATCGCAGCATGGACGTAATCAATATCAAAAGGTGTCCACAGTCTTCTACCCGATGCTAAACGATATGAATCTAGCCATGTGATTACAAGGTGTTGAAGTCGAACATGGTAGAAACCATTTGATTACCGATCAATGATGTGAACCGTTAACAAATGCAATGGAAATCACCAATGATGACAATGATCCCCAAGGTATCTATAGTACATCTCAACGAAATGTGAATGGATGAGTTGATGTTGAACACTTGTGAGATTATTCGATCAAAGGTCAATGATGGAAACCTACTGTCAAACACGAGGAAACCTACCATTGAGGCATGCGGGTACCAAGGTACTAGTGGTTGACTCCTAAGCCTAATTCCTGGATAGTGATTTGGCGTCGACAGGAATAGACTCGTCGAAGGTGGGCCATAATGATTTCCACATCATCGACACAAAATCAAAACGAGAGATAGTATGTAAAAATGGAACAAGAGAACATGTACTGACACAATGGAATTTTTGACATAATGGACGGCTTAGAGCAACGCAAACCCTTTGAAGATATAACGGCATGAAGCAGAACCTGGCAGCATGGATTATATATAGCAGAGAACAAACACATGACGAGTAGGCTCGTGGCCGAAGAGACGACTCGAGATGATGACCATAACTCAACAGGAAAAGATAAATACACAAAAGTAGACAAGGGACAAACGCATGACATGTTCAAAGGTGACGACTGAAAAGCTGCCAACAAGATAAACTTGACTCATTTCCCATTTTCCCCCGACATTATGGACGAGTAACTCTTTGTTGTTTTACGAGCTTGACGAGGATAACAGATGCTCGGTATAGCTCATCTCATAGATGAGTCCAATCTCACATGTTTTACAAAACTGAGAAAGGAGGGGTTCGTCCCAAAGTGGGCCCTTCGATGTTGAATTTTAATGAGTCCAAGGAAGGAAAACTCGGTAGTTTTTCACATTTAGAGAGCTTGAAAAACTTAAAGAAGGCTCCAGAATGTACTTTTTCGTAAATTTAGTCTCTCAGTCCCGAAAAAGTGTAAAACAATTCCTAAGGGAACTCTCCCAGTCAAAAATTGACTAAGGCAAACCTTTCTCGTAAATAGTCTAGACGGGCCGAAAAAGGGGTAACCTATCACCGAATAGATGACCTTTCATATACTTTTACAAGTGTGAAAGCGACAACTGCACTTGGCGATCTTTTCGAAATGAGGGAGTCTGAAAAGAGCTTAAAGAAAACTCCAATGGTCTTTTTCGTAATTTTTTAATCATTTCGGTCAGAAAAAAAGAATAAAATGATACCAAAGTGATACTTTCCTCATCGTTTTACGAGCACGAGTAAATTCGACTAAGCTCGACATCATTTACTTAATTTTAACAAGCACAAGACAAGTGTAAAAAGGCGCTTGGAATCTTTTTCATGTTTGGATCCAGAGCACGAAAAAGGAAAAAGTAAGCTCAAACCACTTTTCATATTTTTAACCAGAGCATGAAAAAGTGAAAAGTAAGCTCGACACCTCTTACTATTTTTAACGAGCTCAAAGAAAGTTTGGAAGAATGCTCGTGGTATCTGCTTCATTTTTTAACAAGCTTGCAACAGAAAACGAACTATGCTCGGGATTATTTTCATGGTTTAGCGAGCTTGAAACCCAAAAGAAAGTTTGCTCTAAAATATTGGTGGACTCTTCCCCCAACATGGTATCCAGAGGTTGGTACATGCCCCCCAGTATGATTGCTAGAAGTAAGTGGATTGGATCCAACATGATATGGAGAGGCGATCGAGTTGACTTCAACATAATGTCCAGAGGTTGAATACATTCCCCCCAAGCTTCATTTCATTCGCCTAACGCATAGGCGGATGAAAAGAAGGTTCAGGTACTTAATCGGGCAAAAGACTCGACTCAAGAAGAGGGGATCTGTTTGATTTTTTAACGAGCTTGACGCAGAAAGGGAACTATGCTCATGGTGACACATAAAGGGAACTCTACTCAAAAAGGCCCATTTCATTTTTTAACGAGCTTAAAATGGAATAAAACTTTGCTCGAAAGGCCATTTCATTTTTTAACGAGCTTAAAACGGAATAAAACTCTGCTCGAACTAGTGGTT
Source organism: Larix kaempferi (assembly GCA_027924585.1). Lineage (NCBI taxonomy): Eukaryota > Viridiplantae > Streptophyta > Pinopsida > Pinales > Pinaceae > Larix > Larix kaempferi. Next base: position 24,829,484 of record BSBM01001051.1, on the reverse strand, counting down.
TCATTTTTCAGCGAGCTTGAAACCAAAAAGGGAAAATTTGCTCAAAATGGTGGTACCTACCCAGAGGTTGGTAGTGTGCCCCCCAACATGATGTCCAGAGGCTGGAGATATGCCCCTTATACTTAAGGGGAAGAAACCACTAATACGTGTGGAATGTTCATGGAAGTTTGTTCAATGGCAGTCATGCGATGATTGGGTGTCATGAAGGAAAGCTGATCAATGGTCACAATCCTCCCATCATAGGGAAAATACATCACTCGAAAGAGTGTGGACACTACATCTTTCATAGCATAGACATAATCATGCCCAAGGAGCAGATTGAAATCTAAAGGACCTTGGACAACCATGAAATCCACATAAATAGTTTTACCTCCCAAGGTGACAGGTAACTGCGGAAGAATCCCTAAAGGTCCAGTAGACCTTCTATTAAAAGCCAAAATATGGCTGGTAACTGGTACAAGCTGAGGAGACCCTATAGCTTGCCAAGCAATTGAGGATAAGATACTAACAGAAGCTCCCTTGTCAACTATAGTGCGAAAGATTTCCTTTTCGGCAGTACCTATAGATATCTGGAAAGGAATATCTGAGGGGAGATGAGATTCTGCTAGACTATTCCAATCAAATGAAATAACCTCGCTACTTGGAGGAGGTCCTATGGATGAGACTTCTTCTTTGCTAGGAATGTCTGAATCGACCAAAAAGATATCAGTGGTTTCTAATTCACTTTCAGTTGGAAAAGAAGGATACGATGAGGATTTTGTAATGGTGACTGCTTCAATCTAGGCATTTTCCAATGAAAGAGTTGGGTGGACCGAGGATAAAACTAGATCTACCGCTTGCGTTTCACTCTCCACAAGGAGAGTGGGATCAACCAAGGGTGATGCTCAATTAATCGTTTGTGTTTCACTCTTCAAAGGAGGAGTGGGGTCAACCGAGAATGAGACTTGATTAACCGCTCGGGTATCATCTGTTAAGGGAGGAATGGGGTCGATCAACGATGTTGTTGAATCGACTGCTTCGTTTTCACTCTCTGATGAAAGAGTGGGGTCAACCGAGGGTGGGGTCGGATTGACCACCCTATCAACCAGTGCAGGATCAGGGGACAACATACAATACTTCATTGGAAGGTGTTTATGGGATTTGTCCATGTCTTCCAATAATTGTGAAGCTTCATCCATACAAGGACAAAGGTAAGTACGGTGCATGCCCTTGCATAACCAACAAGGGTCTGCAGCTCTACCCTTCCGAACCTTAACTAAAATATCACCAATTGATGGGGTATCATTAGTATGATGTCTAGAGACTCATGATGAGGGTTGTTCAGAACGTGACCATATTTCTAATACCTTGGAGATACCAAAGCATCTCTTAAGAAAATGGGACCCTTTACAAATATTGAAAGGGAATTTCAGTTTATGCAAATTCGAAATAGGTGTATCAATGCCCCCAGCATGATGATCAATAGCTATTGAGTTCCCAGCATGATTATCAATGGCTGGGGTTGTGGTCTTCTGCTTAGTATTCTTCTTCTTAGTCTTCCCTTTCTTCTTCTTCTCACCCGCCTTCTTACTAACATCGTATTTTTCAGTAAGACAAGAGGAAGAGATGGAAGCCGATTCAACTTTCGATGAAGAAGGAGAAGGGTCACCATGAGATTGATGCTCATGTGGTGAAGGACCTAGGTTTGACACGATTGGTGAACTTGGTGTAACTATATTGGAGAATAACCATACTGGTAATCCTATCGTCAATCTAGGAAGACTCAACGTAGCCATAAAGGAAGGACCAACAGTTCCACAAGGGGGAATAACAAATGGCATACCCTGGAAAGGGGTCTCTTGGTTGGTAGTCCTAGAAGAATATTCCATATCTATACTTCCTAAGAGTCTATAAAGTACCACACAAATCAAACACTACTCAAGTCTAAAAGCAACAGGGAAATGATGTGAATATGAGTGGATAAATAGTCAGGATCCTCACAGGATTGTCAAGGCACCACAACTCGCTATATACCATAGGGTCCAACAGTAAAACGCAACAAGGAGGATTGGGACGGTACCTTTTCCTGAATACCCGACTACTTGGATGACACATGCGTAGTAATCTCCCAGAGTGCTGTTCTCGATGTATTGTGATGCTAAGATGGCCAAAAGGTTAACTTAGTTGGTCTCAGGATTCCTAATGGTGTCTCCTGATATACACAAGGTACGTGGGAGCTCAAATCCGTAGTGGTGTTGTCTAATGCACAACCGTACAGCGCGAGACCTTCCTATATACTATTGAGTATGTGAAACACCTTTCGATATACGCCAAGAGAAGTACTTGGTGGGTACGTGAAAGAGCTTCGATATACCGATAAGTACATGGAAGACTACAATACCCCCAGAATACCATGCTGGAAAGTAATGGTAGTTGCCATGTTTTACGACGCCGGAGCACATCTCTAACTTACACACAGTTACTAAATGATTTTAACCTAAACTAGCGTTAATTTTATCTTGTGCGGTTAGGTGGATGCATGAGGTGTAGACAGGAAATGTAAAATAATGCAAATCCTAACTACATGACAGTGCACATTTTCCTTTTTCTTTCGATGAAACCTACTTAAGGTAAGGAGATATCTTTTTTTTCTTTTATAATAAAAATGACCTTAAGTAGTAATGAAATTAAGAATTCCTATCTAGAATGAATAAACTCTAACTTTCGCTATAATGGGCTAAAAAGGCAAGGAAATCAAAGATGTGACAAAACCTTTATATGCAACAAAATATTGTTCTTGAAAACAAACTAATGAAGCACTTTGATTTTCATATGCGTGTATCAATATGAAATTTGATAACTAAGTACTTTTCAGATCAACAAGCAGAAAATGAGAGGATGTCTAGTAGCACTCTAATCGCCCAGAAATTCCCAAAGAAAAATGAGAGCACCCACAAACTTTATGACACTCAAAGATCATTCAAAACAAGCCAAATGCAATGATTCTAATCCATTTCCTATCTTTTTACAATTGAAAAAGACACATCCAATCTATGGAAGGAAAAACTCCAACAACATTTCCAATCAAATGTAAGACAAAGAAAAGCACTTAACATTCTTATCTAACTCAAATGCACACAAATCTAAAACAAGCCTTCCTTCTTCTTATGAATGTGATACCAAGAATTGCAAATGATCAAATTAAAGCAAGAAGAATACCTATGTGTTTCAATTTCATGAATATAACAAAAGAGTGACAAAATCAAGCTTCTCTTTGAACTAAAGTGGAGACAAGGAATCAATATTTCCAAACAATCATTAGATAGGATGTAAAGGAAATAAGATTCCAAACAAACCAAACACACCAAACCAAAAATGATCTCAAAACCTTAATATGGGTCAAAACGACTGTCGGATACCCATTTCGCTTAAAAAAGCAAGCAAAACACTATTTTTTACTCAAAGGGCCAAACATGGATCCAAATCTCAAAAAGACCCAAAATAACCAAGCAGACTGAGAAACAATCCTTTTTGTAGAGATTTCTGTGTGTCTGTAATCATCCCAGGTGCGATAATGATGAATTATCGAATTCTGAAAAGAGTATGGGTAGTGATAAACTGGTAATTATCGCTCTATAAGAAATGGTAGGGGCGCGATAATTCTCAGAAAAAGGAAAAAGGCGGGAATTTGAGAAAAGTTATTGACCTTTCAGGGGTTTGCCAACCTAGAGGACTCACTAATCATTGACAGAGGTATGATGCAGAGGGGAGGGGGTGAATGGAGGTCAAAGAGACCAACTTTCACAACTGGTTTGAAAGAAGAGCAAATTCACAATCAGAGATGAATGAAAGTAAAAGAACTCAAAACAAAAGGGGTTCATACCAGTGGAGTCCCCAGTGGAGTCACCAGTTTTTGTTGTAGAGATTTCTTCCTACGGGTAAGAAGAAGCCCTCTTCGGATAAAGCAAGAAATATTAACTTTATACTAAGACAAAAATGAAACAAATTCGATCTTGAATCCTCGATTGAACAAGTATTTCAGAGTTTTCGTATTGAGAGAATGAGAGAAAATAACTCACCTTCACATTCGGTGTTTGTCCTACTTGTCACTCTGATCCGGAAGTCCTCGCGATGAACCTGTTGAAATCAAACAATACACAAGCATATACAATTCTCCGATATCCCTGAATCACAAGTTAGAATCCAAATCCATATAGATACAACTCATGAAATTGAAACACAATCAATACACATGAGTTGGGAAACAAGACAAGTTAACTTTATTACAACTTGAAGATTCTTACAAAGGTTGCTTGATGTCCAAGCCAACTTTCAGCTCCAAGTCCTTCCTCTAGCTATCTCTGCAAAAGTCTCAATATCATAGGTTGGACGCCCCAAAAGTCCTTCCTTTGGCCCATGGAAGGCCTCTCTTTTATAGTGTTTGGAAGGTTTAACCAAAAGGAGAGTAAAATGGATCTAAAGAGTGTTTAGTGGATCAGGCCTACTAAACAAGGAGAGGGGTTGGGATCGAATCAAAGTTGGTAATCCCAAGAAGATCTCTCGAAAGGTAAGATACAAGGTCCATGGAAAAAAAGGCTAAAACAAGATTATAGCACCCCTGGGTCTAAGCATAATGCGGTATTACCGCACCGCAAGGTAGGAGCATAGCGCGAAAACCCTAATTACCGCGCCCCAACAGATATGTAGACCACGATAATTCCTACATATTGGGTTAGTTTGGGTCACACATGGCAGTTAAAATGTTGTCTTCGGTATTCGGGCAATAGACTTCACTCCTAGGTGTCCAGATGATCATTAAGGGGAAGTGTCGTTTAAGTTACTTGGTGTAAGGATGTGACACTAGGGTTTAGTGTGTAATATTGAGGTATAACAGGCTTGTTTTTTCTACTTTGGTTCCTTTCCTCCAAATACTCCAATGAAATGAGAATGTTTAGTGTATGCGTGGCTTGCAATTTTTTGACAATTTGTTCCTGCTAGAGTACAGGAAATCAATGTGGTGTGGTCAGACATCAACGAACTAGTTGATCGATGTGTAATACAAGCTTCACATGTCGGTTTGGATGGGAGGGTAAAGTATTGTGTAATGCGTGATTTTTTTCATATTTTTCTCTTTCAGAATCTCACAGGGAAGCTAAATTCTTGTTAAATCCAGGAGAAGAATTGAAACAGTTACCCACAGGGGATTGTTAATATGCACATATAATTTCATTGGCCAAAAATGATATAGAAGCAATCACTGAGACCATCGAATGTCCTAACCTCCGCATTTTATTGTTATTTGAGAACAACAATCACAAATCAATTTATTTATGCTTTTTCAAGGAGCTGAGATATCTGGTCATCTTAGATTTAAGTGAAACTCAAATTAAGTCACTACCAAATTCTGTTGGAAATTGATAGCGTTTAAAATTTATGAATTTATTAGGGACAAAGATAGATTAACTACCTAAATTCTTGAGTAGTCTTTGAAGCCTCCAATTTCTAGATGTTATCAACTGTCAAGATCTACTCATATTGCATTCAAGAATAGGAAAGAATAAATCCATGCTATATCTGAATGTGAAGGGCTGCAAGAAATTGGAGTCGTTGCCTTCGAGGATATCAAAGCTCTTCTCTTTACATACATTGAGGTTGAAAGGAGTTGTATTCAATAGGAAACCAACAACCAACGACTTTGGATGGGAATATTCATCTTATTTGAGACACCTCCAACATATATCAGATGTGAGGTGCAAGCCAGGTTATCTATTCTAGTAGAGGATAGAATTCAAATTGTTGAACATTTTATTCCCAAGTGCAACCAATGTGACTGCACTAGCAAAAGGTGAAATATGGACTGTTAAACAATTGAAATTTGGGTTAATGCATTAATGAAATTCAGATTGAAGAGAAAATGAAATTTTTGGCATGATATCAAACTAACGCTGCAATGGAACAATGATCTAAAACTGAAACAAAGACAGGCCGAGGTGCAAGGGTAAAATGACATACCCAATGAACCAATTTTCTATGTGGCTGAAGCGATTTAAATCCAACAAATAAGTTTTCTTCTCAAGATTGATTACATGCATGTGCAATTGTTCCAGACCGCAAATCCTTCCACAACAGTGGTCTCTCCAATTTTGGAAAGAATGTGGTGTTGTGAAGAATGCAGTGGAATGACAAATCATAGGGGAAAGGAGCTCCGACTACAACATAGTGTCTGTGCGTCGTGATCCCGCGTATTGAATGTAGTTGGTGGCCGACGACAACTCCATGCATTAAAATTTGACAAGATTTTTAGGCCTTTCTGGCAATGGATGGAGCAAAATCCAATTTTGAGTTGGTCCGCGTTGAAAAGACGATTTGGCCGGGAAGCGACGATGGATCAACCATTGTTAGAAAAATACACATTGACATAAGTTCATTATTATTAAAACTACTTCTTGTTTTTATTTCTAAAGTAACATGATAACTTTCTAAGTTACAATCTCCATAACTAGACAAGGGGAGCTAGAATTCCTTCGAGGATTTCTTTTTACCAACTGGACATCAAGTCCATAGTCGTCCTAGGCTCACAATTTAATTAACTAAATCACATGTGAAACTATATTAATGTGCATGTATCCAATTTATCTAATGCAAATGCATGTTTATAGATTGACTTGTAACTTCGCAGAAGGCCCAACATTCACAGTGTTGAAACCTTCATATCTAATACCACTTTGAAGTGTCCCCAACTCCAAACTAACACCATAGGCACTAGAGATATAGAAAAAAAGGATAAACAAAATACCACACATCATAATGAAGTAATCTAAGGTTATGAAAATGGTCCATACATTAAGAGATTAAAACATATAACTTTATAAAAATGATATGCATGTAAACCAAACTGAACATTCTACTAATGTGTATACTACTAAAGGTAGTTATAAACATTGAAGATGCACACTGTCAATTTTTCTCCAATATCCTAGTGATTACTATCATTTGGTTAACTTAGGACCATGATGGTAATTGTTGTGAATATTCATTGTTACTAGTGAATCATTTCTATACTAGTGAATTATGTGTGTGCAGATTAAAGTGTTTAGATGGTGATATGTAACAACATTGGCCACATAAACCATAGCACGAAGAAACATAGGATGCCAACCAAAACCTCCAAAATAAAAAATCATGGTTGTCCCCTACAACCATCTTTCACTAGTAAGATTTAGATTGTATGGTGACCTTCCCTCCATCTATTAATCGTCTATACAAATTAAATCTCCACTAATACAATCAAACCTGCAATGACATGATAATTAGTTCTACTGCAAAATATTCATATATGAAACAACATGATTAGATTCACAGCAACAAAATACAGGCACATATAAAGGTGCTCTCAATCAAATATAGGGTGCGTTCCTGTCAGCACCAGAAACACTATCATCCAAAACAGTCATAACTCGGTCATACTAAGTGATTTTCCACTGAAACAAAAGGTGTTCCTTACAGGAAATGTTGTTTCAGATGCACAAAAATAGGTTTTAAAAACCATAAATCCTCGCATAAATGGTAAATTAAGAACATATGGTTATGCCCCTCTCATCACTGTGAGACTTACAATTGTAAGCCAAGAAGGAGAAGAGAAGGAATAGATGGTAGATAAGTTTCATAGTAATTCAGAGTATGAGAGCCATCCATCCTGCATGCAAATCCTAGCACATAATCCATAGAAACATATAGAGAATAATTCAACCTTCATGGCACATAAACATGTTAAAATAACATAAATAAGCATATGAACAAATACTTATTTTCAATGGGAAACTGCATTTAGGGAGACATCTTTACTCCCTGCCATAGACATAGTCAAGTCTAACTCACTTGAACAGGTCACCCCCGAGCTGAGACCATAGATCCACAGGAAGAGATACAATCCGCATAGAAACTCTCGAAACTACCTCTTTTGAGAACCACAATGCTTCCCACTACTAGTTCCCCGTATGTCTCCACTTCCTATGGAGTCATCGTCCCAATTCCTGGCTTCCTGTGTGAGATCCTGGACTAATACAATGATATGGAAGCAAAGCCTGGTGGAAATCCACTAGACTAACTCTTTGGAATGGACAAGAGACTAATCCTCTCAATGATACTACAAGAAACACTCAATCTCAATACAATCCCTACACAGTCTCAAGATTGTCAACACTCACAACATAGTGAGATAGCACAAGGAAAGTGATCCATAGCTTAGGATTAGCTTCAACAAGGAGAGGGAATATGAATTTATAACACAAGGAGGCCAACTCAAACCTAAGGGGATCAACTCAAATTTAAGAAAGAGGTAAGATTAAGCTTCATCATGGAGAATTAACTCGAATTAGTTGAGTGATGGCTTAGTTAGGAGATTCCCTTTCCCGAATTAACATCATGAGGTGGAGTTACCAAAATCCAAGGAGTGGAGCCATGAAGAGCACAAGGAGGTGCACTAATGCATAAGGGGGTTACAAAACACGAATGAGGTTGCATTAGATGATAGAGAGGATCCAATAGGGTCATAAATGACCCATAAGCACAAAAATAGGGAGCATCTCAAATAATAGAGGAGTCAGGTGCACTTATGAAGGTGGAGGCTAAATTCTAGCTTGTTGAAGCTAAAATCTAGCTTACAACTCTTGGAATCTAGGGAGAGGGATCATAAATGACAAAAAATACATAAATATGAGGGAATCTCTCTCAAGAAGGGTGCATTAGTAAAGAGGGGCCCACTAAGGTATGCATAAGGTGCAATAGTAACTCCATAGTCCATAAAAATAAAAAATAGGGTCCACTGTACAATGTTTGGGTGATTAATAGTACTAATATCACCAAGGTGCAAAATGAAATAGGATGGAAAACTCCATCCAATAACAAGTTATAAGGTGCTATGGATGTCCCTCATTCCCACTCATAGTGTGAGATCTATGGTATCCCATACTCTTTTAGTTGCTTTTACTGAGCCAGTTGTTTAATTAATCAATAGCAACAATGCCAATAATAACATTAATATTAATAATAGTGCCAAAGTCCAATGTCATATTATCAAACAAAGATCATAAGTCCATAATCACATTAACATGCAAAAGAACATAATTCCACGGTCACATAGAATATCATATGTATGGGGCTTAACAATTGGAGTATTACATAATACAAGTGTGGTAAGCTCTTACTCTAGTATACCTTTCTCAATCTATTTTGGAAGATCCCTTTGGTATGTTTTAAAAGCATAGTAGAGGCATAGGTTCTAAGTTAATGAGACAAATTGGCTACAATGGCCAATGGTTAGGAAAGACAATCTAAGGGATTTTAAAAACCACTATAGTTGAACAGATTGAGAAGAATGAAGGCCTAGGTTCTTTTGGACTTTCCATTATAAAATTTGTGGAGACAAGAGGGAGTAAAGAAAAGGCCATTTCAGATGAATAAAATGTAGTTGAATAAGGAATGAATAACATGCCAATGCTCCAACATGCTTGTAGAAATATTAAATTGGGGTACAAGGGATATTTATACCATCCAAAACTGCACCCACTCTTGAAGGACCAAACAAATAGGTTGACAAACACAAGCACAAACCAAAGATGCTTGTTTTATTTTGTAATAAGAAAAGCCACAAGGTTCGTAATTGTTGGGATGTTAATGCATGTTCCTTTTGTGGTATGAAAGGTTATCAAGGTTAGAGATGCACAAATGAAAATAGTGATAGAAGGACAAACTAATAAGATAGAGGAATTGGATGCAAAATTTGATCTTCTATATTAATTGGTCTTAGTTTTAGTCAAGAGTTAGAATTCTAATCAAGTTCTAACTCCGAAATGCTTCCATTGGTTCTATTCCAAATAGGTAATTAAATACTTAAGAATCAATCTAAAAAGGCTATGGAAACAAGGAAATGGAACAAGTAGACCTAGATTCCTCTCATCATCTAGCCATCAAGTAGGAATCCCTTATTGGGAATGGCTTCACTTAAATTTAGGTTTTTCTTCTTAATGTGTAGCACATTAGTATTTTTACTATCATATTTTGTGAGACAATACCAATTATCTATATAGGTATACATCTAGAACATGAACAATACATCAAATGTCTGGCATAAATTATGTATTTTCTAGATCTCATGAAAATTTATCTATAATCTAGAAAATCCATTCTTTATAGTAACCATTTTTATAGTATAACCACAACATATTTTTACTACCAAAGATAAAATTTATGTTAAATTTATTATTATTAGTATCATCATCATTTAGTATGTGTGCACAAGGATGTAAACTTCTCATTATTATCTTTAACTCTTACCTTTTGATTTTGGATTCACCTTGCTTTCCAATGTGATGTGATATACACAACTTATTATTTTATAATTTGCTTAGTAGGCCCATTTTGGTATCACATTACCTATAACTATTATTGGAGTTATTTATGTAGGTCATAGAGTTATTTTAGTACCAAATGTTCTCAAAGTCTTAAATACCTAACTTTGTACATAGGGTATGAAATTCATTAGTGTACTTCAAAACATTATGATCTTTGCCTCTGCACATGATCATCCATATTTTGTACTAGTCTTCATAGTTTCCAATAGGTAAATACTATTTAATGATGTCAATGAGTTCTCCCCAAGTAGCACATGTATAATATAGTTGTGAATCTTTGGCATATTGAATATAATAAGCATCCCACCAATATTTGACATGGGGAAGGTCCTTTCAGAGAAAAATGCATTCTTCTCACTATGGAGAATATGTGAACAAAGAAATAACCCTTTAGAATCTTTAACAATCTATCCAAAGCTTCTACATTTATCTTACCTTCAAATAGAGGGATATCAAGATTAACTTGTACCTTGAAGCATGAGTCATTCCTCCAAAATGACTTATTGTCAAAGTTACCTCTATTTTTGTTGGGATTAATTTAAGGATTTAAATGAAATTTGTCATCATCTCATTCTTTTGTCACTAAGGGGATTCCTAAGGAAGTTATAGATTGATAGGTTCTCTTACTACATCATATTTAATATGTCCCCAAAGGGGATCATATGTGTATCGTGGAACCCCTATTAATTTGGTCTAGATGCTATAAAGTTTCCCAATGACTAAAGTTTAAACTATAATTTAAAATATATTGCATTAAATTACATTTTTTTAAATATGTTTTTTTCCATTCTTATTGGTTGCAGGAATATGACATACTCCTTGTTTTTCCCTTAGGAGGGGGTTGTCGGCTGACATCATCCTCCTTTAAATGTTTCTGACATCCTCGTTTTCTGCATTCCCCTGTGCAAGTGTGCAAGTTTTTAATGTTGGGTTTTAGATTGAGGTAAGTGTTAGAAGTGGATTTTGGGATCCCCTGTAGGCATGCATTTGTTCCCCTGCATTTGTTCTCATTCCACATGCAAAAAAAAAAATATAGCACACAAACCAATAATGGTATTATTTAATTCGTAAGTGCCTGGATTTGAAATGGGCGTGGTTGGATTTTTGAGAGGATGTTAAGATTCTTGTAATTAATAGTGCAATTAAAATGGATCGCATCTCTAAGTTTCTTCAAGTCTAAGTTTCTTCGTGCGCTCTGCTCGACAACCTCAGCATGTGATACCACTGTGGTTGTTAATCTCCATGTTCTCAATTCTCCCACTGCATGCAAGGGGCATTAGTGTCTTGTGTTAATTTTACGGGTGTGGCCATCAATTCATTTTTACGTGCCACCTGGTTAGGTCTCCTTACACGCCATGACTGACATTGTAACACTCTCTCCCTATGCCTCTAAACACAAATATTTCTTTGCTACCTTCCTAACTTTCTTGCCTTGGATTTCTCACACTTGTGTTGTCAAATCAAATTGTGTAATAGATTAAATATGTCCATGTTGTAAATGTTTCTATTAGCATAGCTCAACATTTTCGAAGCCTTGAATTGCCAACACCAATATCAATCTAGCTCATTAACGTTCATATCTAGTCCAAACAGTACTAAAAATTATCATACCATTAGATAGTTAGAGTGATTGGAAAGAGCACAACACAAAAGAAGAGGGTGATATTAAAAACTAAACCTCCCTTCTTCATATGGAGCAGCTTCAAAGAACACAATTTCTAAACACATGCCTCGGAGGAGGCTGAATGAAAGGCTCTACAACCTCAAGGCTATCGTTCTTGTTATAACCAAGGTGTCTCTTATGGCTTCCGTAATGTCTAAATCACATTTCCAGTTGTAATATTTATTTTGTTATTTTTTTACTAGCTTATGCGACCTTCGCAGGGATCTGGGACTGTACGAGGTGCTTGAAGTCCAATACCAACTATGGTTTCTGTGTTTCCAAAGGAAATCAGGTATTGTTAAATTATATCCTCCTCATCTCTTCTACAGTGGCAGGTATATAACAATGTTGGATTTAATTTATCTCTCTGGAATCGATAGTACTTATTTGGGTGTTATGCTTTATAAACTGTTGTGGGTCTTTCAGTGTGATTTCATAATTCATTTTTCACACACAGAGACAAATGTTTTATGGTGGAGAATGTGGCAATTTCAGTGTGATTTCACAATTCATATTTCACACAGATACAAATGTTTTATGGTGAAGAATCTTTTTTTAAGAGACGAATTTCCCTCAAATGAAAATTCTAGAGATCACTCAATTTCATCTTTCTCGCCTCAGCATGAACAGTTTCCTCCAGACTTAAATTTAGTGCCTCGGCAAAGGAACCCTGGAGCTGCTCAATCTCATACTTCTGAGACATTATGAACCAAAAGACGACATCAAAGAAACAACTAACCTCTTTTTTGTAGTTGGTGTAGATTATTTTGAGCAAGGACGTCTTTCCCACACCCCCTGTACCATACATGCTGATTACACAAGCTTCGCTACGAGTTTTGCCCAACTATTTCTGCAGCTTCTCTAGGTTAGATTGAATGCCTGAACCTATGAATCTGGAGTCAGGAATAGGTTGAAGAAGGCATGCTGCCGAGGACACAATCTATTCATATTAGAGGATATCAAAAAAATTGTTTCAAGCTCTTGAAAGAGGGCACCAAGTCTTGCTTTCCAAACTCTAGTTTTCAAGGAGGCACCACCCTCACAGCGGAAAGGAGACACCCCCCTCGATATTGTTGTCGCTTGGTGTCATCAATAATTTTTATGGCATCTCGAAGGGAATCACCATAAGTGGGAATATGTATTATGAACAAGAGAGATGGGTATGAATATTTAAGAAAGAAAGGATATTACTTTGTTGGCAGAATAGAGTTAGAGTGCACTTGGAGCCACAACATTTCCATACCTGTGTAGAAATTTCAAATTTATAGTCATCAAATCTTACTCAAGTTGTGCTCACATGAAGATTGGAGAGAAGACGTATTGTTAATTAAGTTGATGCAAGCCTGCAATTTGATTTTTTGTTGCATAAACAAAGTTTTTATTTGATTGCCATTATAAACATAGTGAAGCATTCCTTGATTGGGCATCCATCCAAGAACCCAAGCCAATCACTGAGTTTCAATGAATGAATAAAAAGTGTTGCAATTATCTCCAATTTTTCTTAAGCTCTCAGGTTGTTGATGCTTCCCATATCTCTTGAGTTTTTACTCCAAGTTTATTTCCTTGCACTCCAAATCTATGGGATATCAAATAAGACGAGTGAATGATGCTCAGCTTTGATAGTTACTATACCCTGGAGTGACTTTTTCCTTTGGCCACATAAACAAACCAAATCTAGCATTAAGGGAGTGACGGTTTTTGGATATAAATGATTTGATAACAATGGAAGCAGTTTTCAGTTTTCGTATCCTCCGTATAAATTTTGAGCTTATGAATATAGATTCGTGCTCTTCATGATCTGGAGTTTTTGGAAGCTGGTAATTATGTAAATCATGAGATCTATGAACCGTCTTTTAATTGATATTTTAGACCCTCACTATTGTAAGAATATTTGTCCTTTTAAGATATATTGCAATGCTATATTTGTATCATGCTTGGATATGCAATATTCAAAGGTTAAATAAACACACTAGATCTATTGGAAGTCCATTAAATGAATCCTTGTAACAAGTAAAAGATTTTATTTTATTTTTAATTAAATTTAAATACATTTAAATTCTTATAAACAAAATACAGTAGAGTTTATACTTCTTAACCATCCGTTGGAAATATCATAATTAATGAGTTGATAGCGTATCTAATATGTGTCGACTCTGTCAGACACTCAGTCAATCAATCGGTTTGTAGCCAATCCAACTCATGGCAAGTTAGTATTTAAGTAGCAAATTTGTATTCCGTAAGATCATATTTTCTTAGGTTGAAATCAATTGCAGTGTTTATTGCAATCCTGTAACTTCCAGGTGAAGCTAAACCCGTGAAGTGTTTCAAGAGCCCAAGCTCTGTGTAAGAAGTGAAAGATTCAAGTAAAATCTCATCTCTCTGTAAGTGCGGCAAAGTTACTATGTTTTATTGCAGTAATATATAAATCTATAGTTTTATAAATTCATCTCAAGAATGTTGGTTTATGCATGCCGTGCATCTATTTCATATTGACCTATGTAAATGTTATTTACATTTACAATCTGTAAATCAAATAAAGATTTCTAAGCATTTCACTGTGGTGAAAGTTCTATTTTAACAAGGAGTAACTGCCCACTAAGTTTCACTTAGATGTTTTGGTTCTCATGTTTTAAGAAGAAATGGTTTAAGATAAAGTTTATTTAAGTTTGGGTAATGCGAAGTTAACAGCGCAATTAATCTTGTAAAGTTAAAGGAGTATGCAAAAGTAATTTGTATGAAGTGCGAAGCTCATGCAAAGTAAAGTATTCCACAAAGATAGATAATTGCGCATTTATGCAAAGTTCAACTGCACAGTAGAAAGTGGAAATGCACACTTAATCTGTGCGCAGTAAAAGTTGAATTGCGCAGTTAATGTGTGCGTAGTAAAAGGGTGAATTACGCTGCGCAGTGCTTTTCCCTTGATCTGGTATCAGAGCGAGGTTTACGGAAAGTAGAAATTGTATTTAAAAAAGGGAAAAGTGATTAAAGAATGGCTTCCACTTCCGGTAATTTGCAAACTCCAATATTTTCTGGTAAAAATTATGAATATTGGTATCTAACTATGAAAGCTTTGTTTAGAGGTCAATATGTATGGGACATAGTCCAGAATGGTTATGCAGAACCAGCAAATCTAGCATCATACAACAATCTCACACAAGCTGAGAAGGATGTCTTGAGAGAACAGAGGAAGAAAGATGGAAAGTCGTTGTTCCACATACATCAAGCAACACATGAATCCATACTCCCAAGAGTAGCAGTAGCGTAGTTACCTAAGGAAGCGTGGGAAACGCTGGAAACTTCATATCAAGGTTTGAACAACGTAAAGATGACAAAACTTCAAATTTTTAGAAGAGATTTTGAATCTCTGTCAATGAAAAATATAGAGTCAGTAGAATCATTCTATTCTCATGTTATTGGTTTGGTTAGTCAAATAAAGTCTCATGGAAAAAATCTAAGTGATCAAAGGGTTGTCGAAAAAGTTCTTAGAGTTCTTCCAAATAAATTTGAATCTTTAGTTGTGACCCTGGAGGAAAACAAAGACCTGTCCACATTTACTATTGATGAGTTGCAAGCCTCATTACTCAATCATGAACATAGAATCAACGGTTCAGATACATCGCTGGAAGGTGCATTCATAGCACAGTCATCCATAAGTCGCGGAAGAGGCAGAGGAAGATCAAACTCTAGAGGTAGAGGATAAAGTTCTTTCAGAGGAGGTCGCAGAAGAAGCCCTGCGCAAGTCATTGGTAGAAGTCAGAATCAGACCACTAGTAAGCCAAGTGGACAAAGGTATGATAAATAAAAAATTCAATGTCATTATTGTAAGATGTATGGACACTTCGCATATGAATGCAGGAAGAAGCAGTATGACCAAGGAAAGCAAGGTGAAGCTCAGTCAAGCAACAACAACACTTTGAACAGCTCATTGTTCTTAGCATGTGCATCTCCACTGGAATGCAATGTTGTCCAAGAAAGTCTAAATGACATATGGTATTTAGACTCAGGCTGTAGCAATCATATGACTGGTAATTTAAATTTATTTTATAGTCTAGATAAATCAGTTCAAACTGATGTAACACTTGGAAATAATATTCAAGTCATTGTTTTGGGTAAGGGTACTGTTGATATTCTAACCAAACAAGAGGAGAAAAAATTTATACCTGATGTTTATTATGTTCAAGGTCTGAGGCATAATTTGATGAGTATTGGACAGCTGATGGAAAGAGGTTATAGAGTTCACATGGTAGGGAAGCATTGTGTGATCAAGGACATATATCCAAGCAATCAATTAATAGCAGAGGTGCAGATGACAAGAAATCGCTTGTTTCCTTTGAGGATAAGACCCATCATAAGAGGAAAAACAACTCAAGCTGTTCATGAAAGACAGAATGAAAATTTTGGAGCTATATTCAAAGTAGAAAGCAAAGAAGCACACATTCACTGCGACAAGGAAGAAAAAGAGAACGCAATGCAAGCTGCGTTTCAAATAGAAATAAAGGATGAATCCTGGTAATGGCACTTCAAATTTGGACATCTGAATTTTGGTGGGTTGAAGCTACTGCACATGAAGGACATGGTGAAAGGAATTCCATTGGTTGAAAAGCCGGAAAGAATTTGTGAAGGCTATATTTTTGGAAAACAACACAAAGAGACTTTTTCAGTCGGAAAGTCATATAGAGCTCGCACACCACATGAAATTGTGCACTCTGATATTTGTGGACTGATGCAAACACCGTCCATGGGAGGATGCACTTATATTCTCACATTTATTGATGATTTCACAAGAAAAACATGGTTCTATTTTCTAAAACATAAATCTGATGCATTTGGTTGTTTTCAGCAGTTCAAGGCACTTGTGGAGAAGTAGAGTGGTCACAACATCAGGATATTGAGAATAGATAGAGGTGGTGAGTATGTTTGAAATCATTTCTTAAATTTTTGCAAAAATCATGTCATACAGAAGCAATTCACTGCGCGTTATACACCGCAGCAGAATGGTATTGCAGAGAGGAAGAACAGAACCATTATGAAGATAGTGCACAATATGTTGGTAGCCATGCATCTGTCAAATGAATACTAGGATGAAGTATTGGCAACTGTTGTATACATCATGAATCGATGTCCGATGAAGAGCGTGAAGAAAAAAGTTCCACAGGAAGCATGGGCAAATACGAAACATAGTGTTTTGCATCTAAAAGTTTTTGGTTGTGTAGCATACACACATGTTCCAGATCAGATAAGAAGAAAATTAGACAATAAAGGACATAAATGCATTTTTATTGGGTATTTTGAAGACAAAAAATCATACAAGTTGTATGATCCTATAGAAAGAAAAGTTATTATCAGTCGAGATGTTCAGTTTGTGGAAAATGAAGCATGGGATGGAACTGTAAAGAAGAATGTGAAAATCGTGTCACATGTTGAACATGATGACAGCGCAGAAGAGGTGGATGATACTCTGCATATAAATTAGAACTACACAGCTCCATCTACTCCTAGGACTACGTAGCATGTTTCAGCATAAGCAACTCCGACACAAGGCACAGTTCAAGCTACTCCAATAAGCACACCAAGTGCACAGCAAACTCCATCAAGCAGTTCGCGCAGTTCAACACCAGCAACTCCAATAAGGACAAGAACTCTGCATGAGATATATGAGACTGGTACACCTAATTCATTCTCATGTTTTGCATTATTTTCTCAAGTTAATGATCCTCTAACTTTTGAAGAAGCTGTTGAAGATAAAGTTTGGGCACAAGCCATGGATGAAGAAATAGAATGTTTTGAGAAAAATCAAACTTGGGAATTAGTTGATGTTCCTAAGGACAAGGATGTGATAAGCGTGAAATAGATTTATGAGACCAAGCAAGATGCTGATGGAAATGTGCAGAAGCACAAGGCAATATTGGTAGCAAGGGGGTTCACTCAGCCACCGGGCATAGACTTCAATGAAACGTTTGCACCTGTAGCATGAAGGGACACTATCAGAACAGTTTTGACCATCGCAGCTCATAAGACATGGCCTGTTTACCAAATGGATGTTAAGTTTGCATTTTTAAATGGTTATTTGGAGGAACAAGTATATGATGAGAAGCCACAATGTTATGAAGTCCCTGGACAAAGACACAGAGTATACAAGCTGAAAAAGGCACTATATGGTTTGAAGCAAGATCCCAGAGCTTGGTACAGTAGCATTGACTCTTACCTCATTCATAATGGATTTCACAGAAGTGAATGTGAGTCAACGTTGTACACAAAAATCAACCAGCAAGGTAATAAGTTAATTGTCTTCCTGTATGTAGATGATTTAATATTTACTGGTGATTTTGGCATAGAAGAATTCAGAAGAGTCATGGAAAGTGAATTTGAAATGACTAATTTGGGGCTTATGAAGTATTTTCTGGGCATTGAAGTCTAGCAAACTGAAAAGGGTAGTTTTATATCTCAGTCGAAATATGCAAGTGATGTCTTGAACAGATTTAAGATGTTAAATTGCAAGACATCTCCAACACCAGTGATAATAGGTTTGAAATTGAGCAAGGATGATGATGGATCCAATGTAGATCCTACGCTGTTTAAAAGGCTTGTTGGTAGCATAATGTATCTTATAGAAACAAGGCCAGACATCATGTATGGAGTCAATACGTTTAATCTCAAGATTCATGGAGTCACCAAAAGAATCTCATTGGCAAGCAAGTAAAAGAATTATGAGGTATGTAAGTGGAACAAAAGACTTTGGTATTTTGTATTCAACCTCAGAAAATTTCAAACTCATTGGATACACTGACAATGATAATGGAGGTAGCATAAATGACAAAAAAAGCACATTTGGGAATACATTTCATGTAGGAACAAGTGTTGTATCATGGGCTTCAAAGAAACAACCCATAGTAACTCTCTCTTCAGGAGAAGCAGAGTATGTCGCAGCTACAAGCGCTAGATGTCAAGCCGTTTGGATGCGGAGAATGTTAAGTGATCTATCGCAGAACCAGCAAGAACCCACAGTGATTTACTGCGACAACAATTCAACTATTGCACTGTCGAAGAATCATGTGTTTCACAAGAGAACCAAGCACATCGACACAAGGTATCATTTTATCAGAGAATTGATAAACAACAAAGAAATTTGTTTAGAATTTTGCAGGTCTAAAGATCAGGTAGCAGACATATTTACAAAACCATTGGCAAGGACCCATTCCAATTTATGCGAAGTTGTTTTGGAGTGACAAGTTCTGCACAATGAACTATGTCATGAACAGAGCATGTTCCAGCTCTAAAATATTTTGCAATATTTTAATTTTGTTTAAAGATCCCCATCCGCTCATAATTAAGGGGGAGTGTTGGAAATATCATAATTAATGAGCTGATAGCGTATCTGATATGCGTCGGCTCTATTAGACACTCAATCAGTCTGCAATGTCACAAGTCAGTCAGCTTGTAGCCAATCCGACTCACAGCAAGTTAGTATTTAAGTAGCCGCATTTGTATTCCGCAAGATCATATTTTCTTAGGTACAAATTAATTGCAGTGTTTATTGCAATCCTGTAACTTCCAGGTGAAGCTAAACCTAAGTTTCCTGTATAAATGAAAATCTCTCACAGAGATATAGAGATAGAGATAAGAGATGTGTGAAGAGAATAAGTGAAAACCCATGAAGTGTCTTAAGAACCCAAGCTCTGTGTAAGAAGTGAAAGATTCAAGTAAAATCTCATCTCTCTGTAAGTGCGGCAAAGTTACTATGTTTTACTGCAGTAATATATAAATCTATAGTTTTATGAATTCATTCTCAAGAATGTTGGTTTATGCATGCCGCGCATCTATTTCATATTGACCTGTGTAAATGTTGTTTACATTTATGGTCTGTAAATCAAATAAAGATTTCTAAGCATTTCACTGTGGTGAAAGTTTTATTTTTAAAAGGAGTAACTGTGCAGTAAGTTTCACTTAGATCTTTCGGTTTTCATGTTTTAAGAAGAAATGTTTTAAGATAAAGTTTATTTAAGTTTAGGTTATGCGAAGTTAATCTTGTAAAGTTAAAGGTCAAAGGAGTGTGAAAAAGTAATTTGTATGAAGTGCGAAATTCATGTAAAGTAAAGTATTCCAGGAAGATAGATAACTGCGCATTTATGCAAAGTTCAACTCCGCAGTAGAAAGTAGAAATGCACACTTAATCTATGTGCAGTAAAAGTTGAATTGCGTAGTTAGCAGTAAAAGGGTGAATTGCGCAGTTAATCTCCGCGTAGTTAATTTTTGAAGTGAAGTGTTTGGCAAAATAAATTAGAGAAAGTATATGCTAGGAGAAGCATAGTCCTAAAGCAAAATAGAAAAAGACATATATTAATCTACTGTGCAGTTATTCTTTTTAACTTCGCGGTGTGCTTTTCCCTTGACCATCGATGGCTATGAATTCATTATAACTGTAATAAATTAACATCCTTCATGTTTTAGATAAAATTATACATAATTATTGTTTCCAATAGGATCTTCCACATCATGCTAATTAATGACTCAGTTGCAAACAAATTGGAAATTCTGTGCCATTTTTGCATAAGAGCAAAAAAAAAGAATAATGGAAATTTTAATAGTTCACAACAATTTTCTGTGTTAATGCTATTGTAGATCAACACCTCTGGAAGATAGTATCAAATACTTATTTCGGAAGATAGTATCAAAATATCAATTTTGAATCTATGGCATTCAAGTTTTAAGTGACCCATGTCTTTTCATCCTACAACGACTGAATGTATTCATTTATCTGTGTTAGTAAAGGATAGAAAGCTCATGTTATCCATTTTTCCATTTAGACATTTAGTACAACAGATTTAGACTACCTTCATAAACATCTAATTGTTGGAAAATTTACACATTCTAACATATACAGTTGGAAATTTAAAGAATGAGTTCGCCAACTTTCAATAATACTCTTGATCTGCCTAAAATAGCCCAAGTCTTGTTGTTGCCTTTATCCAATTGAAAGTTGAAGCCTGTGAGATATTTGTGGTGTAGACCACAATGAGAATGGAAGCATGCAAATGGAACTTGTAGTCTGACTCCTTGCACGGTTCATTACACGGTTCATTTAAAGGTATGATATGTATATTATACGTGGTTCATTTAGTAATTTATAACACCATGGTGGGTTTAAATATTATCAATTGAGTAGATAGTTTTATAATTACGTTCTTGGGTAAGAGGTCATCATTATCATTTCCACAAAAGACATTATGGGAGAATATAATTCTTCGTTATAAAGAAAAAATGATCTTGATTAAAAGAAAAAGGTTTATACATATATATAGGTATAAGTGTTGTCTCAACATAACTACTTTATATATAACGTTTTTATGGAGTATAATATATATATATATATATATATATATATATATATATATATATTCACAAAATTATGGTGTAGAGATGATATGGTCATCATTTATGAAGGTAGAATTTACATATAGGGACAATGTTACATAAAAGTTACATTCTTTCTTAATGTCAATTGTAAGTATTATGTAACATTCTATTTTAATGTCAATTATAAGTACCATAAGTAGAATTGAAGGTTACCCCCTTCAAAGGCATCAAGATTAAAATAACAATTATTGTATTAAACATTCTTAAGGGGATATATATATATATATATATATATATATATATATATATATATATATAACAACATTTTTGTGTTTTATGAATAGTATCAATCACAAAACTCTTCTTATTATGGTGAAAACATGTGATCACGACATCCCTTAAATCACGAAGGAAACATGTGCAAAAGAAAATGTAACATTAAGAGTGTATGGAGAGGCTCTTGAAATGAGCAATTAAATCTTAATTTATATAACTTAGGCCATTAATCCACATAGAATTTCCATTAACAAAATGCTATTCAAAATAAATTTTGATTTAATTGCTCATTTCAAGAGCCTCTCCATACACTCTTAATGTTACATTTTCTTTTGCACATGTTTCCTTCGTGATTTAAGGGATGTCGTGATCACATGTTTTCACCATAATAAGAAGAGTTTTGTGATTGATACTATTCATAAAACACAAAAATGTTGTTATATATATATATATATATATATATATATATATATATATATATATATATATAACAACATTTTTGTGTTTTATGAATAGTATCAATCACAAAACTCTTCTTATTATGGTGAAAACATGTGATCACGACATCCCTTAAATCACGAAGGAAACATGTGCAAAAGAAAATGTAACATTAAGAGTGTATGGAGAGGCTCTTGAAATGAGCAATTAAATCAAAATTTATTTTGAATAGCATTTTGTTAATGGAAATTCTATGTGGATTAATGGCCTAAGTTATGAAGATTTTATCAAAATAGAAAACCATTTGCCAAAGTAATTTGCTCATATCAAAATTGCAACAACAAGTGGCAATGGCAATATCGAGGAAATTGCCACCACCTGGCTCTTGTTTACTTCATCAACATGGGATATATCTTTTGTTAGTGAGAGAGTATTCACCAAGATCAATTATTGAGGTCCAACTCCTTATTCCAGAGTATAGTTTCTAGAAATTGAAATTTGGCATCTTCCGTTCCAAATATTCACCTAATATGAGTTACATGTTGAAGATTGTTAACCTTAATATTGTCTTTGGAATGTTTGATGTTCTTGTTCATCCATATCGTATTGGACTTATTAGGGTTAGTCTCTTTCTCATCCTAGGGTTTCTCGAATCTTGTTCACGTCAAACAAGTTCATCGTCAACATCTACTATTTGTCTTATTTCCACTTCTTTTGGTGCTCCCTTTTCAAAGTAACAGGTCTGACTCTTCCTGATTATTGGCCTTATACTTATCCTAATTAACGATCCTTCTAAGAATTTTTTAACAAAGCATACAAAATTACTATGAAATGAATAATAACAAAATTTTATGATCTGGAACACAATTTTCCATTATCGTTCGATTAAAAACTTGGAATGGCAAAATACAAATCTCCACGATCGGCGTCGCTAGGTTAAACTTCATCGTCAGTTTTTTCTTGTCATTTGATAGTTTTTATTGTCAAACCATAGATTGACCTCCATTCGTAAGAATAACATTTGGTTGTTGTCAAGTGATGATAGAGCTTAGATTATGGAGTTAATAGAGAGTTATTGAAAAACCATAGGGGTTCGCGAATGGAGGTGACGGCATTAAGAGAATATTTAAAGTCCATCGTCATGCATACAAATATAACAGTACGCACAGATCTCTTCTGCTCCACCACCATAATATATTTAGAGCTGTCAATCTATAGTTGTACATATTTGGTCTCCACGGAGGAGGAAGAATATATTATATAATGACGAAAGATAACGCTGGTAACAGTAGAAACCCGTTAGACATGACTCTGGAGGAATTGATCAGAACCAACAGAACAAATTCTTCACAACAGCCAGGACGAGGACGGGGACGACCACCGCGAGGACGCGGACGAAGCCAAAGCAGCTCAGCTGGTCGCCCTGTCAACCGTAGAGAGCAACAACCTCCACGTAGTACTGCACGCCCTCGGCCTTTTAATCCCCGTGGCACCCAGGAAACTACCAAAACCCTCCTCTCATGTCATAATTATAGTTCTTCTGTTCTGTTTATTGATTTTATTAAATTCCTTCCCTGTTGTAATTGGCATATACAGACGCGCTTTAATCATAGAGGCGGAGCAGTGGTGCAGGAGAGGGGCACAGTGAAGATATACATCTCAAATCTGAGTTATAAAGTTGACACTAAGGATATCGAAGATTTGTTTTCAGAACGTGGGAGAGTGACACTCAAGAAGTCATTAGTTCACTATAATGAAGAGGGGCGCTCCATGGTACTTTTCTATTCTGCAATCTTCAATATTATAAATTGCTTAGTGCAGAATCATGGGTGATTAATAATTGCCCATGAAATCAATTTACATTAATAAATTGATGTATGTATTTGTATTAATAGGGCACAGCCGAAGTTGTTTTCTCGAATAGAGGAGATGCAATGTCTGCCATGCAAAAGTACAACCGCCGACTTCTGGATGGAAGGCCTCTGCGACTTGAAATAGTCGACAGAGAAATGAGAAACGAGTTCCCCAGGTTTGTTTAAACGAGATAGGGCTCAATATCATCATTTCAGCTTTAATTGCCTATTGTAATTTGATCGGTTTTTGTGTATTTCAGAGGAGGTCGTGACCGTGGCATGTCTAGTGGGAGAGGAAGAGGAAGAACGCAAGCAGCTAATGTCGACGCTGGTAATGATGGAGATGGAGACATTACTAACAACGACGACACCGACATGGAACTTGACCCATGATTCGTTAGAGGGATATTGACGGCCCACCAGTAATCAGATTGTTATCAAATATGCAAGTCTCAGTAAATTGATGCACATGTAATCAGTATCCAGATTTTTAAATAGATGCAAGACTATATAAATTGAATTGTTATAAATAATGATGAATGCACGAGTCTACAAATATAGCTCTATATGTTTTTTTTTTTTCTTCTTTATATTATGTTTGAGTATGGTTTATTTTACTAATTGCAATTGCATAGGTATATTCATTCACACAGATTTTAGATCTCTCAATATCTTATTTA
Source organism: Larix kaempferi (assembly GCA_027924585.1). Lineage (NCBI taxonomy): Eukaryota > Viridiplantae > Streptophyta > Pinopsida > Pinales > Pinaceae > Larix > Larix kaempferi. Next base: position 24,804,829 of record BSBM01001051.1, on the reverse strand, counting down.
GTACTTGTCTTCATTTAATTTCTGCATTTCTTAGCGTAATTGAACCACGAGAGAAATAGAATTACATAAGAGATGTTCATTTCAATTTCAATGGGAGTTAGAGACTTAACCAATACTCTTTGAATCTGAATCTATATAGGTTAGCTAAATTATAGGATAAATCAATAAATACACACCCTATACATTCATTATATTTAAAATTATTAAAAAATACACAAACTTACTTGAAAAATACACAAAAGTTTATTTTATAACATTTCTTCAAAATCATAGATTTCAAGTAATTCAAGTGCAAGCATTGCCTCTCATAAAAGCATAATACCAATAAAAATAGTGCAGGGCATTACCTCTAATAAAACAAATAACTCTCAAACTCAACTCCCAAATTCGCAATTTCTAAGACTCACATTGCAATAATAAAAAATAAAAAAGTAATAGAAAAATCATTGAGTTAAATGAGTTTTTTTGTTGTTAGAAAAAACAATGCAACTTGTAAACATAAAGGTATAGAAATAATTCTAATTTAATAGATGTTTCTATTTATTTAGTGAATGTATGGTTTGGAAGTTGGAATTTAGAAAGTATAATTTTATATAAGATAAAGGAATAAGCTATGGGAGTAACCTATCTTCTTGACCTTTTGGACCTCCCGTCATTGGTGGTTTGTCATCGACACTGGAGCAAGTTCGCAGGTTTAGTTTCCCAGTGACCCCAACGTTGTCGGCTCAGTCCCTTTCTCGCTGCTAGCTGCCACCCTGTGAGCTGCAAGCTTTTTACAACTTTTGTGATCTTTTTCCAACATTTTCCTTCAACCAGCTCTCTTCACCATTAGCACCATTGTAGCTTTGCATCTTCTCTTGTATTGTGCTCTGCTCCTCCCTCCGAACAACCTCGTGTGGATGTGTAGTCTCTAGTGCTGACGATGAGCCCTCCCTCCCCAACGTAGACAAGTTTGGTGTGGCTATGAACGAGGCTGCTGACGACGTTAATCTTGTGCTTTTTCTTTACTTCAAGTCTTGTAAGTTATTCTTCATTATATCCAACCCAAGGTTTTCACGTAAATTTAAGTTGCAGTATATTGTTATGCAGGTAGATTTATGTAAACACGCTTATCGTTAGACCACAGCCAAACTAATACCCACCATGGTTGCTTTTAGCACTGAGTTGCATGCCCCCTCCTAGGATCACCCAAGCCCCACGGCTGGGAATTTAAACTAGATCTCTTTCAGTGAGAAACATGTCCCACTTGATGATAAGCAAAAATAATGTCTAATGTTCATGTGCGTGTTCACATTTCAACCTGTGAGATTGCAAATACCACATGCTTCCGATAGGGCATTGGTAAGTGTTTCGACACCTAACCAAGAAAAGTGGCCAGTAGGTGGAGATTTCAAGTTCTTTAACATATTTTCCCTACAGTAAAAAATTTGCAAGCATTTAAATAAAATTTAATATTTGTTGAGAAAAATCGCCTTTACTGGCATTTCTACTCGAGGAGAAATCCCGTGTTTTAAAAAATCTATGCAAACATTGTTTACTAAATCTGAATGGTTTTGTCTTTGGCTACTGAGCAATGCTTTTTCATGTGGTATATGCTTGTGCAATCTAAAAAAAATATAGGTTCTAATCTACCTCAAATTCTACGATATAAACACCTATAGGCATAATTATCAATGCGATACCATCGAGTTATTTTTTTCTATTTATTTTTTATAATTGTTCAACTACAAGTTATACATGCCTAGATACATGTTATCATCCAGCCTCTTCCATTTATCTGCCATGAACTTCCCGAGTTATTCATGCATCCATGCATCAACTACTAGTTATATATATGTGTGTGTGTGTGTGTGTGTGTGTGTGTAATTTTTTAGCTATCAGTTACCAATGCCTAGCTACATGTTATCACCCAACATCTTTCACTTATTTGACATGAACTACTCGACCAGTTATCAACCAACATTCTTGGCAAGGTACCATATCGTCAGGTCCTTGCGTCCACTCTTTCCGTTCTCGGCAGGGTACCACATCGTTGGGCCCTTCTGTCGATATCCTTTCATTCTGACTTGCGGAAACTTCATGTAGGGATTTCAGGAGTTGTTACCTTCTATCCTCCCTCTACATGCTATTAGGGACTAATGGCATGTGAAGAACCTGCAATAATTAATTAATAAGAATATGCGAAATAGCAGAAATGACAGAACTCAGAATCACTTTTATATTGATCGTAGGCCACTTCAAGGGGGCAACCTCCTTTGAGCAAGCTCAATACAAATAACTTCACGGTGCCTTCAATGAACTCAACACACACTTATATACTAATTCTATGCCCAATACTATGAGTCAAAACCATGGGACATATAGTACTACGGGACGACTTACAAAGCATATGCATCCAATACTATGGGCTAATATAAACTATGGATCAACAAATACTACGGGATGACTTACAAAACATATGCGTCCAACAACAATACACAAACATAGTAAAGAGAAGGGTTGACACGGGTTCCTAACATCCCCTCTCCCTTAGAAAAAGCTTTGTCCTCAAAGCTTTGGTTGGAGAAATTACTGCAGAATTTGAAGGAGTGGTTCCCCAGTAGCATCCTCGAGTTGCATTTCGGGCCACTGATGCCTTTGGAGTGTCAAGGAGGATTGCTTGGAATGCTGTAGACGAAGAAGAACCCTATCAGCTGCATGGAAAATGCACTTAGAACGGTGTTGATCGACTTGTTTTAGGAGAATTCTGGCCATGTGAAGATTGTCCTACAGAATAAGAAGACTCTGATCATGGTTTCGAAGAACCGGGTCAATTTTCTGAACTGGGGAGCTGCTAAGAGTGTATGGAAGAAGAACTGGCGGTGTCTATCCATAGACTGCTTCATATGGTGTCCTTTGAGTTGTGGTATTCTACCACCATAGCGTTGCTAGGAAATCCATAGAAATAGTTGGCCAACGTTGTGTAGGGATGGGAAAGGGTTTGAGCAATCCCGAAAGGAGTTTCATTTCACCGTTGTTGACCTAGAAAGTAGCACAGTCAGTCACCATCTGTTGAATTGTCATTTTCAGTCCCTGCCAAAAGAAGTTACATTGTTCCCAGTCATATAGTTTGAAGAACCCAGAGTGCCCTACTGACGAAGAAGCATGGAGTTCATAGAAGAGATAGTCTTGTTAAACATATTGCAACCAATTTGGAACAAGCAGAGAAAGAGCTGTAAGAGAAACTGGGTCATCAATTGTGCGAGAAGGAGCATCTGACGCCATATTGTCCTTACCCTTCTTGTAATTGATCGCATAGGGATAACTCATGAGTTGGATAACCCATTTCAGGTGTGCTGGGGAGGAGACCCATTGTTCCAAAAAAATTTCCAGACTCTGGAGATTAGTCTTGATGCAGAAATAATTCCCTAATAGGTATGGCTGCCACTTTTGTACTGCATGCAAAATAGCATCATTTCCTGCTGAGAGGTAGATGCGACTAAATTCTTACCGAAAAGATCCCTTGAAGGCTGCAAGCTCATTGGTTCAGCAAAGACACCTGCATATCTATCCAAGGAAGTAGTGGAGACCATTGATCGGTGCATCTGAATGGAATGGAGCTGAGCGATGACACCATGTGAATTCTTCTTAAGGATTTTTTCCAGGCGATATGAACTGATGATGCAAAGAGACCCTCGTTGTAAGCCCATTAATTTGTGTTGTGCCCCATTGACTGAAAACTGCATCCAAAGTTCAGCAAAATGCCATAAGATGGGGCTAAGTGTGCGTAACCATTGAACGCCCAAAACCACATCACATCCGCCTAAGGGAAAGGAAAACATGTCAGAGCGTAGGTTATAATCTTCCATAGAGACACTTCCCCTTGCAAGGTAAGGTTCCCCCATTGGAAACCATGACTTCAAAGTTGGAGCAAGGATGGACAAAACAATCAGCCTGTTTGGCAATCCGAGGGTCAATGAAGTTATGAGTGCTACCAGAATCAATGAGTATGGTAAGAGGGAACTTTTTGAAGTATCCCCTGACCTGCATTGTTTGTGGGGTTGTGACACCGGTTACAGCATGGAGAGAGATCGTGGGTGGGTTGTCCTGAGATGCGGTGTCAACAGGTGGGTGCTGAATGTCGACCTAGTCATCTACTATATCTGGAGCTTCTTCACCAAGTTCAGAGGCAGGCAGAGAATCCACATCCAAGAGATAAGAGCTTTTGTTGAACACATCTATTTCCCCGAGTGAATTTCTCATCGCAATTATAACAAAGCCCTTTTTTCTTGTCGTGCCTACATCTCGGTTTCAGACAAATGCTTGATAGGAGTTGGTCGAGGAGCTGACAGGATGGGAGGTCGTTGAGAACACATATTTCGGAAGGGAACAAAAGTGGGTTTGGAGCATTGTTGGGTTGCAAGCTTGTCTTCTGCCAACTTAGCCAACCCTAGGACTTCCATCATTATGTTGGGACAAAAATTTTTAACCTCTGACCGGATTTCATCCTTAAGACCACTGATAAAACAACTCCTGTAAAATTCATCAGACAATCCTTCTGTGTGATTGGCGAGTTTCTCAAATTCTATCTGATACTCTCTTACTGTGCCAGTTTGGTGAAGTTTAGTGAGTGCTCCTGTGAAGTCGTCAAAAGCACTAGGACCAAATCGTTGCAAAAGGAGCTGGCAAAAGTCTGGCCATTTTGGCTCTTCATGAGCCTTGATGTACCAATGGTACCATTGAAGAGCTTCCTATTCCAAATGAAAGGATGCAAGTGGAACTTTCTGGACATCAAAAGTATTATGCAGACTGAAATATTGTTCTGCGCGGTATATCCATCCAGTTGGATCAGTACCATTGAAGCGAGGAAAATCAAGCTTTGGCCCACGAAAATTGTTGGAAGAAGAGAACCCGGTGGCTGCAAAAGATTTTGGCTATCGGTTATTGTTCATGACTAAATGCTGAAGATGGAGGCTGAGAAATTTTTCATCCAGATCTTGGAGTTTGGTTTGGATGGCTGTAAGTGCTTCCTCCATGGTTTTTTTTTTTTTTCTAGAAATGGATTGGCAACAGCGGCGCGGAAGGGATCCACAACAGATGGATCTACAACAGCGCAGAAATGATCTAAAACAGCTGGATCTGAAACGACGACTGGATCTGGAACGACTTTCAGAATAGATCCGAAACGGCTGGATCTGGAGCGGAAGTGATCGGCAATAGTTCAGCTGAAAATAGATATGGACCCCAAGTATGTGCGGCTACCTATCGGTTCAGGGGATTCACTCGGTTGCCAATGTTGTCTGATGGCTTGCGTATTGGGTTAGTACTCCTCACTCCATAGCTCAGGTAAAACTGATAATCGCTTTGCCACAAACGACAGCTCTTGGTTTACCTCACGGGTGGGAACTAGTCAATCAGGTAGGGGTCGTTGCCCTTTTCGCTGGCAGGTCCTCTCAATGGGCCCGCTACTTCGGGGTTCCTGTGGTACTCCTCACAATGAGTTTTAGGGCTTATGCCCAAGTACTTCCCACAGTTAAGCAGATAGGGATTATTCCCAAATTCGAACCTGCAACAGATGCAAAAAAAAAATTGGCAGAAATTTCACCCAGCGAGTCCAAGAAAGTGCTCTGATACCAGATGTGAATTGTAAAATTAGTCACAGCAGATCTAATGAACAAGTAAATCAATCACAACAGATGAATATAGAAAATATGGTGTAAAACTGTGCAAAACATGCAGCAGTGCTCAATATCCCAGAAAGGGTGAATGAATTACAATAGAATACAATCACTGTCAATGAGCATTTCGAATTGACTAAGTAGGCCATTCGAATCACTGAATGGAGTAGCTTGACTCCAACTAGGAGTCCTCATCATCAATCGGTGGTGGTCATCAATGCACAAGAACCAGTCATCCAGGTGTCAATCTAAGTCTAACGGAGTGTAATAAGTGTAACTGAAGTGTGTAGCACTGATTAAGGAGAAGGAGGCTCAGTGGGGGTGCATGGGAGGCTAACTGAAGTCAGAACAAGTCATCTAGTCAATCTGGAGGTCCAACGGAAGTGAAACAGTCAGTCGGTAGTGAAACTAGCCTCAAATCAGGGAGAATCGGAGCTAACTGAATGTAACTGAAGTGGAACTGCAGTGGTAGGTGAACAAGTGCGCCCTTCTCTGGCAGTAGGTGAGAAGTGGGCGCCTTTCAGCCTAGGAGGGATAAAACTCTGTAGTAAGTGGCTCCCAGGTGCTAGAATAAGGTGGATAAGGTGTTGGAGGCATCAAATTGGTGACTGGGATGCATGCAAGTGCATGCAGGTGCATGCAAACCCTAGATTTTGCATGCAAACCCTAATTGCATGCAAGATCCTGAAAAAGATGATGTGGATATCCGAACACCCCCCCTCAAGCTAGACTATGATGTGCAAAAAATAATGTGGGGCCCTGGTAACTAAGACCAAAGGTCACCCCAATACAATAATCCAAAAACTAATAACAGTCAATAAACCAAGGAAATGGGGAAAACCTCATGGGAAAAATACCCCCCCTCAAAATAGACTGTAGTACACCAAAAGATTTAACTGCTCCAAACTCAAATAGATATGTCTGGAGGTATCTTACTCTTGGGAGTAAATGGATTATGCTCCAAAAACATTTGCTTGAATTCTCCATCAGTGGATGCAAGTGAATGTGGAGACTTTATGAACTTGCTCTTCATACTGAAAATGGTGAGAACAAATCTGAAAATATGAGGATGATCCTGGAACCTGTGATTCGAACCAAGTGAGGTAGGAATAGCTCCAATCGGATCAAATAGATCTTGAAACTTGAACTTATTATCAATAGAAGTTAAATCAGCTCCAAAAATAGATGAATGGTTTCTTGAGATCTCCTTTGAACCAACAAGGGTGAGATCAAAACCAAAATCAGCAAAAAATGCATGAGAACTGAACTCAAGCGAATGGTAGTGCTCTTCATCTTCATTAAAAATCTGAGAAACTTTGCAAATGATAGAACATAAGTCTATAGGAGGCATGCAATCAAGTAGGGTGAATGCTTCACCTCCAAAATCAGATTTTACCTCCAAAACTTCAAGTAGATCATTATTCTGCATGCCGACAAACTCATGTGAAAGAGAGGATTCAAGAACCTCTTCAGAATCTAGAGTATGAGCTTGTTTATCTTGCTCAGAATTCGAAATAGAAGACTTTGAGAGAGTGAGTTTTGAATCTACAGTTTCTTCTTCATCTTGAACAATTGTTGAGGCCAACACATGATCGGAGAGAACACATAAGGAGATCTCACTGGGCTTGTTCTCCAAAAGGCTAGCATGATCCTCTTCTTCCTGCTTTCCAAATTCTCTTTCAAGTTGGACCCATAGATCACTTGGATTTTCAACAGTATTACTAAGGTAGCGCATACAAGGAGACATAGCAAGACACATTGCTCCAAAAGCTCTGTCACAATCATTGAGCCAATCATTCTCCTCTTCATCGGAATCAAAATCTCTTGTATTACCAATGCACATATCAAAAAGACATTGTCTCTTCAAGAATGCAATCATCTTTGGTTTCCATTCATTATAGTTGAATGGAGTAAGAATATTTTGTGAAGAAGAAGTCTCCATCTTTGCATTAACGAATGCACATGGAGAAGTAAGAAACCTGCAAATCACACACAAACAAACACTATGTTTTCATCCTTGCATGCACATGAGCGAATGCACATGAGATTTTGCATGCCGCTGCTGAAATATCTTGGTGAGCAATTCACTCAATCTTCATGTAGAACACCTGCAGAAAAGAGATCTTGTCCCTGCCATGGCTCTGATACCATGTAAAATTAGTCACAGCAGATCTAATGAACAAGTAAATCAATCAAAACAGACGAATATAGAAAATATGGTGTAAAACTGTGCAAAACATGCAGCAGTGCTCAATATCCCAGAAAGGGTGAATGAATTACAATAGAATACAATCATTGTCAATGAGCAATTCGAATTGACTAAGTAGGCCATTCGAATCACTGGATGGAGTAGCTTGACTCCAACTAGGAGTCCTCATCATCAATCGGTGGTGGTCATCAATGCACAAGAACCAGTCATCCAGGTGTCAATCTGAGTCTAACTGAGTGTAATAAGTGTAACTGAAGTGTGTAGCACTGATTGAGGAGAAGGAGGCTCAGTGGGGGCACATGGGAGGCTAACTGAAGTCAGAACAAGTCATCTAGTCAATCTGGAGGTCCAACGGAAGTGAAACAGTCAGTCAGGAGTGAAACTAGCCTCAAATCAGGGAGAATCGGAGCTAACTGAATGTAACTGAATTGGAACTGCAGTGGTAGGTGAACAAGTGCGCCCTTCTCTGGAAGTAGGTGAGAAGTGGGCACCTTTCAGCCTAGGAGGGCTAAAACTCTGTAGTAAGTGGCTCCCGGGTGCTAGAATAAGGTGGATAAGGTGCTGGAGGCATCAAACTGGTGACTGGGATGCATGCAAGTGCATGCAGGTGCATGCAAACCCTAGATTTTGCATGCAAACCCTAATTGCATGCAAGATCCTGAAAAAGATGATGTGGATATCCGAACACCCCCCCTCAAGCTAGACTATGATGTGCAAAAAATAATGTGGGGCCCTGGTAACTAAGACCAAAGGTCACCCCAATACAATAATTCAAAAACTAATAACAGTCAATAAACCAAGGAAATGGGGAAAACCTCTTGGGAAAAATACCCCCCCTCAAAATAGACTGTAGTACACCAAAAGATTTAACTGCTCCAAACTCAAATAGATATGTCTGGAGGTATCTTACTCTTGGGAGTAAATGGATTATGCTCCAAAAACATGTGCTTGAATTCTCCATCAGTGGATGCAAGCGAATGTGGAGACTTTATGAACTTGGTCTTCATACTGAATATGGTGAGAACAAATCTGAAAATATGAGGATGATCCTGGAACCTGTGATTCGAACCAAGTGAGGTAGGAATTGCTCCAATCGGATCAAATAGATCTTGAAACTTGAACTTATTATCAATAGAAGTTAAATCAGCTCCAAAAATAGATGAATGGTTTCTTGAGATCTCCTTTGAACCAACAAGGGTGAGATCAAAACCAAAATCAGCAAAAAATGCATGAGAACTGAACTCAAGCGAATGGTAGTGCTCTTCATCTTCATTAAGAATCTGAGAAACTTTGCAAATGATAGAACATAAGTCTATAGGAGGCATGCAATCAAGTAGGGCGAATGCTTCACCTCCAAAATCATATTTTACCTCCAAAACTTCAAGTAGATCATTATTCTGCATGCCGACAAACTCATGTGAAAGAGAGGATTCAAGAACCTCTTCAGAATCTAGAGTATGAGCTTGTTTATCTTGCTCAGAATTCGAAATAGAAGACTTTGAGAGAGTGAGTTTTGAATCTATAGTTTCTTCTTCATCTTGAACAATTGTTGAGGCCAACACATGATCGGAGAGAACACATAAGCAGATCTCACTGGGCTTGTTCTCCAAAAGGCTAGCATGATCCTCTTCTTCCTGCTTTCCAAATTCTCTTTCAAGTTGGACCCATAGATCACTTGGATTTTCAACAGTATTACTAAGGTAGCGCATACAAGGAGACATAGCAAGACACATTGCTCCAAAAGCTCTGTCACAATCATTGAGCCAATCATTCTCCTCTTCATCGGAATCAAAATCTCTTGTATTACCAATGCACATATCAAAAAGACATTGTCTCTTCAAGAATGCAATCATCTTTGGTTTCCATTCATCATAGTTGAATGGAGTAAGAATATTTTGTGAAGAAGAAGTCTCCATCTTTGCATTAACGAATGCACATGGAGAAGTAAGAAACCTGCAAATCACACACAAACAAACACTATGTTTTCATCCTTGCATGCACATGAGCGAATGCACATGAGATTTTGCATGCCGCTGCTGAAATATCTTGGTGAGCAATTCACTCAATCTTCATGTAGAACACCTGCAGAAAAGAGATCTTGTCCCTGCCATGGCTCTGATACCATGTAAAATTAGTCACAACAGATCTAATGAACAAGTAAATCAATCACAACAGATGAATATAGAAAATATGGTGTAAAACTGTGCAAAACATGCAGCAGTGCTCAATATCCCAGAAAGGGTGAATGAATTACAATAGAATACAATCACTGTCAATGAGCAATTCGAATTGACTAAGTAGGCCATTCGAATCACTGAATGGAGTAGCTTGACTCCAACTAGGAGTCCTCATCATCAATCGGTGGTGGTCATCAATGCACAAGAACCAGTCATCCAGGTGTCAATCTGAGTCTAACTGAGTGTAATAAGTGTAGCTGAAGTGTGTAGCACTGATTAAGGAGAAGGAGGCTCAGTGGGGGCGCATGGGAGGCTAACTGGAGTCAGAACAAGTCATCTAGTCAATCTGGAGGTCCAACGGAAGTGAAACAGTCAGTCGGGAGTGAAATTAGCCTCAAATCAGGGAGAATCGGAGCTAACTGAATGTAACTGAAGTGGAACTGCAGTGGTAGGTGAACAAGTGCGCCATTCTCTGGCAGTAGGTGAGAAGTGGGCACCTTTCAGCCTAGGAGGGCTAAAACTATGTAGTAAGTGGCTCCCGGGTGCTAGAATAAGGTGGATAAGGTGCTGGAGGCATCAAACTGGTGACTGGGATGCATGCAAGTGCATGCAGGTGCATGTAAACCCTAGATTCTGCATGCAAACCCTAATTGCATGCAAGATCCTGAAAAAGATGATGTGGATATCCGAACACCCCCCCTCAAGCTAGACTATGATGTGCAAAAAATAATGTGGGGCACTGGTAATTAAGACCAAAGGTCACCCCAATACAATAATCCAAAAACTAATAACAGTCAATAAACCGAGGAAATGGGGAAAACCTCATGGGAAAAATACCCCCCCTCAAAATAGACTGTAGTACACCAAAAGATTTAACTGCTCCAAACTCAAATAGATATGTCTGGAGGTATCTTACTCTTGGGAGTAAATGGATTATGCTCCAAAAACATGTGCTTGAATTCTCCATCAGTGGATGCAAGCGAATGTGGAGACTTTATGAACTTGGTCTTCATACTGAAAATGGTGAGAACAAATCTGAAAATATGAGGATGATCCTGGAACCTGTGATTCGAACCAAGTGAGGTAGGAATTGCTCCAATCGGATCAAATAGATCTTGAAACTTGAACTTATTATCAATAGAAGTTAAATCAGCTCCAAAAATAGATGAATGGTTTCTTGAGATCTCCTTTGAACCAACAAGGGTGAGATCAAAACCAAAATCAGCAAAAAATGCATGAGAACTGAACTCAAGCGAATGGTAGTGCTCTTCATCTTCATTAAGAATCTGAGAAACTTTGCAAATGATAGAACATAAGTCTATAGGAGGCATGCAATCAAGTAGGGCGAATGCTTCACCTCCAAAATCATATTTTACCTCCAAAACTTCAAGTAGATCATTATTCTGCATGCCGACAAACTCATGTGAAAGAGAGGATTCAAGAACCTCTTCAGAATCTAGAGTATGAGCTTGTTTATCTTGCTCAGAATTCGAAATAGAAGACTTTGAGAGAGTGAGTTTTGAATCTATAGTTTCTTCTTCATCTTGAACAATTGTTGAGGCCAACACATGATCGGAGAGAACACATAAGCAGATCTCACTGGGCTTGTTCTCCAAAAGGCTAGCATGATCCTCTTCTTCCTGCTTTCCAAATTCTCTTTCAAGTTGGACCCATAGATCACTTGGATTTTCAACAGTATTACTAAGGTAGCGCATACAAGGAGACATAGCAAGACACATTGCTCCAAAAGCTCTGTCACAATCATTGAGCCAATCATTCTCCTCTTCATCGGAATCAAAATCTCTTGTATTACCAATGCACATATCAAAAAGACATTGTCTCTTCAAGAATGCAATCATCTTTGGTTTCCATTCATCATAGTTGAATGGAGTAAGAATATTTTGTGAAGAAGAAGTCTCCATCTTTGCATTAACGAATGCACATGGAGAAGTAAGAAACCTGCAAATCACACACAAACAAACACTATGTTTTCATCCTTGCATGCACATGAGCGAATGCACATGAGATTTTGCATGCCGCTGCTGAAATATCTTGGTGAGCAATTCACTCAATCTTCATGTAGAACACCTGCAGAAAAGAGATCTTGTCCCTGCCATGGCTCTGATACCATGTAAAATTAGTCACAACAGATCTAATGAACAAGTAAATCAATCACAACAGATGAATATAGAAAATATGGTGTAAAACTGTGCAAAACATGCAGCAGTGCTCAATATCCCAGAAAGGGTGAATGAATTACAATAGAATACAATCACTGTCAATGAGCAATTCGAATTGACTAAGTAGGCCATTCGAATCACTGAATGGAGTAGCTTGACTCCAACTAGGATTCCTCATCATCAATCGGTGGTGGTCATCAATGCACAAGAACCAGTCATCCAAGTGTCAATCTGAGTCTAACTGAGTGTAATAAGTGTAGCTGAAGTGTGTAGCACTGATTAAGGAGAAGGAGGCTCAGTGGGGGCGCATGGGAGGCTAACTGGAGTCAGAACAAGTCATCTAGTCAATCTGGAGGTCCAACGGAAGTGAAACAGTCAGTCGGGAGTGAAACTAGCCTCAAATCAGGGAGAATCGGAGCTAACTGAATGTAACTGAAGTGGAACTGCAGTGGTAGGTGAACAAGTGCGCCATTCTCTGGCAGTAGGTGAGAAGTGGGCACCTTTCAGCCTAGGAGGGCTAAAACTATGTAGTAAGTGGCTCCCGGGTGCTAGAATAAGGTGGATAAGGTGCTGGAGGCATCAAACTGGTGACTGGGATGCATGCAAGTGCATGCAGGTGCATGTAAACCCTAGATTCTGCATGCAAACCCTAATTGCATGCAAGATCCTGAAAAAGATGATGTGGATATCCGAACACCCCCCCTCAAGCTAGACTATGATGTGCAAAAAATAATGTGGGGCACTGGTAATTAAGACCAAAGGTCACCCCAATACAATAATCCAAAAACTAATAACAGTCAATAAACCGAGGAAATGGGGAAAACCTCATGGGAAAAATACCCCCCCTCAAAATAGACTGTAGTACACCAAAAGATTTAACTGCTCCAAACTCAAATAGATATGTCTGGAGGTATCTTACTCTTGGGAGTAAATGGATTATGCTCCAAAAACATGTGCTTGAATTCTCCATCAGTGGATGCAAGCGAATGTGGAGACTTTATGAACTTGGTCTTCATACTGAAAATGGTGAGAACAAATCTGAAAATATGAGGATGATCCTGGAACCTGTGATTCGAACCAAGTGAGGTAGGAATAGCTCCAATCGGATCAAATAGATCTTGAAACTTGAACTTATTATCAATAGAAGTTAAATCAGCTCCAAAAATAGATGAATGGTTTCTTGAGATCTCCTTTGAACCAACAAGGGTGAGATCAAAACCAAAATCAGCAAAAAATGCATGAGAACTGAACTCAAGCGAATGGTAGTGCTCTTCATCTTCATTAAAAATCTAAGAAACTTTGCAAATGATAGAACATAAGTCTATAGGAGGCATGCAATCAAGTAGGGCGAATGCTTCACCTCCAAAATCAGATTTTACCTCCAAAACTTCAAGTAGATCATTATTCTGCATGCCGACAAACTCATGTGAAAGAGAGGATTCAAGAACCTCTTCAGAATCTAGAGTATGAGATTGTTTATCTTGCTCAGAATTCGAAATAGAAGACTTTGAGAGAGTGAGTTTTGAATCTGCAGTTTCTTCTTCATCTTGAACAATTGTTGAGGCCAACACATGATCGGACAGAACACATAAGGAGATCTCACTGGGCTTGTTCTCCAAAAGGCTAGCATGATCATCTTCTTCCTGCTTTCCAAATTCTCTTTCAAGTTGGACCCATAGATCACTTGGATTTTCAGCAGTATTACTGAGGTAGCGCATACAAGGAGACATAGCAAGACACATTGCTCCAAAAGCTCTGTCACAATCATTGAGCCAATCATTCTCCTCTTCATCGGAATCAAAATCTCTTGTATTACCAATGCACATATCAAAAAGACATTGTCTCTTCAAGAATGCAATCATCTTTGGTTTCCATTCATCATAGTTGAATGGAGTAAGAATATTTTGTGAAGAAGAAGTCTCCATCTTTGCATTAACGAATGCACATGGAGAAGTAAGAAACCTGCAAATCACACACAAACAAACACTATGTTTTCAGCCTTGCATGCACATGAGCGAATGCACATGAGATTTTGCATGCCGCTGCTGAAATATCTTGGTGAGCAATTCACTCAATCTTCATGTAGAACACCTGCAGAAAAGAGATCTTGTCCCTGCCATGGCTCTGATACCATGTAAAATTAGTCACAGCAGATCTAATGAACAAGTAAATCAATCACAATAGATGAATATAGAAAATATGGTGTAAAACTGTGCAAAACATGCAGCAGTGCTCAATATCCCAGAAAGGGTGAATGAATTACAATAGAATACAATCACTGTCAATGAGCAATTCGAATTGACTAAGTAGGCCATTCGAATCACTGAATGGAGTAGCTTGACTCCAACTAGGAGTCCTCATCATCAATCGGTGGTGGTCATCAATGCACAAGAACTAGTCATCCAGGTGTCAATCTGAGTCTAACTGAGTGTAATAAGTGTAACTGAAGTGTGTAGCACTGATTAAGGAGAAGGAGGCTCAGTGGGGGCGCATGGGAGGCTAACTGAAGTTAGAACAAGTCATCTAGTCAATCTGGAGGTCCAACGGAAGTGAAACAGTCAGTCGGGAGTGAAACTAGCCTCAAATCAGGGAGAATCGGAGCTAACTGAATGTAACTGAAGTGGAACTGCAGTGGTAGGTGAACAAATGCGCCCTTCTCTGGAAGTAGGTGAGAAGTGGGCGCCTTTCAGCATAGGAGGGCTAAAACTCTGTAGTAAGTGGCTCCCGGGTGCTAGAATAAGGTGGATAAGGTGCTGGAGGCATCAAACTGGTGACTGGGATGCATGCAGGTGCATGCAAACCCTAGATTTTGCATGCAAACCCTAATTGCATGCAAGATCCTGAAAAATATGATGTGGATATCCGAACATGAATAACCTGCAATAATTAATTAATAAGAATATGCGAAATAGCAGAAATGACAGAACTCAAAATCAGTTTTATATTGATCACAGGCCACTTTGAGGGGGAAACCTCCTTTGAGCAAGCTCAATGCAAATAACTTCACGGTGCCTTCAATGACCTCAACACACACTTATATACTAATTCTATGTTGAATACTATGAGTCAAAACCATGGGACATATAGTACTACGGGACGACTTACAAAGCATATGCATCCAATACTATGGGCTAATATAAACTATGGATCAACAAATACTACGGGATGACTTACAAAGCATATGCGTCCAACAACAATATACTAACATAGTAAAGAGAAGGGTTGACATGGGTTCCTAACATGGCGCTTAGGAGTAAGTCCGTCCTTATTGTGCGCCCGTCAACTCGTATGTGACCAATTCTGTTGTGGCCCACCCGCACGACCTCATGCTTCTCCTGAGTAAGCAGATCGATGCTTCTCTACACATGTGTGGTATTCCATCGGAAGTCGACATCGTCGCCGCTCTCCCTGTATGTGATTTATCTGTACTCTACGACCCTTCAATTCCCTTGTGTGTCCGTCGGTGAACCGTTTCACCTCTCACTACACACAGTTCTCACAAACATACATTAGTAGTATTGTCCTCAATTATCATAATATGATTCATAAATCTTCTATTTCATTAAGCATTTATAGTTTACTCATAACATTACTCATTCATCTAATCATAAATGCATCTCGTCAAAATTTACTTTCTTCGTTCTCATCACATAATCAATCATACAACTAGTCGTTAAGCATCATTCAAATGTACCTTTTTCATAATCAAAGTTAATCGTTAAACAACATGTAATCATTCATTTACATCAACTATCCAGATACACATATATCATTATTTTATTGAATCACAATCAGTCGTAGTTGTGAATATACTAAATAACATCAAGGGGTCGTTTTATTAATGTTTCAATCAGCCGGGTCACTCAATAGGTGCCTCAAGGTCTGGAGTAGTCTAGGGGCACTACATACACCCCTACTTATTTAGAACTTCGTCCTGAAGTTTAGAATAAATGTGGAAAGCTATGACGCATCTCAGTTGCATCCTCCCAAGTCACAGAGCTAGGACTATAACTGTCCCACTGCACTTTGACTTGATCAATCAAGGCTAATCAATAAGTAAGATGCAATCAATCAATTATCCCACTCCACACATATAATTGAATTCCTTAATTCATTTATCAATTATTGTCGTCATTCACATGTTCAGGTTTTTCTCAATCATTTAAGACATAACAAGGCTCAAGAGACCACTATATCGAAGTTGTTCATCTGGGTCACTTGTCAGGTTCCCTTAAGGTCCACAGTCATTCTAGGGGCATTACAATGCTTCAATGAATCAAGGAAATGGAGGAGGCCCTCATGAACCTCCATCCTCGCCTTCTAGTTCAGATTCAAGTTCCGATTATGATTCTTGTTTTCATTCCCATCATTCTAAAGGTCATCAGAAAGATGTTACTAATATGCCATTGTTAAAGCTTGATGTAAAATTTGAGTTATGCATATTTAATGGAGAAATTAATACTGAAAAGTTGGATAACTGGATAAGACAAATTGAAGTATATTGTAGGATCTAGAAACTTGCAGGTAATAAAGAGAAAATCCAGTTGGCCACACTCCATATTGGTGGCACTACTCTCATCTAGTAGAAGAGAAAAACTCAAGAGGATATTCTTACAAAAGGTAAAGTTATTTCCTCATGGTACATTTTTACTACAACATTGAAAAAGTAGTCACTATCCATTGGGTTATATGCAACAAGCTTTGATGGACTAGCAGTGTTTCATACAAGGTAAGGGTTAGAACATGCAAGAATACACTCAAGAATTTAGAAGAAGTGCATTAGCACTTGGTATACCTCTATATACTCAAGAGACACTTCTTAAATACATAGGAGGATTGCACAGTTACTTAAGACATACAATTCTTATGTTCAATCCGACTAACTTGGATGAAGTGTGTGTTCAAGCCACATATATTGAATCTAAGGGGAAGAGTCCCTCTGATTACTTTTCCCAGAAACCTTTCAAACCAGTTGGAAACAAGTTCAAAGGTAAAGGGAAAGGTAAGCACATAACTACCGTGAAGAAAGGAGGAGATAAGCCCACATGCACACATTGTCAGAAAATGTGTCATGATGTATCTAAATGTTGTAAGCTTCGCCGAGAGCTTAAGCCAAAAAAAATTCAGGATAAGAAGGAAAATTAGAAGAATATCACCTTGTCAACTTGATTTGGGATTAGACTCTATAGATGAGACCAAAATTATAGCCATGGGATTACAAGGTAAAAATCCTTTTGTTTATGTTTCAAAAGTTGAACCTGTCCATGACGAAAATAAAAGAAGTGAGGTATTCCACCTAAGGGTGTTTTCTAATCATACTGAAATTGATACCTTATTTGATAGTGGATCACAAGCTAACTTCATTTTGGAAGAGATAGTTAGAAATATTGGTTTAGAAACATGACCTCATCCCAAACCATATCCACTTGGATGGGTTTGTGAAAATTCACAACTTCAAGTTTCTAAACAGTGTCAACTCAGGTTTGCAATCACTTATGGATCTATGGATGAATTTGAATTCGATGTGGTCTCATTGGATATATGTGGAATTGTTTAAGGTATCCCTCATATTTATGACAATAAAGCAATATTTTACAGAGAAGAGAACAAGTAGCAATTAACCGAGGATGGTGTTTAATAAATTGTTAAGGCTCACCGTTTAAAAAATAACTTATCTTTACTTTTTGCAAGTCAAATGAAGAGATTAGTAAATGTTATTAAGAGTTTGGTTCTCATGATTGTTAAAGATAAGGATGTTGATAAGAATGAGTCTCTTAAAGGATGTGATCCTAAAATTAAAGATGAATTGGTTAAGGTTGTTGGTAAGTTTGACGCAGTATGCCAGGAACCTAAAGGATTACCTCGTAAAAGAGAAATACACCATGAGATCCATTTGTAGCAAGATGCTCCTCTCTCGAGTATTGGTATGTATCAGTATTCAGTGATCAAGAATGCAGAAATAAAGAAGCAGGTTCAAGAGTTACTCGAGAGGTTGGACATTCAACCAAGTTCCTCTCCATGTGATTCACCGATTGTTTTGGTACCAAATAAGGATGGTACATGGAGGATCTACTGCGTGGATTACAGAGCTTTGAACAGAATCACAGTAAAGAATCGATATCCTCTTCCTCATATTGATGATATTTTTTTATCATTTAAAGAATGCAAAATATTTCACTAAGTTAGACTTGAGAAGTGGTTACCATCAAATTAGAATGCATGAAAATGATATTTGGAAAATTGCTTTTAAAACTAAATAGGGTTTATATGAATGGTTGGTTATTCCCTTTGGGCTCTGTAATGCTCCTACTACCTTCATGCGGGTTATGAATGATGTATTTCGGCCATTCGTTGATGACTTTGTAATACTCTAGTTAGATGACATCCTCATATTCAATCGAACTTGGGAGGATCATGTCAAGCATGTTAATCAATTCCTACATGTCTTAGGAAAGGAGAAATTGTTTTTGAAGATGTCCAAATCTGAGTTTGGAAAGACATCTTTGGTTTACTTAGGCCATATTGTAGGGGGTGGTGAACTAAGTATTGATCCCTATAAATTTAAATGCATTCAAAATTGGCCCAAACCAACTAATGTAACAAAAGTTAGGAGCTTCCTGGGGGAATCCCAATACTCGAGGAAGTTTATTGCTACCTTCTCATATATTGCTTCTCCTTTACATGCTTTGACAAGTGTGAAATAGATATTCTAGTGGGGAGTAAAAGAGCAGAAGGCCTTCAACACATTGAAAGGAAAGACCATCATATCTCTAGTACTTGCATTTCAAGATATACAACAACAATTTAAGATTCAGATGGATGGTATTGGTTATGCCCTGGGCGTAGTCGTAATGCAACATAAGAAACTAATCTGCTATCATTATGAAATATTTCCTAAACCAGTAGCTAACTATCCCACATATGGTAAAGAGTTTTATGCATTAGTCCAAAGTGTGAAGAAGTGGAAACATTATCTAATGGGTAAAGAAAAAATAATACACACTGATCATCAACCATTACAATATATTCAATCACAAACTAAGCTACAAAAATCAAGGCACTTCATATGGATGGTATTTTTACAACAATTTCACTTGGTCATTAAATATAAAAAGGGAATTCAGAACAAAGTTGCAGACATGTTATCAATACCTCCTTTGGCTAATGAAAGTAACATTGAACAATATGCACATGATGAAGATTTAAAATATGTGTATGAATCTTTAATGCATGGCACTCAAACGGAAGAATTGTATTATCATGTTCATCATAAGTTATTATATAATCTTGGAAAAAGTTGTATTTCATAAAGTGAAAGATTTCATGTAATTAGAGAAGCTCATACTTATCTTGTATCTGGTCACTTTGGTGTAGGAAAGACAATAACTCACCTTCAAAGGTATTTTTATTGGCCTCGGATGAATGAAACTTTATCCAGATATGTAAACGGATATGTTATGTGTGCTACAAGTAAGCCAAGCAATAGAAAATTGGGCTTGTACACTCCACGCCTTGTACCTTCTCGTACATTGGAAAGTGTGTCAACGGATTTTGTAGGAGGTTTTCCTATATCTAGAAAGGTCATGATTACTTGTATGTGGCTATGGATAGGTTCAGTAAAATGTGCATCTTAATGCCTTATAAAAAGCAGGTCACTATAGAGTTGACTGCTTAGTTGTTCTTTCGGTATGTTTGGGTCCATTTGGATTAGCCACTTCTATTGTATATGATCGAGACTCTCACTTTTTTGGGAATTTTTGGTCAACCTTGTGGGAACTTATGGACACTAAGTTGAAGAAGAGAACAATCTTCCATCCAAAAAATGACTTCATACTGAAGTAATCAATCTCACAGTGGTACATCTACTTCGAGGATATTGTTCCAAGCATCCTAAGCTTTGGGATGAATAGTTGCATTATGTATAGCATGCCTACAACTAAGACATTCACTCTTCTACAAAAAAAGTCTCCATTTGAGACATGTTTTGGATACATTCCAAAGTCTCCTTTAGACTTTTTTTATGGGAAATATTATGTGGAAGATGGACAAGTTGATGCAGACATGGATTTGAAGTTCATGCAGTAGATTCTGTTGGTGCACCATGCAGTACAGGAACAATTGGAAAATAACCAAGACAAGTACAAGGCGATGCATGACAAGCATCGAGTGGATCATAATTTTCAAGAATATGGTAAATTTTGGCTTCATATTAGCAAAGAATGACTTAAAGGTGAAGGTAAAAAGATTAAACCATTCAGGTATGAACCCTCACAATTTTGGATAAATTTGGTAACAATGATTTCCAGTTAGATTTGTCTCCATACATGTAGATGTATTCCATTGCGAATGTCGAGAAATTAAAGTTGTATGAGCCTCCAATGGTCATGGATCAAGAGGATATTATTCATGTTCCTTCTATTGATGATTTTGCACATGAATATCTTGATTAGTTGTAGGAAGACATCATTCTTGACATAAGAGTAAGGAATTCATGAAGAGGAGATGTGGAATATCTTTGTGTGGGTACAAAAGGAATGTCTCCAAGAAAAGCACGATAGATAGAGACCAGAAATGTGAGGTATCTGTACGCTCACCTATTTATTAAATGATTCCAAGCTTTTGGCAGTCCAAAAGATTCCAGTGGGGAGGTTTGATCCAAGAGGATCTTTAGAATGACCAAAATTTAAATTATTCAAATTCTAAACAAAATATAGAGTTCTGTAGGGCTCATTGAGAGCTTTCTCTCGACACTTGTTTCATAAAAAATTGACTTTGGATGCAAAAGTTACTGTGTTCTCAATTTTCGGCAAAACATGTTAAAATGGAAAAAGGGGGTGCCACGTGGAAGGCCCACAAGCTCCCACATGGCATGATCATACAAATTATATGGAAGAGATGACATCATGCTGACGTCAGTATGGTGATGTGTAAGCATGAGAGGCTGACACGTGTCACCCAAAAATTGTTGAATTGATCTCCAAATGGACCAATACTAGAATTCCACGTGGCATAATGACGTGGTAGGTGATGAGGTGGCACAATGATGTGGAATGTGCTAACATGTCATAATTGGAAGCTGACATGTGGTGACCATGTGGGCCAATGACAAGCTTCCACGTGGCAGCCACAAAATGTTCAATAAGGCCTAAGATTCAAAATTTTAGTTCCAACAAATTACTATATATATATAGAATTTGTTATAGATCTATAACGAAGGGAGAGATTTATCTGATTTGAACCCATAACCATCCTTATATTACTCTAACACCTTAACCACTAGGCCAAACTATTTACTTGTAATAGTAATTCGAAATTAAATTATTTGAATTAAGGCCAGTAAATTTAAATCACGTTTGGGCTGCCCATGACCTATAAAAGTAGGCACGAACTTCAAGATCTGATACAGAGTTCAGAGTCTTAGCTTTGCACAAATTTTGAGACAATTCTAGGCACACATACCAAGGTGGTATTGCATGCATAATGAGTTGGTATTGCACACATACCGAGGTGGTATTGCACATTTATCGAGGTGGTTTCACATAGTCTGTGCACATCTCGAGGAAGGCCTGCACACATCTCGAGGTGGATATGCATGCATCTCGAGACAGTTTTAGAGTGCACGTAGTTTGAGTCCATACAAATTGTACGGATTAGAGGAATCCTTGGAGGCTATACCAGAGGGGGGGTCCCAAGTTCCATCTCATAACTATATCGAGTTTATACTCAAAAGAATCGATTTTTCGCAAGGAGTTTGAATCTAACTTCAGTTTTTTCATCTGGGCACTCTGGTGAAAAAGTGCTCACATAACCCTTCAACTACACCGAAGTATAGCCATTTTTACACTTCAAGAATCATAATTTTCTTCTGAAGTTGCTTCTAAAGTATGTTTCTACTCCAGAACAGCAGAACACTAAGGTGATATTTGGGGTGAATCCTAGCTTTTCTTTGTAAATTGATAAATCAATTTTGAAGACTAATAAGATCAGTCCCACTAGAAGGGGCTCAGATAAATAGTCCATATTGGACGAACTTCGTTATCAGCTATTGTCCCATATTATAATTTGCATTCTTTATGCTTATGTGAGCTTTGAAAGTGTCATTTTAAATCCTTCATAAATTCTTTCTTCAAAAGCTAACTGTTGAAGCATTCACATAAACCTTGGTTAATAAATATCTTGGAAATTTATATCGATAGTTGACTATGAATAACCATGGTCAAACAAAAACAGCCACGAACAAGCATGGTCAACCACGAACAATCATGGCCAACCATGGGCTACCATCTTCAACCATGATAAAGCATGGTCAATCGTGGTGTGGAAATTCTATATATCTAAACTAAGACCAATATTTCATTTGAAACAACAAGTGATGATCATTGCAATCCAAATTAACCCTTGATTAATATTGCAATGTGCCATCACCATTGAGGACCATAACAATCTGACATAACCTAAACTATTTATGTTGTAATGTGACAAGACTATCAATTCAACTTGTTCAAGTCGCAATGTGACATAATATTGTTTTCAACCTCTTTACCAAATTTATTCATCTTCACCATCAATGAACATAGTCTCTATGGTCAACATTATTAAACCATGGTAAACCATATTTACTTATGCTCAAACATAGTTAACCATGGTCAACCGTAAGTAGCCATAATAATCTATGTTAACAAAATTCTACCATGGTCAAGCAAAATCATGGATAATTATCCATAGCACTTCAAATTCAACCATAGGAAAACATTGAAACCATAGTCAAACATAGTTGGCCATATCATTCAAACTAAACCATAGTCAAACATGGAAAACCATTGTCAAACAAGTCAACCATAGTCAAGCATGGTCAATAATCATCAAGTATGTTTGAACCATACTCAACATTGCTCACCCGTAGTGAACAATGGTCAAACATGCTAAACAACAAGCAGACATAGTCATGCATGGACAACCCTAGTCAACTCTACACAACCATGGATGTTGGGACACTAATTTGTCAACATCATGTCACAGTCATCATCACTTGTAGATATCCATTTTATCATTATTAGTTCCGTTCTCCATTCCCTTATCAATCATTTTATCATAATAAGTCGTAAATTGACATTTCATAGCATGGTGGTGAGTTCATGGTTTTTTTCCTTCATTTTTAATGAATTAAGGATGATTATACTGGTTATTTGATCAAAGATAGCTAATCACAAGTTTTTCTTAGTGATTACAAGTTTTTCCTAGTGATTACAAGTTTTCCTTATTGTTTACAAGTTTTCCAAAACTCATAGTTGGAGTAGTTCGAGATAGTTGCTAGGTGTCAAATGAAAATACGCCACTTGGATTCGGTAAAATATGTCTCTAGCATGGTTTTATGTTCATTGGATCGAACCCAGATCACACGTGTGGAGCTCTAAGGCTTGTTTAATATTTTGGTCAAGCCCAGATTTTTAGCAGCAGTTTTTCCAAACTGCCAACTTCTGCCTGGATTTGCGTCCATATGGAAGTTAATCTAAAAATTATGAAACATGGGTTTTGCTCAGAAACCACCAAATTAGGTCGATGTGAGACAATTTCTCCAAATATTCTACAGTTTGAGATATATCAATTGGGTGCTAAATCAAATCTTCCCAAAATGATAAAAAGACAGATTTGAGGGATTTTGTCTAAAATTGTAAAATTCGATTTCCTGAGTTTGGGGATTCAATTATATAATTATCCACTATCTCTTCATGTATAAATAGATGTATAAGGGGGATGATAGGGCATTGCAGATCAAAAGAGCTGAGTGCTATAACTTTGTAACCAAGAATTTTTATCTTAAGTAAATGAGAATTGTGTGTTGTTGATCCAGGAAGAGTATTTAGTTCTCCTTAAAGTTTCTTGTGGAAGTCACCAGATTGGGAGGGCCCCTCAGTCTAGGTGATATGATGCTCATTTGTATTTGTTAAGTATATTATTGTATGATTGCTTGGGTTGTTTTTTATTTAAATTTCATTTGTTGCATATGGAATTAAGATAAACTTAGTTTCCATTTTTCAATCGTTGTCCCTCTGTCACAATTCATATTTTATTAATTCGATCATTGTATGCAAACCATTTGATCCTTCTTCAAACTCTATTTTTCAATGAATTATTGATGGTTAAATTCGTATCTATAAATGCAAAACAGTGAATCAATCTTCTTCCCTTCAAACCACTGATTTATTCTATTGTTTAATTGCTTTGTGAAATTTTGTTCTCTATTTGAAGATTCGGTTACACAGAGCAATAATCATTTTGTTGATGTATTTGTAACTTCGGAATGTATTTCATATATGTATATTGTATTCCTATAGAGATGTTATTATTCCTTTATACAAAAGTGTCCTCATTTATATTGTAAGTGTCGTAACTTATACTTGATGGGTTATTAGACCACCTTGTTGGGGTCGGCCCTATATGAGTCATGTGGGTTAAAGGGTTATTAGACCACCCTATTGGGGGTCGGCCCTGTCAGCATTATCTTATGTGGTTATGTTAAGGACGACCTAGTAAAGGTGATGCAGGAGCATTAGATCTCCAGTCAAAGCACTAAAGGGGTGGTTAGACCTAAAGGTCTAGACATCAAGCCAAAAAGAGTCAATTGTAAAGACCTTGAAAAAAAAAACTTATGTAAATGTTTAAGTTGAATTTCCTAGCAAGCATAGGATAGAAGATGCTAAGTTCGACATGTGACTCGAGAGAGTAATAATTAGTAAATGCATGTTGATAGCTGTTAGTTTTATGAGTCATTAGAAGGATAGGGCCGAGAGTGTCTAATTTTAGAAATAGTGGCAGAGATTAAGGGACAGATGGCTGATTTGTAATTTTAGAAATAGTGGCAGAGATTAAGGGACGGATGGCTGATTTGTAGGAGGTAGTTACAGGTTTTAGGAGTTTGTTAAAAGAATTAGAAAAACTCTATTTTGGAAAGGAGTCAAAATTGTAACTCTCGAGGGGAGAAGAGAGAACGCCGTAAGAACTCAGGAGGGGTTCAGAGTATGAAAATGATCATTAAAAGCATATCAGATATAACCAGAAGTGGTCAGGGTTTTGTAATAGAGGTACAGTTTTCCTTGTATTAATGAAAATGATCGATTCACCATTCGGGGCTTGATTATTCTTTGCATTCTATGTATGGTGTGTTTGAGTAATCCAGGTGGATGTTTATAGTTTTGTGTATAACTGTAATGTACATGAAAAAGAAACCTGTAGAAACCATTTAAGGCTTAAGTCGGCTCTGGAATCCCGAATCGCTGTGTATGATTTGAGGAATGTAAGTATTGGAGGCTCACAGGTCGTGTACTGAGTCTGTGACAAGTTTGAAGGCCGAAGTCATGAGTATGTTGGTTCCGAGGAATATTCTGTGGACAGAGTGATACTTTGCGTACAGTGTCGGGAGGACAGAGAAAACGAGCTTTTAAATCCAATGATAATGTGATAACATGAGTTGATATGGATTTGTTGATGGCTTTGGAGATTGTTTGATACAGGTGTACAGAGATATGGATTAAGTCTGTGCGAGAAAACGTGGACGAGGTTTGTATGTGATGATCTCTGCATAGAAGAATGGCAGAGATATAATGATCTTGCTGCGCAGGAGCAATTGAAGGGATTGTAGACTCGAAATCTCTGTGGAGGTTGAATGATAACTGCAAATACTGAGGCCACATTTTTGTATATGCTGCCGCCGATGGGAAAGTTGAAATGAAGTGAGAGAAACCGTGTTTTCTCCAAGAGTAACTGCGACCTATAGATGAAATAGAGTTCTTAGAACTCTTGAATTGAACGTTGTGAATTGCTGCGATCCAGAAGTGGAGTTTTTACACTTTGTCTACTGCGTGGGAGTGAGACCTAAAGCTACAGCACGTTATCAACCTGCCTAAAGATTGAAACAAGTTAAGATTTTGTGGAATGAATGCTACGTAGGCTTGTGGAGAATTTAATATTTTCTAATACTGCTCGACCTCTATGAGTGTGAGCTGTGACCTCATATGTTGCACATTTGAGTGGTGTTATCAATCATTCGAAGACCCTTGTTGCTCTCTAGTGTGATGCACCATTTCCCAAATACCTTTTGAGTCATATTTGAATATACTATTGTATTTGAGCAAGAGTAGAGTGTAAAAGGGCAGCGCATGAATAAGGGCTATGCTAGGAATAGGTTTTTAATCCTTGAACGGAGCAAACAAGACTACTGGGAGTCAGCATTTAGAATAGAATGGAAGGTAGAGTCTAGAATGACTAAAGGGATTTAGCTTAAGCTTGAGGAGGTGGAAAAAAAAAAGGGGAAAGTGCACCCAAGAGACATTGGATCCTCGGGTATATGGTAGGCTCAAGACGGGACCTGCATTAATTGGTATCAGAGCAGGAACAAGAAAGTTTTTGGAGAAGGAAAATTCAGTCAAGAGATTGAAGCTGAACAGAAGTGTGGGAGTGGCCATAGAAATTTGGCAGCAGCAAGCTTTTGAAAGCTTGGGAATGGTCTTTGTTTTTTAATATCATTGATATGCAGGTAACAGCAATTAGTGAGGCATCTCAGCAAGAGGATAACAACTTTAAAAGTAGTAATGAAGCAATCCAGTAAGGGTTTCTACAAGAAGGAAGAGTGTGTCCAGGACCTAGTTATTTCAACTGAGGTTGAAATACAAGAGGACAAGCATGTTCTCAAAAGTAGAAGAGTTGTGAGAGAAGCTCTTAGAAGATGACTATCAAAAGTCATAGCAGAGGTGCAGGAGACAGCCACAAATTGAAGAAGGAAGATGCCAAAGCCAGTGGTATGTGGGGGCAGATGAGTGATGAAGAATATGAGAGGGAGAAGGCTGAGATAGAAGTCCGTATAGGAGTATTGATGGAGTTGTTACAGAAGGATGAGGAAGACTAGAGATATGGTTTCCTTATGAGGAAGAAAATGAATTGGCATAGGCTACAAAAGAAGAGGAAAGAGCAACTGATAAATGCTCAGTGTGAAGAAGAGATACTCAAGGCAAGTGGGTGTCTGGGAGAAGACTTGAAGCCTGAAGCTTCAAGTGAGTCCAAGAGGTCTCAATGTTTTAAAACTAATACTTTTTGTGTGCTTGCAGGTACAATGAATGAGGAAAGGCAATTTGCTAATGTTATCATAAAGGATGAAGGAGGAGGACCGAACCTGAATCTTGTTCAGGAAGATGAAGAGACAGTTGTGTCTCATTCAAATGCACATGCATAGTTGAGAGAAGGTGTTTCTTTTCAGCATGCAACAAAAGCTGAAAGTGGAGATGAAAGCGTAGAAGGCTTGGCTTATGATGCTGGCCAAGAACAAGAGGAAGCAAAGGAGGACGTCAAGCAATCAAATGTTATGCTTGAGGAAGCCGATAAGAAGACTATAGAAGACTTTTTGAGTCCTACAGAGGATTTGGGACAACAAGAAGGTATTACAGGAGACAAACCATCTTTTGGGATTGTCTTGGATGAGGGTGAAAGTTGCAAAGCAAGATATGATGAGGAATGTCTTTCTGAAGAGAACAAAGAGGAACTATTGCAGCAAAAAGAGTTCATAAACCCCTTACTTAATGAAGGAAGTATCTCCAATGGATATGAGACAGATATGTCTCATATGATAGAACCTCTTATTGGTGAAGAAGGAGAGGAATTGGCTTTGTTAAGTGGCCAAAAGAAGATTATAGGACAGACTTCTAAGGCTGTCACAGAGATGGAGGATCATAATTTTATTCTAATAAAGGAAGAAGAAAACCATAAGGATGAAAGTGAGGCAGCTATGTATCGAGTTAAAGGAGAATCAGTCTTAGTACTGAAGGAGGCTGAAAGCTGCCTGACCAAGCATGAAGATACAATGTTTGAAGAAGCTAAATTACAACATATTGATGATGTGCTTGTGATGAGTCAAGTACAAAGTGAATGGTTGGAATACTTGCTGAAAGCATTTGAGCAAAAGGAAGTAATTGCAAACATTAATGGAAGAGTGTCTCAAGGTGCAGTTGAGGCAGAAGCAGCTGCTAGTATACATATCTATGATATGATTGCTGGTATACAAATAACTGTGAGGAAGTACATTGCTGCAATCAGGGAATTGAAAGATAATTTACTTTTTGAAAGTCAACCTACAGACAATGAGCAGGAATTGTATATGGCAGAGGGAGATGCTTACAAAAGCATAAAAGAAGCATGGGTGGCAGCAATATCTACAACAATATCTGAGATAGTATTTGAAGCAAGCTCGGGAGAAAAAGAAGAAATTGAAGCAAGAAGAGCAGAAGAAGACAATCAGTAGGTTCGAGATGAATGGATAAAATGCAATAGAGTGCAGTGGCATAGTGAAGAAGACAAGAGTTGTTTGCAGCAGCAAACTGAATTGGAAAAGACCATAGGTGAACTATGGAAGATAATGCATATACCTAAGAAGAGCTACAACAGAATGAAGAAAGCAGTCCAGTGTGAAAATGATTGGAAAGTGAAGAACCATGAAGGTAAGGACAGTGGAGCACTACAACACAAAGTGTGGAAGCCTGGGAGATTGCAGCTGAAGAATGATGAGGACTAAAGGTGCATGATCAGGTGATCATGTCTTCTTTCTACTTTGGGAGTCTGATGCAGGAGAATTACATCTCCAGTCAAAGCACTAAAGGGGTGGTTAGACCTAAAGGTCTAGACATCAGGCCAAAGAGGGTCAATTGTAAAGACCTTGAAAAAAAAAACTCATGTAAATGTTTACGTTGAATTTCCTAGCAAGCATAGGATAGAAGATGCTAAGTTTGACATGTGACTCGAGAGAGTAATAACTAGTAAATGCATGTTGATAGCTGTTAGTTTAATGAGTCATTACAAGGACAGGGTGGAGAGTCTAATTTTAGAAATAGTGGCAGGGATTAAGGGACAAATGGCTGATTTGTAGGAGGTAGTTACAGGTTTTAGGAGTTTGTTAAAAGAATTAGAAAAACTCTATTTTGGAAAGGAGTCAAAATTGTAACTCTCGAGGGGAGAAGAGAGAACGCCGTGAGAACTCAGGAGGGGTTCAGAGTATGAAAATGACCATTAAAAGCATATCAGATATAACCAGAAGTGATCAGGGTTTTGTAATAGAGGTACAGTTTTCCTTGTATTAATGAAAATGATTGATTCACCATTCGAGGCTTGATTATTCTTTGCATTCTATGTATGGTGTGTTTGAGTAATCTAGGTCGATGTTTATAGTTTTGTGTATAACTGTAATGTACATGAAAAAGAAACCTGTAGAAACCATTTAAGGCTTAAGTCAGCTCTGGAATCCTGAATCGCTCTGTATGATTTGAGGAATGTAAGTATTGGAGGCTCACAGGTCGTGTATTGAGTCTGTGACAAGTTTGAAGGCCGAAGTCATGAGTATGTTGGTTCCGAGGAAAATCTTGTGGACCGAGTGATACTCTGCGTACACTATTGGGAGGACAGAGAAAACGAGCTTTTAAATCCAATGATAATGTGATAACACGAGTCAATATGCATTTGTTGATGGCTTTGGAGATTGTTTGATACAGGTGTACAGAGATATGGATTAAGTCTGCGCAGAGAAAATGTGGACAAGGTTTGTATGTGATGATCTCTGCGTAGAAGAATTGCAGAGATATAATGATCTTGCTACGTAGAAGCAATTGAAGGGATTGTAGACTCGAAATCCTTGTGGAGGTTGAATGATAACTACAAATACTGAGGCCACATTTTTGTATATGCTGCCACCGATGGGAAAGTTGAAATGAAGTGAGAGAAACAGTGTTTTCTCCAAGAGTAACTGCGACCTATAGATTAAATAGAGTTCTTAGAACTCTTGAATTGAACGTTGTGAATTGCTGCGATCCAGAAGTGGAGTTTTTACACTCTGTTTACTGCGTGGGAGTGAGACCTAAAGCTACAGCACGTTGTCAACCTGCCTAAAGATTGAAACAAGTTGAGATTTTGTGGAATGAATGCTGCATAGGCTTGTGGAGAATTTAATATTTTTGAATACTACTCAACCTCTATGAGTGTGAGTTGTGACCTCATATGCTGCGCATTTGAGTGGAGTTATAAATAATTTGAAGACCCTTATTGCTCTCTAGTGTGATGCACCATTTCCCAGATACCTTTTGAGTCAGATTTGAATATACTATTGTATTTGAGCAAGAGTAGAGTGTAAAAGGGCAGTGCATAAATAAGGGCTATGTTGGGAATAGGTTTTTAAGCCTTGAACGGAGCAAACAAGACTACGGGGGGTCAACATTTAGAAGAGAATGGAAGGTAGAGTCTAGAATGACTAAAGGGATTTAGCTTAAGCTTGAGGAGGTGGAAAACAAAAAGGGGAAAGTGCACCCAAGAGACATTGCCATCCTCAGGTATATGGTAGGCTCAAGACGGGACCTGCATTAAAAGGTTGTTAGGCAAGTCAAGTCAAGTATAAATAGAGTGTGGGAGGCACTCTATTTGATCATTCACTTACTCACTCTTACAGTCATTGGAGAGTGGCGCACTAGTGGAGGAGGAAAAGCTGATGCTAGGAGTACATATCTTATGCTTGGTTTGTATCATTGCTCTATCTATCTCTGAGGAAGTTGTGGGGTTTTTCACCTTTATGGTTTTCCCCAGTGAAACTCTATGTGTCTATTGTCTCTTGTGTGCTTTCATTATTATGTCCATGATTGATTTGCTATAGATATGTTGTACATGTTTTTCTCTCAGTTAAGATCCTAGATCAGATTGAAGTAAATTCCTAAAAACTAACATGGTATCAGAGCTAGCTTGAAAGAAGGCATGGTATGGCATTTATGACACTTGTTGCACTTGCGAAGCTAGGGATTGATATAGCAAAAACTAGCCATCGTAGAAATTTCACTATAAATTCATTTAGAAAAGGTTTCAGGATCTAAAAGTATAACACGTCAAAGATAAGATCCCCATGTACCTTGTGTCCAAAGGAGAGCCTCTAATTCATTTTAATTTCAGATTTATGATCTGTACAATATAGGGTTTCTGCCTCTTCCAGATCTGAGTCATAAACAGGTGACCTAGGAAAAAAGGTCACAACTTGGGCTAGGAAGCTCCAAATGAAATTTTCTAACATGTTTCAGGTAGGGCACAGACTATAATTTCAGAGGTACGATTTTTAGAGGCCAAAAATGAACCAGTCACACGTGGCACTGCGTACAAGTTTGCTCTCCTATTTTATCCCATAAATAAGTCACGTTGCGACACTTGACATAACTTTCTCTCAGATAATCCATTTGAGCTCAGACCTATGGGGTTGGAAAGATAATAGGTCAGGCTACCACAGGAAGAATTTGCAGACCCTGGAGATCTGAAATTTCGGAGTTACACCAGAAAAAAATCAGGTGCATATTTATGTCAAAACAGAATTGGATTTTGAGCACCTTCATTCATGGCTCTAGGAATTTAGGGTTTCGGAGAGTGTTGGAATTTTTGTATTAGAGACCATGAATGGATTCTCCTCATCAAAACTAAAATTTAGATACCAAGATCAAATTTTTTGGTTGGGCATAAGTCCGTGCTTGATTAAACCCTAGTTCGGGACTTTGATCGGAAAGGTGAAAAATTAGGGCTTCTGCAAAAATTTTGAATTTTTGAAATCTGTGACCATAGCTGGAAGCGCCTTGGAAAAATCAAAGTTTAGAGCTTTGGATCAAACTATTTGGTTGAGTGAAGCTCCGAGAAACTCAAACCCTAATTCAGGGTCCTCCCAATGAATCCAGAAGATTGAAAAGCAAATTTGAGGGGTGAAACTTTGCAGTTTTCAAATTCTGAGTATACCAGGTTGATCAGCTCATCAAGCCGCATCTTTCTATCCTTTCAGAAGTTTGAAATTCAAAGTTTGAACTTTTAGGGTTTCCTTGACAAACCCTAATCGAGCTCGAGATCCAATTTATGCAAATCAAGTGGATTGGGTTAATCCTAGAAGAGAATGGATTGGTCACCTGCATAAGTGAAGAAGTTCCAGTTTCAGAGGGAGATGAGGCTAAGGCCTTACATAAGAATATTACAAGCAAACTCGACAGGTATAACTTATGGGTATGTTTTGAAATCTATTCATGATTAAGTTTATGGTATGTTTTTCTTCATTAAGGTTAGTACAATCTTGATTAACTTTAGACTTGTAATATCACCTTAATAAAATTATGAATGCAGATATTCATTGATTAGGGTTTTGACACTTATGATTGTACTAATGCATTGTGGTGTTATATGAGGTTGATGTTGTTCACTAACATGAAAGGTACATCAAGAAAGACAAATCATGTTCTAGTTCAAGAACACATGACCATGTTGACATGAAGACAAAGATTCATCCATTGTTATGGATCACATAGAATATCTACTTACGACGTATGTATAAATTGGTTCTATAATGATTAACCGATGAGATATGCAGGTTACTAGCACAAGTCATTGAAGAGAATAAGAAGACATTGCTAGACATAACTAGCAAATATGATAACCAGGTATGTTTTTCCTATATCAAGTTAGAATCCTACCTTGTGTTAGGATCTTATACTGTTGTATGGTTGATAATGATTATTCATGAAGTTAGAAATGTAAGTAATCAAGGGTTTATGCATATTATGTCTCTTACCTTGATTGATGATATGACTAACCAGAAAAGTCCTTTCATCAAATAAGATTATGCATGAGTAAAAGAAGTATTCCCTAAAACCTCGAATACTAATGTTTATTATATGTGTTTGAAATGATCATGACTATACATGTTTAAGATTATTGTGTTTTGATAGTATTGAGATTATACAAATGAATGTATGTATGAGACCTCGAAGATAACACAATGATGATACTAGTAAGTATGCATAAGTGATCAAGGATGGATATAAGTTCAAGGACAGGTCATCGAGGAAGCAAAGATCAAGAGGGAGCACACTCCAGTAGTAGTTCCTGCAAGGAAGCAAATATTGAGGAGTCCACCCTACAAACCAAACAAAGATAAGTATTTGAATTGTCATTTCTTGCATATTTGTTTGTTTAAATAATATTGTTCAATGATGCATATGCTTATGTTCCTAGAATTAGGGTGTGTATTATGCATATTAGAATAATTGCATTAATGAAAAATATACTACTAATATGCATGTGATGGATAAGTGGCCTATGGTACTGTACAACATTCCATTGCTACTTATCTAGAATGAAACCTCTTTGCTGACATGTTGGGAGTTGTGCACACTCTTAACAATGTTCTGGTAGAGATTGGAAGGCATCTAGAAAGTTATGGGATATGGATAAATGTTGTATTGAAAGCATTGGCTAAAATAATTGCATGACTGTATGACATATTTCTTTGTGTAAGAATTTATTCTGAAAAGTATGAGATGTTTCTAATCATGCAATTTAACTTGCTTTGTAGGAAAGATCGTGTACCATCACCTACAAAAGAAGGACTAAAACGTTTGTTCAACAACAAAGTTATCTATTGAATATATTGAAGAATCTTAAGTTCCCAAGATTGGGGATGCAGTAGTGGAAGAATGCCATGATCGAGGAATACCATTTGATCATGAAGAATGATGTTTGGGATGTGGTCCCAAGATCAGATGGGAAGTATGTGGTGACTTCCAAGTGGATCTATAAGATCAAGCATGCTGCAGATGGAAGCATAGAGAAATACAAAGCGAGGTTTATAGCTCGTGGCTTCTCCCAGAAAGAGGGATTGACTATGAAGACACTTTTGCACCTATAGCTAGGTACACTTCCATCAGATCAATGCTTGCTTTGGCTACAGTGATGAAATGGAAGATACACCATATGGATGTCAAGATAACTTTATTTAATGGTGTAGTCGAAGAGGAAGCTTGCTGCCGAGTTCGCGATGAAGCACTTGGGTATGATGCACTACTTTCTTGGTATGGAGGTGTGGGAGAGTGCAGATGGAATCTTCCTTGGACAAGGGAAGTATGCAGTAGAGATCCTAAAGAGGTTCGAGATGATGGACTGCAAGGCCATGGCCACACCTATGGCATCGAACTTGAAGCTTCTGTGTGATGCTTCATCTGAGCCGGTTGATGCTACGATGTATCATCAGATGATTGGGTCCTTGATGTACCTGACGAATACAAGACCGGATATCTGCTTTGCGGTGAACACCTCGAGCCAGTATTTGACAGATCTGAGACATGTTCACCTAATAGATGCAAAGCATATTTTGAGGTACCTGAAGGGTATAGTTGACTATGGGCTCAAGTATGAGGCGAATCAAAAGTTTACCTTGGAGGGTTATGTTGATTCAGATTGGGAAGGCAGTGACATTGATCGGAAGAGCACTTCGGGGTGTTGTTTCAGTATGGGATCCGGTATGATCTCTTGGTTTAGCAGGAAGCAGTATTGTGTGGCACTGAGTACAACCGAAGCAGAGTATGTCATAGCTTGTTCGACCAGTTGTGAGGCAGTATGGCTTAGGAAGCTACTGTTTGATTTGTTTGATCTCCAACTGAGTGCTACTTGTATATATTGTGAGAACCAGAGTTGTGTGAAGTTGTCGGAGAATGTAGTGTTCTATAACAAGTCAAAGCACATTGAGATCAAGTATCACTATATCAGGGATATGGTGCAGAGAGGAGTAGTGAAGCTCCTGTATGTTGCAATGGACGAGCATATAGCCGATGTGTTGACCAAGCTGCTGGACAGAGTGAAGTTTGAATACTTCAGAGGGAGACTTAGTGTACTTCAGATCGAGATACCTTCCAAGGGGAAGTGATAAGTCTGGAGACACAGATGCACATGAGCCATTACATAGTGGTAGGTTGGTCCTCCTATGGTGTAGATGTAAGGGTTGGGGCCATTCCGACATGGTGGTAGGTTGGTCCTCCCATGGTCGTTGATGTAAGTGTTGTGCCATTCTGACATGGTGGTAGGTTGGTCCTCCCATGGTCGTTGATGTAAGTGTTGTGCCTTTCCGACATGGTGGTAGGTATGTCCTCCCATGGTCGTGATGTAAGTGCTGAGCCCTTCCCGGATGGTGGTAGGTAGTTCCTCCCATGCTGGTGTATGTAAGTGTTGTGTGATGTGCATCTGGGTTGTGCTCCGTGGACGATGATGATGATCTGAAGACGATGATGTGACATTATGGTACACAGGTTTTGCAGAGGCATATGATCAGTCCTAAGATGCTCTTGCAGGTTTTGTAGAGGCAGTGTAATCAGTCCTGGGAGATCTTGCAGGTTTTGCAGAGGCAATGTAATCAGTCCTGAGGTGTACCTACTTGATGGCTTGCTCGCTGAGATGACATGATGAGTATGATCGTGAGTATCAGGATGATACTCTGTGGCCGTGGACAGGTTGTGCAGTTGCATGTAAACTATCCTGGGATATCTTATAGGTTGAGCAGTATGCTTGTAATCAGTCCTGGGATGCTCTTTCGAGGTTTTGGCTTAATGCACGTAATCAGTCCTGAGGATTCCACAGTATGGCCAGTGATGATGAAGACCTACAGGTGGTGGGCCTACATCCAGTATGAAAAGGGACTGGCTCTGTAGAACTTCCTATGACAAGTAGATCGGAGATTGGTTGAGATAGCAGCAGTAGTGACGATGATGATGACTCAATGACGATGATCCAGTGACAATGATCTAGAGAAGAATACTTCTGCTAGCAGATCTGTTTCAAGAAATACCTTCCTAGTTAAGAGTGAGTGTTGATGTATTTGTGTAATGTCCCCATTTTGACCCCCTTTGTATTAAATCGTAAATGATGTAAAAATTGTTATTTAATCATGGTGAGGAGCTCAAGGCCAAGGCCCCACCATTGATTTAGCGTTTTATGTATCAGCAATTAAATAAATAGATGCCTATGGTTCTTGTGCTAGATATGCACAATGTAAATAAGACATTATGTAAATACGAATTTTAATGGAAATACCCACAACTAGCTATGCAATGCAACAAAGAGATGGGGGAATGATTCTACAAGGAATAGGGAGGGAAATTATTCAAACCCTTGAGCCAATGGTGTTAATCCATGTGTCAATGAGAAAACCCATAAGCCACCAACTACCCATTTTGGGTTATGGACCCAATCATTTAATTCTTCCAGAAATTGGTTGAGGTAGTTAATGCCTTGGGAATGAAGAGGTATGGCAGCCAATTTCGTGTATGGGCAAGCCATCAACCTGGGAATTCGTATCTTTGCTTCTGGGGCAAGAAAACACCCACGAAATGGTGCCCAAAGCCATTCTGAACATATAGTTTTTCATCCTCTCACGCAGATAGAGACGGCTAGAAGTTACATTCATGTTTTTCATAAAAAACGCAGGGTTTTCCTTGCCCAAAAACTTGTTTTTGGTTTTGGACAGTAGCTGGGGGAAGGAGGACCACGATTTGGGATTGTTATGGAGGCCGTTTTTGCCCCAGAATGTCTATGGACGTTTTTCTAAAAATGGATTTGGCTTCCCAGGGTTGTTCCCCATCTTCCAATTTCGTTTTTGGGTTTCCCAAGTTTTTCTGAAGCTAATGAAAACTCCATCTTTGGGCATCTCACTGCAAAAACGTTTCTTCATGCCCCGTACTTATACTTTTGCTGTCATGTGCATCCTTGTTTTGGTTTGAATCTGTGAGCAAGAAATGTGGAGTGGTAGTGGACAGAATTGGCTTGATAAACCTAGTGAAGGGAGTAACCTCTCAAGAAGATCAAGAGGGCTGGCTACTCTTCTATGCACACCTGGGACACTCTAGAATTGGAAGGTATGGCCTGAGGGACTGTGAATTGGTGAAGGGAATACTTCCTTGAGTGGGGTGTGTAGGCATTGTGGGTGCCAAGCTAAATAGATCTTGTAGGGGTATCCATAGCTCTGTGGTTGAGATCACTAGCTTAGCAATTCTTCCTTTCCATTTCCTAGCAGCCTGATAAACCCAATTGTAGATTGGCTTGGCTCATCTTAGTGTATGATTGGCTATGTGTGAGTCTGTTTTTCCCTGATTCCTTGTAGATATCATACCCAGCTCGGGGGTGGCAGTGTGTTGAGATATTGATGAGCACAATTGGCTTATGGTTGGGTGGAACGTTGCAGTTGCATAGCCAATTGCTTGGGACTACTTTGTTATAAGATAAGTATTCTCCTGTGTTAACTTGCAATTATTTATTTGATGAATATCTAGAATGTATGATGAATGTGTAATTGATATTATTTTCGCTGTATATTTCTTATAGTTATACATCCCATATGTCTTTTATATTATGTGAATGCTTAATTAAAAGTTCATGGGGCTAGATGCCCGATTTTAGCATCACGATCCTCTCTATCACGCTGGTATGATAGGAGGGGATGTTACAATTTGTAACTTCAGAATGTATTTCATATATGTATATTGTATTCCTATAGAGATGTTATTATTCCTCTATACGGAAGTGTCGTCATTTATATTGTAAGTGTCATAACTTATACTTGATGGGTTATTAGACCAGCTTGTTGGGGTCGGCTTTGTATGAGTCATGTGGGTTAAAGAGTTATTAGACCACCCTATTGGGGGTCGGCCCTGTCAGCATTATGTTATGTGGTTATGTTAAGGCCAA
Source organism: Larix kaempferi (assembly GCA_027924585.1). NCBI lineage: Eukaryota > Viridiplantae > Streptophyta > Pinopsida > Pinales > Pinaceae > Larix > Larix kaempferi. The sequence goes on along the minus strand of BSBM01001051.1, from coordinate 24,767,058 downwards.
CTTAGTAAAGGTTATTAGGCAAGTCAAGTCAAGTATAAATAGAGTGCGGCAGGCACTCTATTTGATCATTCACTTACTCACTCTTACACTCATTGGAGAATGGCGCACTAGTGGAGGAGGAGAAGCTACTACTAGGAGTATATCTCTTATGCTTGGTTTGTATCATTGCTCTATCTATCTGTGAGGAAGTTGTGGGGTTTTTCACCTTTATGGTTTTCCCTAGTGAAACTCTGTGTGTCTATTGTCTCTTGTGTGCTTGCATTATTATGTCCATGATTGATATGCTATAGATATGATGTACATGTTGTTCTCTCAGTTAATATCCTATATAAGATTGAAGTAAATTCTAAAAAACTAACACATTTCTCTCTTGCTCCTAACCCATTCATTTATTTCCCTTATTTTTTTTTCCATAGGCTAGATTATTCCTCAAAATAAATATCATACACGCAGTCAATGGAACAAAAAACAAAATATTCACCCTTTTATTCAGTGTGTACAATATCCAAGTTATATCAATTGTTTTCTTTGCCATATCATTTTTATCATGTTTAGTACATTCGGTTGTTGAAAGATCTCCGATTTTAGAGTGTGAATGCATTTTGTTTTCTAGATTTCCTTGATTGTTTAGCTTTTTGCTATCAATGAATTTGACCTCTCACTAGTTTACCTTAAGTTTTGGTTGTTTCCTTTGCAATTGCATATTTTAGGAAGAGTACACTTAAGTAGGTTCGTTTTTCTACAATTCATCTCTTGCAATTTGCTTTCTGCAATTTACTTTGGTGCGGTTTGGAAGCTTTAATAATTATTAGAAATTAATCAAATCCAATAGAATCCCATTTGTATCTTTAGAAGTACTGTGTCAGTAAGAAAACTCAATTCACTGCAGTGTTGTTGATAAATAATCCTGAGAATAAAGTGTAGATGAAGGAATCTGAAAAGGATCATTAGTTTCAAGAACTCTTGAACTTTGTAGATTTGAATTTGAATTTAATTTATAGATTTCATATTTAATTAGAAAGAACTACTTAGATTTAGTCCTGCACAAACAATTCCTACACCTCACAAGCCTACGAGCCTTCGGTTGACATTAAACCATTGGAGAAATTAAATAACATATCATACCCCAATATTTTGGTGTCATTGTCGGAGAGGTCCTAAACAGACTGAAGCCTAGGTAGGTGGGTTTCTTTTAATTTACAACAAGGAGGAGGAACGAATAATAAGACGAGATGTGAGAACCTGTGCTACCGCCATTGGTTGAAGAAGGTTAGTATTCTTTCTCTATCACCATTAGTGAAGATATTCCAATTCTTTGTCATTCTTGTATATTTAGCAATAGAATAAATTTCAATTATGAAGTTTATTTTATTTTTTTAGTATTAGAAGAGCATTTCTTTTGAGTACTAATCCATTTTCCTTGAAGTGTTGATCCATTTATGAACAGGGTTTCTAGAAAAGCAAAAGAACTTAAGGATGCTCAATCATTTATGGAGAAAAGGAGGATGTACCAGCACAAGGATCTTCTCAAGTCATTGTATTAGTTCCCTAATATTCATCAAGGATGAAGTTGCATTTCAAGAAGCAACATAAGAACAAGAGACCCATGCATTAAAGAGGAAGTTTCTTCTATTTCTTCTAATCAGTTCTTGGGAGAGATCCAAGAGCCCTGGTTTTCAATTGAAGAAGAGAAACCATTTGAGCCATAAATTGAAGAATTTTTGGCATGTTTATCAACATATTCTTTGTGCATTCTGGAGAATGATGAGCAACTTCCAGAAGAACCTCTTGGTTTGACAATAAACAAAGATGACTAGCAAGAAAAATATTACATTGAAATATGGTTCCAAATAGTCATCAAACCAAAGAATTCTTTATTCTTTAGCAACTCTTGGCATCCAAATCATGTGAGAATCTAGCCCTTCAAATCCAGGTATTTATTAATGTATATTTTTCAGCATTGGATATGAGTGTTTTAGAGATCCTGGTCCGTAGATGGTTACACTGGAAATATGCATATACTTGAAGATATATTCTTATTTCCAGTAGAGTAGGTTAGTAAATTAATAAGATTTTAATAAATGTTACACAAAGTTAGTATAGTGCAGCAGTATTTTTTTACTTTTCAAATAAGACATGGGATATCCGTTAAGGAAACTTGTTGGTATAATAGACTTCTGTGAGATCTGATTTTAATGTGCATGGTGGAAATACTGGTTTGATTGTTTCAATAAGTGGAATTTTGCAGATGTATCTTATTTACATCAATTGCAAAGGTATGTAGCAACCCAAATACCTTCTTCTCATATGTGTAAATATTCAACTGCAGAAAATTAAGGTCTATATAAAAAATGGGAAAACACAATCTATTGCCTTGCTAAATAATTGTAATGGTATGAGGTCCAATAGGAAAATGCCAATCATACAATGGATTTTGAGACTATGTATTCACTGATCTAGCAACCATTTTAAGGAATTTTATGTTTGAATACTATCTCATACAAAAAGAAAAAATCCTTGTATTTTTATTTCTTCCAAAGCAGTAGTATGATTTCATTGCATATGTACAAGTCTCATTAGCAAAAATCACACTCCGGAAAAACATCAAACATGTTGAAAATTGAAATCCATGATGGTCAAATTATTATTATGTTTCTGATGATTACAAAATTAAGTGGGTTTTGGTCATTAAACATGGTAACTAACAGAATATTACAAGTTCTGTTGAGCTTTTTGCAGGTGTTTACAAGTTTTCCCATTTTCCTGTTTTTACGATTTTTCTACGAAACTTGTAAACTTGATTGTTTTGAGTACCTCTGTACAACAATTTTTTTAATTGTACCCTACATTTGTGCATATATTAGAAAATGCGCCAGTGTGTTTAGTGAAGTAAACACCCCCCTTTTTAGTACAAAGATATTAAAAAGGTTTTATGTCCATTTTTTTTTAAATTTCAAATTGCGCCAGTGCTTCCAATTACACGACACAACAATGTTGTTCAAATATCTAAATGCACCATTAATGGATCTAAACAAATATAAAAAAAAATCGTCTACCAATTTTTTTAATTTTCTTCAATGTTTATGCTCTGAATTAATAGAAGCACCAGTGTGGTGATTTATATAGACCACACTATAATTCCTTTTTATTATTTTAAAAAACAAATATTTCTAGGCAGGAGGGTTGCATTTTTGGATGAAAGTGGTGCATTAAATATTTGGATGGATCGATACATCCTTGTATTTCAAACACATTAGTCATTGCTGGCTATAGAACTAAAAAATATTTTTTTTGTCTCCACTTAACTAGGATTTTCGATATCGATGCAATTTGTTTTTGTCACCTATGTGTATATACCAAGGTCACACCAATGGGTTTGGTATTTATAAAAGCATCGAATAAAATCATCCGCTAAACCTCCACCCGCTCACCTTCGCTAGCGACCTCCACTGTAAACGGATATTTGGGCTCTTTTTAGAGGACCATCTGCAAAATCCTCTACTAGAAGGTCCTTTCCTTGCATTGTTGGGTTGTTAGATAATCTATGAAAATACCTTAAAAAATCTATAAGATTGCTTTTGACATTATGTTGATGGATCAAATTATTTTGTATCTTGGATGCTCACTATATAAGTAAGTCTTCTTCAGTTTGTGTATTCTCATTTATGGTATGAAGATGAAAATGTTGTCTCTTAGTTGCATCAATTAATATTTTAAAATGAACATATTTTAGTAAGGTTATTTAAATATCCCAAACAAGCGCTCTCATCGACTTGAATTGCAATATAGGGAAGGAGATGGGGTTTCTCCCTAACAAACAATATAATATAATAGCACACCTTTCGACACACCAAGGCCAAGCCATATTTTTTTCATAGTAGTAGGCCTACATCCAAATTTATTTATAATAGTATTCTTAAGTTTAAATTGTATTTAATCATCATCTACCTCGACACCTTTTATTTGTAAGAGAAATCAGAGATTCACTTGCATTTTTGCACACTAAAATTCAAACCAATGGCATCAACCTTCGTCATGAAAAACAAAAACCAATATTCAACCACCAAGGTGTTCATATTCTAGCTAGACTTTAGAGAATTTGAGGTGAGCTTCAAAAAAATTGATTTGATATGATACCATGGAATTGGAAGACTTAGAATTGATGGAATTAACATTGGTTGTGTTTATATTATGGTATGTGTTGCAACATGTTTGATAGAAAATTTGTTCTTAAAACAAATCCTTACCTTAGAATACTTGCACGCATTTGGATATGAAAACATTAGAATTTATTTGGAATGTTTAATTGGTCATGTTAGATACCCCATCCATTATTGGTCTAGGATCACTACTTTGTTAAGTTACCAAATAGAGGAGAGTAAGTATTATATTCTTAATTTATAACTCATATACATTCTTCTTCATGCTCATACTCCCCAACCTATTGCTACTGGAAATGTAGGTAAATATAAAGTGGAATTTTTGTTAGGGAAAGGAATTTTTTCCAAAGTATGCCACATATCCTAGCATATAGATGGGTGAGAATGTGGTCTTCAAGGTTATATATAAGGGAAATATTGTTAAAGTGGAGAGCGACATGGTGGATCAAATAAATCAAGAAACCTTTGTAATGTGAATGATGAGATGCCTCAACATCATGAGGATGTATGAGCTTATGGTGAACAAGGAAAATATTTACTTATTCATGGATTACATCAGGGGTGGGGCACTCTTCAATGGGGTTTCAAAACTTAGGAAAATCAAGGAGGATGCATCCATGAATTATTTCCAACACTTGATCAGTGTAGTGGAATTTTTCCACAACCAAGCTATGTATTAGAGGCATATGAAGTCAAATAGTATGCTCATAGACAATGGCACCATGAAGGTATTTGATTTCATCCTTATCTCCCTCCCACAATAGTTGGTGAAAGACAAAATATTTATTCCCCTTGAAAGTATAGGAAGAAGGTACATGAGTTGGTTGTGGAATGAGTTCTATTCAAGTAGAAGAATTGGATTAAATGATTGGAAATTCATATGTATAAATTTCCTCTATGGATCCAATAAATTCATCTTGTAGTTATTATGCTACAATAGATCAAGGTGTTATTATGTAGGAAATATCTATATTCTTCCAACAAGAATGATAATTGAAGGAGAAAACACTTCATCTGTTTCTTGAGCATATCAGACATAATAATAGAAATGATCAGTGATAAATAGTGGCCTAATCAAATGGATAGTAGATAGATGTAATTGTATCGCAAACATGGTAGCAAGTATGGCTAGAAATAGAGGGTGATATGACCCAATGGACAATGCCCACATGGAATTGCACTAGTACAAAATGAGAGATAAGTGACTAGGTGACTAAAAAAGTTAGTCACCACAAAATTTTCAAGGGAAAAATGACCAAAATTGAGAAATGTTAACTGAGCGAACTAAAAATGACTAAGATAAATGACTAATTTAGTCACAGGATAAAATATACGACTAGGTAACAAGTGACAAAAATAAAAAAACTAACGTAAACAACTAATTTAGTCACAGGATACACATATGACTAGTTAACAATGACTAAGAATGTGAATTAGTCGTTTATGTTAGTCATTTTTAGTTGTGTCACCTTGGCAATGGAAAATTATAATTTTGAAAATGATTTTGTGCAATTTATTAAATTTTAACACCACAGATGGATTCAGAGACCCCTTTAATTAATATTGCAAATGGATTCAGAAACCCCCTTCTATTTACTAAATTTTAACACTATATAGATGAATTCACAAGAGACCCCCTGTGTCACTTGATAACACATTTTCTTCTTTCAAGACGTCTAGTGAGGTCCCTATATCTCTAGATGTAGCTTGTTGTGTACTCTGGCCTCAATCCTCTTCTGTAAGTGAAATATTGTTGCCATCATGTGCAATCAAAATTATAGACTCAATTCACTGCATGAACTCAATCCTAAACATGCTATCTTGACCAATATCCCCATAGCCATTTTTTTCTATAATTAAAATATGTATTAAAACTTACAATATATAAAAAATTGCAGTATATGGAAGATGAATCCATGTAATCCTTTGAGCTCAAAGAAACCCCTTTCTTTATGACAAGACCACTGAGAAACATTATCTCTGAGAAACCCTCACAAGAGTATTTATCACCTCTGCTATTCCTCAATACTAGGTAGCAATACCCAGATCACATCATGTGTGTCTGATATCATAAGTTATTGCCATATTATTCACCGCTCTTGTTTATTCGATAATCACCCACCGTGGATATAATTATAATTTTTTTCAATATGGTTCATGGCTCTAGAGATCACTACATCCACAAATCCAAGCCAAGGGTGACCACCCAAAGAGACCTGACCCCTGTCAGCATTACTTCGATTCCTATCACCGAAGGACCCAAAGAATTAAACCCCCGACCTGGACCTTGTGTTGTCTTCATCTTAGAAGATCCAAAAAACTAATAGTTATAATTATATAAAATACTAATACAAATAATATAATATAATATAAATGTAATGTATATATATATTACTACATAAATAAAATAAATTAGAAAAACATAATAAAAATAATTCATTTGAGGAGTTTCAATTTTAATGGCCAAATTAGTTGAGAGAAGAAAACTTCTCCAAGCAATGGGAACTTCAAACAAGGTCTATGTAAAAGAGGATTCACGTGTTTGATGAAATTTGTTTGCGAGATATTGTCAATAATTTGTTCTCAATGTCTATCCGAGGGATTATTCCATCATATTATCAAATCTCAAGGTTTATTTTTCGTATTCAAGAAGACGTCTAACAAAAAGAAGATTATAATGTACCAAGTTTCTTCCTGTGTTCATTTTGTTGCTCATTACATTAGCCTTAATATTATTTTCATAATGTATTGTAATCTCCATTGTAATGTTTTCTCAATGCACATTTATCGACTTTCATTGACCAAGCATGCCTTGCAAAACTATAGAGAGACAAATAAGGGATTAGAGCCGAAGCCGTGGGGAGATGTGAGATGAGCAGGTGAGATTCAATCCTGGGTGGTTCCTCCAAAGGAATATGAGGGTTGAATATGAGCTTTGCATCCCAAAATTTCATTTACAAAACATAGAGCTCCTCCATTTCCAAAAATACAAGCTCTTGACGCTAATCCTACGACTCAAAACACGGGTTCCTACCAATATGGGGGGTCCTGGGCCTGAGCCGGCTCAAAGTCCCGGGCAGAGTAGTCCTTGGTTTGGAGGATTACAAGGTATTTTTAAGGATAAGAAGGAATAATCACAACATAGTGCTTGTGGTGGTAAGGCTAAGGTTTTGGATATTTTTTATCAGCCTAGCACTATGGTGCCCACTTTTGAGCTCAAGTGATTTGGGGCACTTTGGTCTTTGTCATATTCAACTACCAAGTATAGGCCTGAAATTGATCCTTTTAAAAATTTTCATATGGGCTTCTTTCCAACCATTTTCATATATCTTAGTATAGCTTCTGATTTCATGCAGTTTCCTTCCCTACTATACATGCTTATCAAAGAATTGTAAGTAATCATATTTGGTTCCCACCCATTTTGTTTCATGCTATTTACATATCAAGAGCTTGATGAATGGATCCATGCCTTCCATAGATACCAATCATGATATTGTAAATCACCAAGTATTGGGAAAAACCCTTCCTTTTCAACTCTGAAAAGGCATCCTCTGTCTCCTTTAAGAAATTCCACTTGCTATATACAAGCACTAGTGTTTTCATAAGTACCCAACTGGTATAAATGACTCCTAACTGTATATACTCTGCAAGGGATTTCAACCACACTATATGTTTACCATTGGCATAGGCATAAAAAAGGAAGCATATGCATTTTCATTTGGTTTATAACCCCTGTCCTTCATATATGCAAGAACAACTTCTGCTTCCTTCCACATCCCTTTCCTAGCTAATGCATTCAGAAGAGCATTGTAAGTAGAAATATTGGGACAAAATCCTACTTTTATCATTTGGTTATATTTTTCTAGAGCCAACTCAACGGATCCACACTTACCATAATCCCCAATCATAGTATTATAAGTTTCCTGAATTGGCATGAATCCAGCTTTCTTCATTTCCTTGAAAACTCTAGCAAAGTGCATATGCTTACCATTTTTCCCGCACACAGCCACGTGAGTATTCCATATGACTCTATCAATGAATCTATACCTCATTTCATCGACTGTTGACATCATATGTTGGAATTTTTCATTTTTCCCATACATAGCAATGATAGCATTGAAAGTGCAGAGATTAGGATGACAATCTGCATTCTTCATCTGTGTGAATAACTTCAAGGATCTCTCCTCTTTTCTTGCCTTTCCAAATGTAAATATTAGGATTGTGTACGTTAAAACATTGGGCTCAACTCCTTTACTTACCATTGTATCCATCAAAGCAACAGCTTCGTCACAGAGTCCAGCAGTACAGTAAGTTGAAATCAATTCATTGTAGGTGACAATATTGGGTTGGCACTGTTTGTTGTTATCCATTTCTGTCAAAATATTGATCTTCTCCATTCAACCTTGATTTCCCATAGACATTAAGAAGCGAATTGTATGTGATTGTACCAGGGGCCCTGCTACCTTCATCTCTTTGAAAATATTTGATTATTCTTCACACAGCTCTCCTCTGCCACAGGAAGCTATGATGGTATTGTAGGTGTATACATAAGGCCTAAGTCCCCGATTTTTCATCTCTTCAAAAAGTGATACAACTTTTTTCCAAGAATTACCCATCTTTCCATATACACCAAGCATGCACTTACGACAGTTGTACTTTTTGGGGTATGCATAATGTTCCATAATCTTGCAGATAAGAAAGCCCCATGCTCCCCCTCAACCTCATAAGAATCACTTCCCAAAAAGATAGACATGATATCTATGTCAAGTTCATCACTGTCACTAAGTTTACCCAATTTTGCTTCACAAGACGGGTTTTCAACACTCGAAACACTGCTAACTCATTTAACCTCATCTTCCACCTTCATCACATTTTTACTAAAAATTGATGTTTTTTTAAGATTCTCTCTTGGATTTAAATTGCTTTCTTGAAATGTAAGATATTCAAACCTATGATTAAAAAGGTCTCCATATAGATGCTTCATTTGGGAGAGATGCATGACATCAACACTAAGGACATACATAAAAATATGATCCATGGTTAACAAGGTTGTTTTGTCACTTTGATTTTCACTAGCTTTTGTTCACAATCACTGTCTTTTCCTGTTGAATAAACTTTGTTTTGGGTTCTCTTTGTTTCATCCACCATGAAATGACTCATACAATTGAAAATTATGATATGTGGTTACTATCGGGATATATATTTTAAATATTAATTTCTTGATATGTGAGTTGTGAACTGGCACATTTGTGCAATCTCTGTTACATCCTCTGGAATGTAAAATTTGGATTCAAGTGATGTGACATTTAATCTTTAAGGATATAAAGGATATCTGCTTGGATTTTTACTACAATTTTTTTTATGGATGTCATGCTAATCAGCTTGTTTTGCCATTATTGCCATTTATTATATTTCTGAAAGTGAGTTTTTGTCCTTTTGAGAATGCCATTCTTTTTGCTTTGGCATGTAATTTGCATATAAATATGTGCCTATTGTTCCAATATTATATCATGAACTTACTGATATTATGTTTCTTTATATGATCAGGTATTTGTCACTGTTGATGGGACATAACATTCTGTACTTCTTTTAGAAAGTGCAATTAGTCATAAATGTAAAGGTTATATTATGCACATTTTGATATGTATTCCTTCATATGGTGTCTCCTTGTAGTAGTTCAAAATTGAAATTTGGATGTAAATCATGTCCCTAAGGATTTCCTATATGCACATCTGCTAATTTCTCTTTATTAACAATGCCACATTGTGTCAATTATTGTTTGTTTGAATCTATTGCCAACCTTGTTACATATTATTCAATGCTTTCCCAATTATGGCTCCAAGTTACAAATTCCCTCTGAAGCATATTGGCATTGATGGTCCAGTATCGTGTGATGTTGTTGAGTACTAATTCATAACTCCCGATAATTTAATTATATGACCTTTATGACAAAAGGAATGTTTGTTGCTTGGATTGGTTTATTAAAGGTTATAAATGGGTATCAAAGATACATGCTCTCATGATCTTATAGATCTAACAAGATTGAAGCATGGTAATGTCTAATTGGCTAGTTTTTCAACCGATATAATGACCATTGCTATTTTTTTGAGATTGGTTTTCTAATTTCATGATTTATTCTATCAATTATACCATGATTTGCAAAGTCTTCTCTTTGTAGAGAACTAGTCAATGCTCTGGGTGGCCTTAGAGATGACCAAACCATGCATAGCCTTATGGGTACGCTTATTAAAGGTATGATTCGCATACTGAAGTGAAGAAATTTATGTGATATGGGTATTCAAAGGTTCTAAGACTATGACATAAAACAATCTCACTCTCCTTTGTATAAAGTGATATAGAGTTTTTATTATTTAGGGTTTTGAATAGTGTGTACTACATTGTTGGCCATTCCTTCATGCATATAGTACTTTAGAAAGAAAATACTAATCAATATTTCCTCCGCTAAATATATATATATATATTATAATAATTTGATTGATGTCCAACCAATGACCACTAGTGTAGGTCAATGGGACTATAGAGTACAATGATGTCATTACAAAGTTGGAGTACCAAATGTTCTCCTATAAAAAGGAAAAAGGAAGTAAACTAAAAGGCAGTAAACTAAAATGAAGTAGAACAGAACATGAAGTCTATGTTGAAGCATAAAATGTATGAAAAACCCTTGAACATAATCATGGGAAGTTGCACAGGAATGGAGATGTACAAGAGTAAAAGGTCTGGGAGAAAGAATAAAAGTAATGTGTTGGGTCTGTCAGGGAATAAACCCATTTCTCCTAACATTCAAGGTTGAATGAAGGAAACACTAAATAATATGATGTCAAGGGGTATAAGTAGTGGAAGGTTTGGACCATCCACTACACTTTTGTCTAGAGGAGAAAGGATGTCACTTAGGACTATAAGCATGCATATGCATATGAAACAATCTGAATCCCCTTCGTATAATGTGATATAGATTTTTTTTTTATTACCACGTGGTTTGCGTCATCTCTTGGTGTTCCCAAAATTCATGAAAACCTCCCATTTATCCCATAAGGGGTGTAGGGTGGGATGAATATGTTCAAACAAGGGTGGCTGAATTAAGACCCCAAGCATGTCACTTACAAGGAATTGACACTCTTATGCACTATGAAAGTCTGTATAGCTTTTCATGGTCAAAACTTTTATCAGTTTGTCTAGTTTTATTAACAAAATCAGATGCTGCTTGGAATCTACCTAGTTTACAACAACTATCTACAATGGTATTATAGGTGCACTCATCAGGAATGCAACCATGTTCCTTCATATTGTTGATCACATTCATAGCTTCCTCAAACATTGCAAGGCTTGAATAACCTGCTACAAATGTATTGTAAGTGACAATGGAAGGATTTAATCCCGAATCCATCATTTTCGACAAAATCCTTGAAGCATCCTACATAAGACCTTGTTTGCAGTATGCATTAATGACAATGTTGTATGAGACAATATCTGGCTTCTTTCCGACCAGTTTCATATATATTAGTTTAGCTTATGATTTCATGCAGTTGCCTTCCCTACTATACATGCTTATCAAAGAGTTGTAAGTAATCAAATCTGGTTTCCACCCATTTTGTTTCATTCTATTCAACATATCAAGAGCTTGATGAATGGATCCATGCCTTCCATAGATACCAATCATGGTATTGTAAATCACCAAGTCTAGGGGAAAACCCTACCTTTTCAAATCTAAAAAGGCACCCTCTGCCTCCTTTAAGAAATTGCACTTGCTATATACAAGCACCAGTGTTTTCAGAAGTACCCAACTAGGATAAATGACTCTTGACTGTATATCTTCTGTAAGGGATTTCAACTGCACTATATGTTTACCATTGACATAAGCAGACAACAAGGAATCATACACATTTTCATTCTATGTATAACACCTGTCCTTCATATCTACAAGAATAGCTTCTGCTTCCTTCCACTTCCCTTTCCTAGATAATGCATTCAGAAGAGCATTGTAAGTAGAAATATTGGGACAAAATCCTACTTTTATACTTTGTTTATATGTTTCTAGAGCCATCTCAACTGATCCACACTTACCATAAGACCCAATCATAGTATTATAAGTTTCCCGAATTGGCATGAATCCATCTTTCTTCATTTCCTTGAAAACTCTAGCAAAGTGCATATGCTTACCATTTTTCCTACACACAGCAACCAGAGTATTCCATGTGGCTCTATCATCGATATATCCACTAGACCTCATTTCATCGAATGTTGACATCACCTATTGGAATTTTTCATTTTTCCCATACATAGCAATGATAGCATTAAAAGTGCAGAGATTAGGATGACAACCTACCTTCTTCATCTATGTGAATAACTTCAAGGATCTCTCCCCTTTTCTTGCCTTGCCAAATGCAAATATTAGGATTGTGTACATAAAAAAATTGAGCTCAACTCCTTTACTTACCATTGTATCCATAAAAGCAACAGCTTCATCACATAGTCCAGCAATACAGTAAGTTGAAATCAATTCACTGTAGGTGACAATATTTGGTTGGCACTGTTTGTTGTTATCCATTTATATCAAAATATTGAGAGCTTCTCCATCCAACCCTGCTTTCCGATAGACATTAAGAAGTGCATTGTATGTGATACTACCAGTGGCACATCCTATTTTCTTCATCTCTTTTAAAATATTTAATGCTTATTCAAACAGCTCTCCTCTGCCACAAGCAGCTATGATGGTATTGTAGGTGTATTCATCACGCCTAAGTCCCCGATTTTTCATCTCCTCAAAAAGTGATACAATGTTTTTCCAATAATTACCCATCTTTCCATATACACGAAGCATGCACTTATGACAATTGTACTTTTTGCAGTATGCATAATGTTCCATAAATCTTGCAGATAATAGAGCCCCAAGATCCCCCTAAGCCCCATAAGCATCACTTCCCAAAAATATATACATGAAATCTGCATCAAGTTCATCACTGCCCCTAAGTTTACCCAGATTTGCTTCACAAGATGGGTTTTCAACACTCAAAACACTGCTAACTGATTTAACCTCATCTTGCACCTTCATTACATTTTTACTAAAAAATGATGCTTTTTCTAGATTCTCTCTTGGACTTAAATTTCTTTCTTGAAATGTAAGATCTTCAAACCTATCATTAAAAAGGTCTCAATATAGATGCTTCATTTAGGAGAGATGCATGACATCAACATTATGGACATATAGAAAAATATGATCCATGGTTAACATGGTTGTTTTGTCACTTTGCTTTTCACTAGCTTTTGTTCACAATCACTATCTCTTCCTGTTGAATAAACTTTGTTTTGGGTTCTCTTGGTTTCATACACCATGAAATGACTCATACAATTGAAAATGATGATATGTGGTTACTATTGGGATAAATATTTTAACTATTAATTCTTGGTATGTAATTTGTGAATTGGCACTTTTGTGCAACCTCTGTTACATCCTCTAGAATGTAAAATTTGGATTCAAGTGATGTGACATTTAATCTTTAAGTATATAAAGGATATTTTCTTGGAGTTTTACTACAATTTTCTTTGTGGATGTCATGCTGATCAACTTGTTCTGCCTTGATTGCCATTTATTATATTTCTTAAAGTGAGTTTTTGTCCTTTTGATAATGCCATTTTTGTTGCTTTGGCATGTAATTTTCATATAAATATGTGCCCATTGTTCCAATATAATATCATGAACTTAGTGATATTATGTTTCTTTATATGATCCTGTATTTGTCACTGTTGATTGGACATAACATTTTGTACTTCTTTTAGAAAGTGCAATTAGTCACAAATGTAAAGGTTATATTATGCACATTTCTATATGTATTCCTTCATATGGTGTCTCCTTGCAGTAGTTCAAACTTGAAATTTAGATGTAAATCATGTCCCTAAGGATTTCCTATAGGCACATATGCTAATTTCTCTTTATTAACAATGCCACATTGTGTCAATTATTGTTTGTTTGAATCTCTTGCTAACCTTGTTACGTACTATTCAATGCTTTCCCAATTATGGCTCCAAGTTACAAATTCCCTCTGAAGCATATTGGCATTGATGGTCCAGTATTGTGTGATGTTGTTGAGTAGTAATTCACAACTCCCGATAATTTAATTATAGTACCTTTATGACAAAAGGCATATTTGTTCCTTGGATTGGTTGATTAAAGGTTATAAATGGGTATCAAAGACACATGCTCTCATGAACTTATAGATATAAATTTTTTGAAGCATGGTGATTTCTAATTGGCTATTTTTTCAACCGATATAATGAGCATTGCTACTTTTTTGAGATTGGTTTTCTAATTTCATGCTTTCTGATATTAGGTATACTAGGATTTTCAAAGTCTTCTCTTTGTAGAGAACTTGTCAATGCTCCGGGTGGCCTTGGATATGACCAAACCATGGATAGACTTATGGGTAAGCTTATTAAAGGTATGATTCACATACTAAAGTGAAGAAATTTATGTGATAAGGGTATTCAAAGGTTCTAAGACTATGACATAAAACAATCTCACTCTCCTTTGTATAAAGTGATATATAGTTTTTATTATTTAGGGTTTTGAATACTGTATACTACATTAGTGGCCATTCCTTGATGCATATAGTACTTTATAAAAAAAACATACTAATCAATATTGCGTCGGCTATATATATATATATATATATATATAATATAATAATTTGATTGATGTCCAAATCATGACCACTAGGGTAGGTCAATGGGACTGTAGAGTACAATGTTGTCATTACAAAGTTGGAGTACCAAATGTTCTCCTATAAAAAGGAAAAAGGCAGTAAACTAAAATGAAGTAGAATAGAGCATGAAGTCTATGTTGAAGCATAAAATGTATGAAAAACCCTTGACCCTAAGCATGGGAAGTTGCATAGGAATGGAGATGTACAAGAGCAAAAGATCTGGGAGAAAGGTTAAAAGTAATGTGTTGGGTCTGTCAGGGAATAAACCCATCTCTCCTAACATTCAAGACTGAATGAAGCAAACACTAAATAATATGATGTCAAAGGGTAGAACTAGTGGAAGGTTTGGACCGTCCACTACACTATTGTCTATAGGAGAAAGGATGGCACTTCGGACAATAGGTATGCATATGCATATGAAACAATCTAGATTTGCTTTGTATAATGTGATAGAGATTTTTCTTTTATTACCACGTGGTTTGCTTCATCTTTTGGTGTTCACAAAATTCATGAAAAACTCCCATTTATCCCATGAGGGGTGTTGGGCGAGATGATTATGTTGAAAAAAGGGTTGCTCAGTTAAGATCCCAACATGTCACTTACAAGGAATTGACACTCTTATGCGTTGTGAAAGTATGTATAGCTTTTCATGGTCAAATGTTTTATTAGTTTGTCTAGTTTTATTAACAAAATCAAATGCAGCTTGGAATTTGCCTAGTTTACCGTAACCATCTACAATGGTATTATAGGTGTACTCATCAAGCATGCAACCATGTTCTTTCATATTATTGATCACATTCATATCTTCCTCAAACATTGGAAGTCTTGAATAAACTACTACAAACGTATTGCAAGTGACAATGGAAGGATTTAATCCTGAATCCATCAATTTCGACAAAATCCTTGAAGCATCCTACATAAGACCTTGTTTGCGGTATGCATTAATGAAAATGTTGTATGAGACAATATATGGCTTCTTGCTGACCATTTTCATATATCTTGGTATAGCTTATGATTCCATGCAGTTTCCTTCCCTACTATACATGCTTATCAAACAGTTGTAAGTAATCAAATCTGGTTTCCACCCATTTGTTTCATGTTATTTAACATATCAAGAGCTTGATGAATGGAGCCATGCCTTCCATATATACAAATCATGGTATTGTAAATCACCAAGTCTGGGGAAAAACCTTGCCTTTTCAACTCTGAAAAGGTATCCCTTGTCTCCTTTAAGAAATTGCACTTGTTATATACAAGCACCAGTGTTTTCAAAAGTACCCAACTGGGATAAATGACTCCTAATTGTATATATTCTGCAAGGGCTTTCAACCGCACTATATGTTTACCATTGACATAAGCATACAACAAGGAAGCATAAGCATTTTCATTCGGTTTATAACCTTTGCGTGAACCATTCACATGGTCCCTGATGACTTTGGCTTCAACTATTCTACCAAAATAAGAGAACAGATTAATCAACTGTTCTTCATCCATGGTAGCAGGCATACATCCCACATGACAATTTGAGTGATCGGTTTCTTTACCATGACTATGTTCTAAATGAGGTCCCAAACCCATATGGGAAAATAAAGGACTGTCAAAACTAGATTCCACAATGACATGTGAAGCGTAGGGGCTATATACATATGGACGAGTACGTTGTCTGGAAGAGGTAAAAAATCCACCACCCTTCTTTATATCAGGTCCTATTCGACCACTTCCATTAGATGTGTGTCCCAAGCCTTCAGATAACCATGACATATAACCGTCTCTAAGACCCAGTGGTTGACTGGACTGTCTTGGAAGCCTAGACCCACTCTTTTCCAAAGATGCCTTCCTTATCTTAGGTCCTATTCCATCTTTCCCTCTTTCTGGATGTTGCAAGGATCCAGAATTGTCTATAAGACCCAGTGATCGAGTGGATTGTCTTGGAAGACCAGGCCCACTCTTTTCAATAGATACCTTCCTTGTCTCAGGTTCTATTCCAACATTTACATTTTTTGGGTGTTCCATGCCTCTAGCTAACCATGAGATATAACTATTTGTAAGACCGAGTGGTTGATTGGACTGTCCTGGAAGCCGAGACCCACTCTTTTCAATAGACACCTTCCGAGGTAATATTCCAACATTTCAATTTTCCGGGTGTTCCAAGCCTCTAGATAACCATGACTTATAATCATTTATAAAATCCATTTATTGAGAGGATTGCATTGGAACCCCCTCTTTTCCATCGATTCCCTCGTTATCTCAGGTCCTATTCCAGTATTTCCATTTTGTGGGTATTCCAAGCCTACTGCTTGAGCTAACCATGACAAATAATTGTCTGTATGACCCAGTGGTTGAATGGACAGTCTTGGAATCCCAGACCCACTATTTTCCATAGATACTATTGATCTGCCTATTCCAAGTTCAAAGCATAAATCATGGGGGTTAGTAACATTCGCCTTTGCACCCTGCAATGATACCTTCATTGCATTATTAATGGTTGAATGTTTATCACCACATGCCATCTGCATTACTGGACAATCCATTTTCCCATGACCTTCCTTCCCAAATAATCGACACTGCTTAGGAATTCGAAGTGTGCCTTTAATTTGTGCCAATTCCCTTAGTTGACCTAGTTTGTGTAGATTGTTGCATTCCTCTACAGGTACAAGAAATTTTTCAACCATCCTGCAAGCCTTCTCTAGAGAATTATTATTATTTGCTTCTACCAAAACATGCAGTTCTTCATTGTCTGATGGATTTGGCTTCTTTGATAACTTGTGGGATCCTCTCCCTCTTAACTTTATCAAAGCCCCAATTTCTTGCTCCATTTATTTATGTGTATTTCCATGGGGCCCCGTGATAATCACAATGAAGTTGTATCCAGGGTATTCTTTAACAGGTACATAAAGTTTCTTGGATTGTTTACTAGCAAGTGGGATAAAAGCAGGGAGTTTCTCAATCAACCTTGCATATATCATTTATCTTTCCTGAAGAATCTTTCTATGGATCTAAACTCCCTTGTATTTATTCTAAACCCCAAGTTGTTATATTGAGGCTCTAGTGATGGATATCTTTTCCCATCCTCTGATTCGACAATCAAATTTCCAGTCTGAAGTCTCTGATTGATAAGAGAGAGCTTAATACTTAGTTCCCACACTATAGGGTCTACATCAGCTAACTTCTTCATAAAATATGGAAGTTCTATTTGACCTTGAATTGGAATTTTTGGTTCTTCTGTAGCCCTTCTTGATCTTTTCTTCTTACCACTACATTCACCTTCATTTGCTAGCATTGAAATTTGTGGTTCTTCAGCATCCCATCTTGATCTCTTCTTCTTACCACTACATTCACCTTCATTTGCTACTCCTCCTTTGATTAGATGGCTTTGGACTCATGGTCCTTTTGGAGTATAGTATGAACATAGATAACTCTTGGTAGCAATATCGAGAATAAGTATCATCTTGGATCTTTAGAGGCATTATTTTAGATAAGAAGGGGAATCATCTGAATCGTGTTTTTTCAATATCAACTTTATCACATACAAGGGTCACTTGGGTAGTTTCTTGTTAATGCGTGAGTAGAAAAAATGTATGTGTGAGAAGACAAAGTTTCTCAGCTAATGTCTATTGATTACCAATGTTTATATAGTGCCTTGAACCATGCACTAAACCATTTCATGCTTCCTTTAATTTTGTTGGTACATGTGCGCACGGTTGTCTTCGGATGGCTGATTGTGCATACTTAAGTCTAATTAATTGATGATCTTATTATGTGAAAGAAATTTAAGTGTGATTTTATAGTGAATTGTACATGTTTTTTTTATTTGGGAATGGTTTTATTAGCTGGTATGTTGGGATCACATTGTGCCCATGCAAAAGGAAACAACCATTGCATGCTCTATCATATATCAACTTTTTCTACTGAGAAATAAATTCAGTTTAAAATTTAGTGCATGAAATTGTAGCCATCAACTATAAACATATTGTTTTTGACATTTAATGGTTTCCATGAAATAAAATTTTATGATTATCAAATTGATATTTGTACTTTTTACAATAAAGGAATATGATAACTGAATACCAAATATAGTTGTGGACTGCCCAAAATGATTTGTATTTGCATCTTATTCATCAAGTGAGAGCTAATGGAGAACATAAGGTGGAGGGAAACTTGGTATACTGTCCATGCTTGACAGAACGATGACCTATGTGGGATGTTTTGACAGAGCCGTGGATGGTGGCTTGGCCCACATTAGAGGAAGATGAGTTTGGGACACCATTTGCTCATCCTTTGCTTCTATATAAACTGAAATTCTCCTTTCCATGGCATCATCCACCATAGCATAGATATTTTTTACAACTAAAATTCTTACCAAAGTGTTGAATCAACTTGTATGTGATAACAATTGCTATTTTCTTTTTGTCCATTTATAATTTTAATGCATGTACAAGAATAAAATTTATCCAGTTTGGACCTTCCTTATACAGTGATGATAAAACTTATTGTTATTGTACGGAACACCTATGGACTATATACTTTGAGAGAGAAGATAAAAGTTTGCCCTTGGTCTTGTCGATAAAAGGCTTGTTTCCCCACCTTGATTGTACACCTTGGTGTTGTGGGTGAAAGGGTTGTCTTCCCACTTTGTTATGACCAATCTTGTTGAACTTTGACCTTGTGTTGAACCTTGTTGGTCCTTATGCTAGCGCTTCAATCTCCTAGTGTCGTACCTTGACCCTTTTGTCATGATGACTTACCTTTATTTTCATGTGCTCCTTTTTAGCCTCCTTGAGGCTGCTACTATGTATGGAAGTGTGCCACAGTTTGATGGACGTGATAGAGTGTGGGTTATGGCTTCCTCTGCACATTTAAAAGGAGATTCTATTTGCTTGATGTATGACTATCCTAAAAGACCGTCATTTAGTGCAGCAATGGGATTGAAAGTTCACCCTCATTTCTAGATTGTTTTGATTAATACCTTGCGGTTTGTATTTGTCCAACTTTTCCCTACAAGTACCTATCTCTTTCTCTCTCAGGTATGTCCATTGTCTCATTAGTGACTTGTCTCCTAAGAGATAAAGTCTGATCATAATATATAGCTGAGTATATAAAGGAAGGTTTAAACCACATTTTTTTATCCTTTACATATGCTAGTTTAACTTGTTCATTAAGTTATTACTACTGCTATTATTTATTGTCCTTGGATGCTTCAACTTTAACACAGGGACCTTTGGGAGTGTTAAGTTGAAAGAAATGAAAATTATGTTATATATGTTACCACATTGTTTTCTCCTTCATGTATGGTAGTTTAACTTGTTCATTAATTTATTACTACTATTGTTATTTATTGTCCTTAGATGCTTCAACTTTAACACATGGACCTTTGGGAGTGTTAAGTTGAAAGAAATGAAAATTATGTTATAAATGTTGTATGGCCGTCACTCGAAGTGTTTCATAGTTTGGACCTTCCCTATACGGTGATGATAAAACTTATTGTTATTGTACGGAACAACTATGGACTATATACCTTAAGAGAGAAGATAAAAGTGTAACGTCCCCTCCCTTGGACCCAATTCGAGGAAGGGAACATGATGAAAATCTGTGGGGCGTTTACATAATCTCATCCCATTCATTAGAATCATATGAATAAAGTATTTGTGTGCAAATGCAAATCAAGAAAATATGCACAGCGAAATTAAAACTATCCACACACATTACTCATGCATAGAACATATCAAAAGTCATCAAATTAATGCACTGTAGAAGTAAATACACATAGAGAATACTTATCGTTATGGTGAAATGGTCCCAAGCAACTAGCTATGTCGCTGCAACGTTCCACCCAACCATAGGCCAGTTGTGTTCATCAATTCTCTCAACACAACTTCCACCCCCGAGCTGGGCATGATTCTTGAAGGAAAAGGGGACACTCAAACTCATACAAAACCATCATTGCATCTAAGTCAAGCTAGTCCACAGCTGGGTTTATTAGGCTAAATCAGAACCCTGGATGCTTGCACTCAAGCTCAAGCCAAAACAATGGATTGGGAGAGGGAAATTTGGCCAGGGAGGAAAAGGATTTCTCCCGCATATATATAAGCATTCAACAGCCAAAACGGTCTCAATGGAACCCCAATTCCATTCCCCTTCTTCCCCACTAGTTTGTAACACAAAAACGCCCTTCTCCCAGCCGAGAAAACAAAGAAAAACCAGAAAAACGTGGCTCGAAAACGCCCAGGTAGCTCCAAAATCATGAGGGAGAGAGACTAGTTGATGGATAATGGCTTGGGGGGCAATTCATGTCTCTTTTCTTGCCCAAGAAGAAAAACACGATTTTTCATGAAGGGTGGCTTACCCATACTTAAATTTGGATAGCCATACCTCCCATTCCCCAAGGCATTAACTACCTCAACCAACTCTTGGGAGAAATGAATGATTGGGTGAAAAAGTCAACATGGGTAGTTGAGGGTTCATGGGTTCTCTCATTGACATTTGGCTTGACTTGATTGGCTCAAGGGTTTGAATGTTTTCCCTCCCAATTCATTGTAAAATCATACCCTCCTCTCTTGTTGCATTGCATAGCTATTTGTGGGTATTTTATTAAAATGTATATTTACATGATATTTGAAATTCCATTGTGCATGGCTAGCACGTAAACCATATGCATCAATAAATCGATGGCGGGGCCTTGGCCTTGAGCTCCTCTTCACAATTTCTTTTTAACAATATTACATCATTTACATTTTAATATAATGGGTTCAAAATGGGGACATTACATTTCCCTCCCCCTTGGAATAACACCGTCCTCGGTGTTCCAACACTTAGGAATAAATACCCACTTTACAAATGTCCAAAATTCACACAATGTGGTAGGTCTGTCCTGCATTTCATCTCTTTACTTTGAACTTTCAGGACCAAGTCCTTTGGCTTCCTCAAGCTGCTCCTGCTGGCTTTGATCTTCCATCTCTGCAGGTGGGCATTGCTCCATAGCAACCCCTTACTTCTATTTACCTTCCAACTCATCTACAAGTCTGGAATTTCATGGATGCCATATTTCTTGCTATCCTGGCAACTATTCGAGGAAGATTTTCAGGCAAATCAAATAGCTTTTGGCCTCCTTTCATGATCAATGTACACAACTGGATCTCACTTTTTTCACTAGTAACACTTGGCTAGTAACAGCTGCAACCAATGGTGTTCAATTTCTCACCTATGAGACTCATCATGGCAATTCCTGTTAGGACAAGCATAACACAATATTAAAATTAGTAAACTATTTTCCCAATTGACATGGAAAGTCCATTCTTCACTCATGAGACTTTCACACTTTTCATGCTTTCCAAAATGTACTGTGTTGGAGAAAACTCACTATGGCTTGGGAGACCACTACAGACAACTGACTACCAGAAATTAAATTAATTCTCAGAACTATGCTATTATAAATGACAACGCTAAGATAATGGAGAATGTAACCAAGCTCGATCCAAACGTTTGATGTAGATCCCCGTTGGAACTTTTCCAATCCGTGCACTTGAATTTGCAAATTAGTCTTGATAGCCAATATACAACAAGTACATAATATATATAAACGACATTAACATCATCAATAACAATGTCCCATGACATAACAAGTAAATGCAACCCAATGTAAGATAAACAACATTTGCAACATTAATGGACGAGAATATGAGTATTTCTATTAATAAACAAGAAGAAGTACAATGTGATATGACTTCTTGCCGGCAACCAATTTGAACCAAGATTTGGATCAATCCACTTGTGCCTCTACCACTTCAATCCTCCATGAATGGAAAACTCAAACTATGGTAGGAGTTTGGAAGGTGAACATAAAGGGGTTCACAACTACAAGGATCAATGAGTGTAGACTCAAGATAGGGAAAAAATCCACTAGAGTTCTCTTGCTCTTCTTTCTCCTCCCGTCCATAAGCCATATGTGCTCAATATATAGTCCTCCCAAAGGTAGGTAAAAGGACACATCGAGCAGTTACTTGGGAAGATGGAGGGTCAAAGGTCACCCAATAACCACTTTTTGGGAGTAAAAAGTAATTAACTAGTGATTTTTACCATTTTACATGCTACTCGTGGGCTATAGTGATGCAACTCGCGCGTATGCCTGCTATAGTGATGCAACAAGCGGGTAAGAGGAAAAATGAGGAAATAGTATGTCTGAAGGATATAAAGTGGATCTGAGTCAGTGAAATGGATCATACAGGCCAAAGAATGCTGATTCTCACAAGGTAGACAATTACGTTGTAACAGATGCCCCCTAATGTGTGAGGTCAGAGACTGATGCTACGATGGCCGAAATACATTATAAAACTCAAAAGTGGAGTGATGGAAACACAAGTGGAAAGAGCAACTCACTCATCATAGTACAATAGTATCTCTGAATACATGTCGGTATAGTACAAAAAGCTGATACAATGGCCATGAATAGATAGTACATAATGGATATATGTCATAAGTGATCATAGCCATGATCCCTCTATAGTAAGATATGGTCTCCTACTGAAAAGGAAACAACTAGTGCAAACTGGAGGTACAAATTGCTGATGTCTGAGAGGTGATATCTCATATGTAAAGTCAAAGTCATAGGTAGCATACTGAATGCCACCATCGCCTGGGGTCTTCTACACAAGTCTTTGACGGTGCAAGTCCCATCAAGTGAATAAAGGAGTTGAAGTCAAACCTGATGTGACATCGTCTGATTATTGGTCAATGATGTATACCATTAACAGACCTGAGATGACCCACCAATAATGAAAATGGTCATCAAGGCACAGAGCACAATCATCGAAGTGTGAATAAATGAGTTGAAGTCGAAGACTAAGATGAGTCCATCGATCAGGGGACATTGATGTATTCCCAAAACTATCGATGGTGAGAGAACCTGCCACTAATGACTGCAAGCCTCAAGGTACTCAAACAAACTCTAAGTCTCAAGTCCCAAAATAAATGGGTTGAAGTCGACGGAACGAGACTCGTTGGAAGGAGGGCATTAGTGCATCCCCCATCAACCAGCATGAGGTACCAGCTACGCTGAAAGATTTGGAAGAACTCAGGTGAAACAGACTGACTCAATAAGGATGGCCGACATGCAATAGTCAAGAGATCTGAGGAGTGGCCGACACTGGTTTCAGGAATTCCTTTGAACAATAGCATGAGCAGATGGATAGACGTAGGAAGCATAGACTTTACATAAACTATGCAATGCAGGAGGAATTACAAACGGCTCCATAATGACTGGAATCTTAACCAATCGGTGGAGAAATTGAGAAACAAGTACAGCTCCTAAGGTCCAACTATAGTCCCAACTCATAGTGTATGGAGTGGAATGAATGCTCTGTTCAAAGGAGACACAACAACTGCCAACAAGAAGTAGTAACCATAATCCCGTCCGGCTTTTTGGAATATTTGATTTTTTTGGTCTTTTTCATATTTGGGGAAAGCTTGAAAAAAAAAAAAATTGCTTATGGTACAACAAGTGAGGGAACGAGTGTCAAATAGAGAGAAGACTAGTCCCAAGCAGTGGAACATACCTATGATCAATGCAAGGAAGTGCATGCAGGATTTGGACACTCGAGGGTGTGTTCCCTCAGGGTCAGAAGGGTGATCAAATTGTGAAGGGAAAATGGAAGCTCTGCAAGGCTCAACAGGGAAAAGTGCTTAGGCACCAGATTAACAACTGAGTAAGCGGGAACCAACACAAGGCTCAAGTAGCAAGCAGGATGATGCAATACAATCACAACATGATATAACTGAGGGGATTCCTTAAGGGAGATGGCCAGCATAAGACAAAGTAGAGTATGAGTCTTTATCGCAACGTCATGGCGTGACTACAAAGGACTCCCAATCCTAAGGACAAACAACGGCATGGGCACCAGAATGCACAAAGGGGTTCTAACTAGGGTACCCATGTTCGGAAAATCCCTACCGCCACATAATGACACTTCTATAGCAGTGTGAAGGTTCAGTGTCGGTTACGAAGCGGGGTCGCACCTAGGGTTTATGAAAGTGGTCAAAAGGTCAAATGCATAATGCACATGGAAATGGCATCTAACCTATATGTCGGGTGTGAAACGTACCTGGCGTAGGTGTGAAATGGTCCAAAACAACTTCCACTAAAGAAATCTGATTAAAAAATACTACTCCAAGACATTATATTAGTCCATAACGACATAAAACGGTACAAACTATAGATAAGTGGGTCCAGAAAATTATAAATAGTAATAAAAAATTACAATTTACAACTCATTTTTACTATTCACCCATTTGGAGCTTTGTGGTTAGTTTTCACCTGAAAGTTCAGTTGCCGGTTCTGGGTTCTACAAGCAACCGTTCATTGAACCGTCCAGAGCAGGTTGGTAGTCACGTCCATACCTTTCATTTCAATGCTTTCATTTTAGTTTTCAGCGGTGGGATTTTTAGTTTGGCCAAGCCCTAAATGGCTTCGGCACTACTTGCGGGCTATCACTATGCAGGTCGTGGGTAGGGCACAATACTCACATTCAATGCAAAGGTTGACCGTGGGTACCCGCCCCTATATACAAAGTAGCCCATGGGTACGGCCATGAAGATGATTTTGCAAAAGAATTTGACCAAAATATTTGTTGTTTCTCACTCCAGGATGGTTCTAGAGTGGAGGGAGAGGGAGCATGACCAAGTAGATGAGGCCGTGCACAACGATGTGCAAGAACAGTAGGCATTACAAGCATGCGGGTTATATAAATTCTGGAGTATAGGGGGTTTGAGGGCCCAAAACCTACTACTCCACCGCTTGATCGACTATTGGGATGTTGATGCACAAAACTTCAATATCGACAGGAAAATCCTCACACTGGAAGTGGAAGACATCTACTTTATTACCGGTTTGTCCCGTCGAGGTGAGGTGGCCAGTCTTTGGTCTCATACCGTGGGTTGTGGGATCACTGTCCATGATTAAATAGCGCGGTATTGTCCCGCAAACACATGAGCGGTGGGAAGTAAGGTGCCCATCAATGCCATAGTGGATCTAAGAATGAAGATCATTGTGGCTACCTTAGTGCGGATCATTGGATCCAAAGCTCTTCACCAGGCATCTAGGCTGGTGATGTTCTATGCATCACAATGCATGCAGCCTATAGTATTCGATTGGTGTACCACACTACTGGTGTCTATGAAGACACAACTGACAGAATGCAAAGAAGGGAAGGCAAAAAACTTTGGGTATGGTAGCATCCTATGCAACTTCTTCTTTGAGAGAGTCCCGGGGCTTAGTCCGAGGGTGGATGTCCCACCTCATAGTCTTCGCAATCTAGCCCTGACCCGGTGGGATGAGATCTTGACACAATAGGGTGGTGGCTGTCTAGCATCACCATATACTAAGGAGTTCTTCCGCTAGTGGGACCGATAGGTTATTGCCATAGAGGACAACCCCTATGCAGGGATAGATTTCCACCAGGATCGGGACATGCCACTCCCACCAGACGCAACATTTGGAGAAATTGGTCAGTACTCTTTTTAGGTTTTGTGCTATTAAATTTTTATGGATTTTTTATTATAGATGAAATGCAAAAATATTTTTTGTGGTAGTATCATATGCTAATGGTTGACTGTTTGCTCGCAGACAAAGTCCTAGTGAGACCTGGTGGCTTCCCGAGACATGGTCGTCGGCGTAGGGGTGATGAGGCAGGTGATGCTGCAGCAGGGCGCACTCTATAGACCTTGTGGTGCAACCTCTCATAGATGGTTTCCAGGGTTCCACATATAGAGGTGGCGCGACTGCCTGAGGCCATGCAACGCCAAGTAGTGGGGGTTCCTAGTGACTAGGTGCGGTTACTGCAATGGGTAGCCAATGCAGTTCACTATTTCTATGAGACACATCCTATCGGGGCAGCAGCTAGGCCTCCTCAGAGGGAGTAGATATCCCAGGATCTCATTTTTGTATCGATATGTATATTTTTCGGGCTCCCGTTTTGTATGACACTACCATTTTTGGACATATTTATAAAAAAACTTTGGTTTTCCGGTTCTACTATATGTGTGTATGTACAAATGTATGAATGTCGCTTTCATTTGTGTGCTTCATGGTGAATGTGAAAAATTCCAATCTAATACATAGTTAGCGTATGCATCAGATATATGATTAACACTTCTCAGAACATGTATGTATGTAATTGAAACAAAATGTCGTTCCAAGAGTCTTACCCTTAGGAATTTCTGTAGTAGTGTAGGATCTCGTACACAATACTGCCCATTCAACTGAGACATAACTAATTGTGAATCCAGGTGGACTTCTAAAGACTAGACGCCATGTGAAATAGCATCCCGAAGTAGCTTGATCATGGCACTATACTAGGCCACATTGTTAGATGTAGGACCGAGACAAGTGCCTTCTGAGGACACAACTAGGTGGTCAGGTGAGAAAATAACCCAGGCAGTAGAAGCAAGCTACTGGATATGCCGGCTAGTACCATCCACCAACCCTAAGAATGTAGGATATTCCACTGACATCTGTCAATCAAACGGAAGCGAATTAGCAAACCCGAAAAACCAAAAGAAAGCTAAACTATGTACAAAAGCAACTACACAATAGTATACAAAAGTATCAACCTGAACCAGAGGTTCAAGTGTAATACCGCTTGAGATAGAGCCCATTTCTAGGCTCCTTAAAGATAGTCCCCTCATAGTCTTCTAACTCATAAGCTCCTTTTTCCAGGGCACGCCTCACGATGTAAGGACCATGCCACATGGGGTTGAACTTGCCTTCCCCTAGGGGTTCTTTAGCTTGGTCATATAAGAGGACCAAGTCACCTTTAGCATACTGTCGGGGATGGACAGACCTATCATACTGAAACTTGACACGATGTTTGTTGGCATCTATGGCCACAGCGACATCTTGACGTTGCTCATCAAGTTGCTCAAGGTAGATTAAACATTGCTCAATATCTATCGTATCAGGGAGGAGCTCTATGGCCAGTTTAAGCGAAGGGATTTTGTATTCAATTGGTAAAAGTGACTCCACACGATGAACTACCTAGAACTGTGAGAATCCGGTGGCAGTCTTGACTACGGTTCGATATGCCCATAAAGCAGGATATAACATGATGTGCCAATTGTTCTTGCTTTATTGGATGGTACGTTGGAGAATGGTCTTCAAAGACTTATTAACTGCTTCAACTTGACCATTCACTTGGGGATAGTAGGAAGACGAGTGTTCTTGATGAAACCCAAGATTGAGAGACAAATCCTCCATCATGTTGTTCTGAAAGTGACTGACATGGTCAGTGACAATCTCTTTCGGGATACCGAACCGAGTGATAATCTGATTGAACACGAAATGGGCTGCAGTAGCACCGTCGGCATTTATGGTAGGCATGGCCTCAGCCCATTTGGAAAAGTAGTCCACAGCCACTATGATATGGTGATGCCCCCCAGTTGAAGCTGGTTTGGAATCCATGAATTCCACCCCCCACTTAGTGAAGGGATCGATGATGACAACCAGATGAAGGGGCACTAAATGCGAGCATATGTTCTGAGAAAAAACTTGGCAAGGGTGACATCTCTTCACATCATTAACACAGTCCTTAAAGATGGAAGGCCAAAAATAACCAGCTCACATAATATGCTGGGCTGTAGGAGGCCCAGATAAGTGACTGCCACACGCCCCTGCATGGCAATCATTAAGCACCCACTCCGCTTCTTCGTGAGTTAAGCAATGATGGAGAAGGGAATCCTTTCCTCGGCGATACAAAGTGTCACCGACCATAGTATAATCTTTAGCGTGATGTTTCACACGTCGTCGCTCATCTTGTGAATAATGCGGAGGAAACTTCAGAGTTTGGAGATATACAATGACATCGCCATACCAAGGGTCCTCGGGCGAGATAAGAAATAAGTGCTCATCCACAAAGGAATCTTCATGAATGACATCCTCATCAAGTCTTGTAAGGTCCGACATAAGCTCAGCAAACACCAACGATTTCACCAATTTTGTCGAAGCAAAATCGAGATCGAACTCCTTAAGGATTACAATCCATTTATTATACTTCCCCCCTATAAGGTGTCATGATAGCACGAACTAAAATGGATTGATGTGAGCTACTACTGTGGTTGTTCTGAGCAAAATGTAATGTTGTAACCATTGGACTGCATGGAATGTCTCAAGTGCCAGCTTTTCTATGTGAGTATATCTTAGCTTAGCATCTACTAGATTTTGACTGAGGTAATAGATAACATGCTCGATGAGCGCATCATCCACCTGAACCAAGACCATGCCAATCGTCTCTTGCGATGTGGCCACATAAAGGATAAAATCCCATGCAAAGTATAGTGGACTAAGCACCAGGGCCGATACCAAAGCTTTCTTAAGGGCGTCGAAAGACTGTTGGGCTCGCTCATCCCAGATAAAAGGTGTGTCTTTCTTCAATAAGCATGCAAAACCTTTGGTAACATTAGCATAATTGACTACAAATCTACGCAAAAAAGTAGCTCTCCCTTCGAGGCTTTAAAGTTGTAACAAATTACGTGGAGGAGGCAACTGAACTATTGCCTCAACATTTAGAGGATCGACTCTAATACCCTCTTTGGAAACTATGAATCCTAGAAGGCGACCAGTACTTACAGTGAAGATGCATTTATTGGGATTCAATCGAATTTTGTAGTGTATACATCGTTTGAGAATCATACGGAGGTGGTCGTGGTGGTCCACTCTCTTGCAAGAATGGCCAAGAAGATCATCCAAGAAAACCTCCATAATCTTCTTAAGATCGTGAAAGGCGTAGGTCATGGCTCGCTGAAACATAGCTCCAACATTTTTAAGGTCGAAGGGCATTTTCTGATATGCAAACATTCCCCATGGACAAATGAATGCCATCTTATGTTGATCCACGGGTTTGATCTGAATCTGATTATAGCCTGAGAAGCCATCCATGAATGAAAAAATCTCACTTCCCGCACAGGAATCCAAGATCTGATCAATGAATGGCTTGGGGAAGTTGTCTTTCGGACATGCACGGTTCAAATCTCTAAAATCGGTGCATACACGGATCGTTCCCTGCTTCTTATCCATAGGAACGTGGTTTGACACCCATTCGGTAAGGGAAACGGGGTAGATGAAACCAACTTTGAGCAGTTTCTCCACCTCTTCCTTGATAGTAGCTTCCTTCCTATGGTTCACAACACGTAAGCATTGTCAAACTGGTTTAGCATTAGGGTACGTTCTAATCTCATGTTCAACAATGCCGGGGTCTATTCCTGGCATCTCCTCATATGACCAGGCGAAAGCTTCTCAGAGTTCTGTAAACAATTCAATGTAAATAGCAATCTCCTCAGGAGCGAAATCGACACCGATGTAGACATTCTCCACTTTTCCCGGAGTACGAGAGATGTTGATCGACATGGTTGGGGAAATATTGGCCATATTCCCCTCCACAAAAACATCATGCGACTCCAAAAGAGCCACAGGGTGACCAACCATCTCTGCTAGAGTCATCCTAAACTCTTCTTGCTTAGCGAGCTTGAGGTTGGGAAGGAAATAAGAGTGATGATGCATATCCTCCCAAGGCCTTTCACTACCACACATGGCCTCCATAATAGATTCATCAGATGGCAAAGTATCATCAAGGAAGTCGTGTGAACAAGATGAGTTGGCTTCCCAAAATGGCAACGTAATGGGATATTCTTCGACTGTTTGGGAAGAAGAGAGATCTAGTTCTGTAGTGGCTTGTTGAATATCCTTGTAAGCAAGCTCAGCCACAGACAAGGGCACATACATCCTGACGTGTGTAATGTCTCCAAATGCAGGACTCCTGGATGGTAAAGTCCATGGATCAGTACAATATGAAGTCTAGAATGACATATTATGCAAAGGAGGAGACGCATCATCGAAAATGGTTCCGATAAAGTTCACAGGTGCAGAAAAAGTATAAGTTCCCATCAATGAAGGGTAAATACCAACACCTATGTTCCCAGTTGCTAGCTGAGAATTAGTAATTTGCAGGACTATGGATCCAAAGGATGCTTTGGAAGGAGTGTTAATGAAATCTAGTTGATCGATGGTCACAATCTTTCCTTCATGGGGAAAGCAGATAACTTTGAATACAATGGACACGACAGCCTTCATACCGTACATCCAATTCTGACTCAGTAAAAGGTTGTAGTCGATGGGTGCATCAACCAGCTCGACTTCAATAGGCACAGACTTACCTCCCAAGCAGACAACAAGGGAAGGGATAATTCCATGCGGTTTAAAAGACCGACCGTCGAATGCAGTGAGCGTGGTTCTAGACGCGAGTAGAGGAGGAGAGCCAAGAGATTTCCAATAAGCTAACAACATTACTGACGTGGAAGCACCTTCGTCAACCATAGTACATTTGAAAAAACTCTGAAGGCACACCACCTGGATTTGAAAAGCCACGTGGTAAGGTAAGCGAGGTTGTACATCAGTAGTATCGAACTTGATAACACTAGGATTTCCCCCATATTGAACTCCTAACGCACTCAAAAGGGCATGCTTTTGAGAAGGACAGGCCTGCAAAAATTCAAGAGCCGACATCGCACATGGCGTTTGGCCCAAATCTTCTACAGTGGAGTAGCTCTGGGCAGCTCGAGCATTAGGATTATGTGTAGAGTGCTTGAGAACACCTTTTGGTATCCACGGCATATTAGAGGGCTTCTCGATATGCAAGGAATTGTCAAGAGGATGGGGAGGCTCACCCCCCATATTAGGTTGTGGTGCACCATAATTGCGTTGATGCGTAGCAACACAAACCTCCTATTGAACCATGTTCACACATCCATAACCACTAGTATTGGAAGAATCCGTTTCCATTTCAGTAGGTCCATAACCAATGGTGAGAGCATGCGAAGCCATGTTTTGATGATGAGGAAGGGGATCCTTCAACACAGCTAGGCTCTGTGCTAAATGCTTCGATGCTTCTTCAATTCGAGGACATAAGTGAGTAAGATGATCTTCCCCACATAGCTTGCAAGGGAATTTCACCTTATGCCTAGGTTTACGATCCTCGCCAGCATTTCTGCCTTCCTGAGGAGGGTTGGCATTCTCTTTATGAGGAGTATTGCGATTGCTATTATTGTTACTTCCATTGTTTCCACCCCTACGATTGTTTCTCCCCTTTTTCTTACCACCAGGTTGCTGGTTACTTGATGGTTTCGTTGATTGCACATTGTGTACATCAGACGACGGAGTGGAAGTGGACAAGGTATGAACCTATCCAGGAGTAGATTGGTTTAGCGACAAATTTTGCATTTTATTTGTTACCAAGTCTATAGGGAGAGTTCTTGCGGATCCCATGATTCCATCAGCATGTGGTCCAGGAACTGACGTAGGCTCATGTCGTGTTCTCGGTGCGTCAGAAATAATGTCATATAAAATGCTAGACTGAGAGTATAGTAGGTCTAACTGCTGGACTTTCAAGATGGCTTGTTCCTCAGTCACAATGCTGGACATCGAAACATCCTTAGCAATGTATGGGAGTAGAGACTTAAGGAACCATTCCAATAGAAACTCTGGACGAATGTTGGCTTTCACTAATCTCTTCCGCCGACGCCACTCTTGAATGTGAACAGAAATATGTGTGTCCTTATTCTAATGGAAGGTAGACAATAGTTCAGTACAAGTATCATAACAAACCAGCAACTGTAAATGGTCCAAGAAAACCAAAGCAATCTTGTTGAATCCCCTATAGGTGTTCCCAACAAATTCCACATACCACTTCGTGGTTGCCCCGGTGAGGGTGCGTTGAAATAGTCATAATCTAACAGAATCGTGATTCAATCAGTTGGAGGTGCACCAAAGGTGAAACGTTGTGACATGATCACCGGGATCCTCACCACCTTTCCCCTCAAACTTAGGAATGTCCAAAGGGATCTTGGTAGGGACCGAGGGCCAACTAGGGTCGTGACACATCGGATCATTCGTGAGTTTAAAAGGATCTGAAAGATTGAAACATGCAAGGAACGGGAGCTGTGGCTGGAAAGCTTGATTATAAGCTCCCATAAAAGGTTGGTTGAACGGAACCGGATTATAAGGTGGACCAAAAGCTTGACCATGAGCATTAAATGGCTGATAATGAGGACCTGGAGGACCATAAGCTTGACCATGGCCATAAGGTTGATAACCTCCTCCTACGTGACCTATATGAGAGTAAGTAGGCATATGCTTGTTTTGGGCACCGTATTGAGGTGGGTTGAATTGGTGGCCAGCACTGACTGTGTTGTAGTAAGGGTTTCCACCATAAGTATGGGGCACATACGTACTATTCGTAGCGGGAACCGAGTTTTAATGATCATATTGATAAGGTATGTTCCCACCCCCAACATTAGGATTAGCATGAGCAATTGTGTGGTGACCCAAAGCATGAGAATTATTCCCAACCCCAACATTCGTGTTACTAGTAGTAGGAATGGTGGCGTTATAATCATGAGGATAAGATATATTCCCACCTCCTACATTAGCATTACTAGAAGCGGTGGTGGATGCAAAAGTGTGTGGTACTTTTCCACCCCCATAGTTAGGAGGAGCATTAACATTTGTGAAAGTGGTCCTGGGTTGATAGGTAGCGATATGTGTGTTAGGTGGTGGATGGTGAGTCGTGTTTAAAACAGTGTTCCTATTGGGTTGGGCAGTCCTAGGAGGTGGTCTTCCTCCAACATTAGCGTTGTTAGGAGGATTATGACCAATCCTCATATTATGTTCATGAGTGGACAACGTGGTGTCCCCGGCGAGGGTATTGCCCCCAGTGGGTGTAGTGTTGCTAACACCATGACTACTGCCAGCATGACTACCAAAAGTAGTGGGAGGATCAACTGTGTTGAAACTGGGCATACTATATGAGAATGGCTTAATGTTGATCGTAGGATCTTTGTCTTCGTCTTTAGGTAAGGTTGGCATCCCATAAAGATAATTATCCGAATTCGAAGGATCGAACAGATCGTTCTCAAGTGGATTCAACCAAATTGAACTAGGTTGAGTTTCAGGTGGATCACCCCCCCAGGCCTCACGAGGTGTGGGGGTCTCTGAAGTATGTTCAACTCCTCCCGATGGAATCGTGGGGATGTCCTCCATGTCGGAATGTGCAGCCATCATAATTTCGGCTATGTATGTCTCATAAGAATTCGAAGAATCAGAGGGAACCCGCCGGCGTCCCTGAGCAGCACGACGTGAAAAATTGGTCAGTTTTAAACCGGCTAATTGACGGGAACGGCGGAGAGGAGGACTCTGTGCCACAATATCTCCAAAGAGAAGATAAAATCACAACGTCTCCTACAACCAACTATCGATCAAAAACAGTAAATCAAAAGCACACACCTAGAGAAACTACAGCCAAGAGAAGACAAACAGAGTGGTTAAATGACCTCCCGACACTAGAGCCAGTATGTATCGCCTAGGAGAGGCTTGAGACTCCCAAACTATAGCCGGAGGTAATAGAATTAGTTATAGAGACACCCATGCTTCATTACATGCATAGGGTCAAGTCCACTGTACAAACACAATTATGTTGTCCAATCCCTATCTGACTCAGGACACAAACAGAATAACCACTGCAAGTACCCTATGCGATACCTAGGTAAGGAAACTATGGTCACCGCAATATAACCAATGCTTAGGGGGACAGTCGCAGGTGGGATCCGTTGTATGGGTAGGGTAGCTAAGAACAAAGCACAATAGGACGAACCTCCAGTACCCCCAAATATGAACAAACCCTGGAAATATCTCTCACATTCAGCCGGTATCAGAGGGATATCCCTTCAACCAACCTCCCGTGACCTCGTGCTTAACTCTGGTTTGAGTAGAGCTTCCTGAGTGTTAGAACAGTAACCACACTTAGTACCATAATCCATAAATTTTAATTATCCATGTGCTTAATTAAACCATGTTTTGGATTAAGTGACTATAGTTGGTCAAAAACCCACTTTGAGAGTGTTCACACCCACTTCTGAGCAAACCAGTTCACCCAGCCTCCAGTTTTGTCCACAAGTGCGCCCTCATTTATTGCTGGTGCGCCCTCTCTCCTTGTTTTGGGGAATTTAGTTGACCAAGGGCGCTAGGGTGGATTTTTGCCCACTTTTGGCTAGATTTGGAGCATTTAATGCTCCCTTGGGCCCCCAAACCTCCTCTATTTGCTCACCCACGCCTGCCTTGAGCTAATTAATGACTCAGCATGCTTCAGCCACCTCCACACCAGAATTCGTAGCTGTTTGGGGTGATTGGGATTGAGTTGGACCCACCTAGGGGGGATTGAGGCCAATTTGGCATTGATGACTTGTACACTCAGCTTGAGCCACCTAATGCTCTCGATTTTCTCATGAATGTAATAAAAACCTGTTACTAACATTTTCACAGGTTAGACAGTCAGTTAATCAAAGATTTGAGCATACATTGTGTGCAAATTTATCTCTTTTTTTCAAGTTTTTCCACAGTTTTTGCAAACTAATTCGATTTTGTGAGGTTCTCCATAGCTCCTCGATCTTCTGTGATCAAAATACTCACATGGTATCAGATCCATCGTGGATTTAGTGAGTTGCAGGCCAACATTGAGCGTTGAACTGCATTCTAGAGAGGATTTCCAGACAAAAATTGAGTGTTTTTTGCAGGTGTTTCAGTAGTTTTCTCACCATCAACGCAGCAGTCATGGAAGCAAACCAAATGTTGCTCACACCCTTCAATTTTTTCGATTGGAAGGCTGAGATGGTCATCAAGCTGAGATCTAAGGGTCTCTATAGAGTGACCATGGGCACAGAAGTGGAGCCAAATTCTGCTGTGGAGAAAGCAAAGTACTACAATCGACTTGATGAAGCTTATGGATTGCTATGCCTGAGCATTTCAAGGGAACTCTTGTTTCATACATACAGTTTGACAACTCCCAATGAAGTATGGGTGAAGCTAGAATCACTCTTTGGGAAAACTGATGAACTGAGAGGCCACCAGCTTGAAAACGAGCTCATTAGCTTGAGCCCAGCGCATTTTGAAACCATCCAGGAGTTCTTCACGAAATTCAAGTCACTGGTGCTTCAACTGCAACAATGTGGAATTGTTAAGAAGGAGGAACAACTGATTCTGTCCATCCTTTCGAAGCTAGGCCCAGAGTTTTCAGTATTTGTTAGCACATTTCACTCAGCCAAAATGACCC
Organism: Larix kaempferi; assembly: GCA_027924585.1. Lineage (NCBI taxonomy): Eukaryota > Viridiplantae > Streptophyta > Pinopsida > Pinales > Pinaceae > Larix > Larix kaempferi. The sequence goes on along the minus strand of BSBM01001051.1, from coordinate 24,731,037 downwards.
TTCGAAATTGGCAAATGCCATCACTAGCTACCTTCATGGAGTGTCTCACTCAGGAGCAGGACAAACTAGTTCAGATGGGCACCATAAAATCAAAGGACCAAGCATTGGCAATGGGTGTTTCAAATGCAAGCAAAGGAAAGCAGAAAGCCAAGAATTCGAAGCAGCAAGGGAAGAGGAAGTTTGACAAGACCAAGTCTGCAGATGGGGGTTCGAATCTGTCAAAGGAGAAGGACAAGAAGGGAAAGGAAAAGACCAAATGCACCTATTGTCATAGGGGATGGCATCCAGAGAGCTCATGTATGAAGAAAACCATTGACTCAATGGCGCAGCTGCTGGAGAAGAACAACATCCCAGTCCCTGAGGGCGCAAGGAAGAAAGAGAGCACCTCAAACCCTGACAATAAGGAGAAGTGTCATGCTTTGGTAGCAGGTACTTCGAATCCCTCATCCTTCATCATTGATTCAGGAGCTTCCAGGCATATGGTTTCATCCAGAGAGCTCTTCTCCTCTTTGCATTCGAATGGTGGCCCAACAGTTCGAATGGGAGATGATTCAGAACTCCAAACCAAGGGGATTGGAAGGATTGACATGGAGCATGGCTATTTCAGTGATGTGCTCTATGTACCTTCATTGGCTGCAAATTTGCTATCAGTCTATCAAATGACCCATACAGGAGAAGCCAAGAGAGTGACATTCACTCCAGATTTGGTAGAAATCTCAGAAATCTCCTCAAATCAAGTTGTGGCAGTAGGGTATGCAGATCATGATGAGAGAATGTATAAATTCTCAAATTTCATTCCAAATTCTAGTGACCATGCTCTTGTCTCTCATGCCAACGAGACCTCCAAGTTATGGCATGAAATATTTGGCCACATGAACTACAAATATCTCCAGCAATTGCACAGGGACGAGATGGTGGAAGGGCTTCCAGAAATCAGATCATCGAATGGTGCATGCATTGGGTGTGTAGTTGGAAAGCATCCTGAGCGCAGCTATGAGAAGGGAATGGCAAGGAGAGCCACTCAACCACTTGGATTGGTACATTCAGACCTCATTGGTCCTCTTCCCACTCCATCATATGGTGGATCAAGGTATGTACTTACATTCATAGATGACTACTCTCGATTCTGCTGGGTTTACTTCCTTAAATTGAAGTCAGAAGTGTTTGAGAAACTGAAGATTTGGAAAGCCCTAGTGGAGAACCATAGTGGTCATAAGATAAAGATCCTTAGGACTGATAATGGAAAGGAATATGTGAATAATAACATTCAGCACCTTTGTGAGGAATGTGGCATCCAAATGCAACATTCAATCCCCTACACACCTCAGCAAAATGGTGTGGCAGAGAGGAAGAATAGATCTCTCAAGGAGATGGCTACTTGCATGATTGAAGCTAGGGATCTAAGCCCTAAGCTATGGGCTGAAGCCATCAATTGTGCTGCTCATATTCAAAACAGATCCTTTCACAAATCAGTCAAAGGAAAAACCCCCTATGAGGCATGGTTTGGCCAAAAACCAAATGTGTCAAATTTCAGGATTTTTGGGTCTAGAGCATGGGCTCGAATTCCATCAGAAAAGAGGAAGGATTTGGAGCCACAGAGCAGGGAATGTATCATGGTTGGTTATGGTGAGGACACAAAGGGCTATAAGCTCTTTGACACATCCACACTTAAAACTTTCATTGAGAGAAGTGTGCAATTCGAAGAAGAACCAATTCCAGATTTTGAGCTTGCACCGGGGGAAAGCTCCTCTCCTCCACACCTCAATGAGATTAGTGATGATTCTTCCTCTGATTTTTCTGATATTGCTGAAGATGACATAGCTGAAGATGACATTGCTGTACATGAGTCACCATCAAGGCCCAAGTGGGCTGAAAAAATCATAGAAGCTGCAGGTGAATTGGCAGGCAATCCCCAAGAGCCTAGGAAGACTAGATCCCAAACAATCAATGCTTCCTTTGCAAATGAGAGTGAGCTTGCTGATAACTATTATATGATGATTGGATCTGATCCAACATCATATCAGGAAGCTCATCATGATCCAAGGTGGAGGGCAGCAATGCAAGAAGAATTCCAATCTCTGCAAGAGAACAAAACATGGGATTTGGTGCCTCTTCCTCCCAAGAGGAAACTAGTGCAATGTAAGTGGATTTTTCGAACCAAACCTGTTGCTGATGGTTCTGATCTGAAATATAAGGCTAGGTTAGTGGCTAAGGGATACTCACAAATCCATGGTGTGGATTATACAGAGACCTTTGCACCGGTTGCAAAGATGGACTCAATTAGACTAGCTCTAGCCATGGCAGCTAGTAAAGGTTGGGAAGTTCACCACATGGATGTCAAAAGTGCATTCTTGCATGGTGATCTACAGGAAGAGATATATATGCAGCAGCCTGAAGGATTCCAAGAGGATCCCACACTTGTATGCAGGTTGAAGAAGTCACTCTATGGACTCAAGCAAGCCCCCAGGGCTTGGTATGCCAAAATGGATGCTTTTTTGCTCTCAATTGGTTTCTGTCGATGCAAGTCTGATCCAAATGTTTATTTGCAGCATTGTGATGGTAATTTGCAGGTCATTGTACTGTATGTTGATGATCTCTTAATTACAGGGAGCTGCACCAAACAAATTGGCTCAATTAAAGCTTCTTTGCACAGTGAATTTGCCATGAGCGACCTAGGATTGCTAAGGCAATTTTTGGGTTTGGAAATTGAGCAATCTGAGAGAGGTATTTTGCTGAGTCAATCTAAGTATGCTTCAGACCTGTTATTCAAGTTCAAAATGGCTGAATGTAAGGCAGCCAAGTGCCCATTCCTTTCAGGCATAAAACTAGGTGAATTTGAAGACTCTCCGGTGGTGGATTGCACACTCTATAGGCAGCTAGTTGGAAGTTTGCTGTACCTTACACATACAAGACCTGATTTGTCTTATGCTGTAAGTGCTGTAGCAAGGTGTATGCAGCAGCCACATGAGATCCATTGGAAGGCAGCCAAAACAATCCTTCATTATGTCCAAGGAACTAAGAGCTTCGGGGTACACTATGCAGCTGGTTCTTCACTTCAACTAGCTGGATTTTCTGATTCCGATTGGGCGGGAGATCCCATCGATAGAAAGTCCACTTCAGGTTTTGTGTTTATGTTTGCTGAAGGTCCTATTTGCTGGTCAAGTAAGAAACAACATACAATTTCTCTTTCATCAGCAGAGGCCGAGTACAGGGCAGCAGTGAACGCAGCCACACAGTGTGTTTGGTTGCAAGGCATTCTTCGGGAGTTTGGTGTTGCTATTGATTCTCCAACCAATATTTGGGTGGATAATCAAAGTGCCATCAAGATATCTACTGATCCAGTACAGAGGCAAAGAACAAAGCATATTGAGATCCACATGCATTACATTCGGGGCTTGGTGCATGACAGGGTGATTTCACTGCAGTATTGCCCATCCACCGAGCAAACTGCTGATATTTTCACCAAGTGATTTACAGAGAAGACCTTCACTTACTTGAGATCTTTGCTTGGAGTGAGTGATGGATGGTGATTGCTGCAATTTAATTGCAGGTTCAGCCCCATGTCCATTTTTGAGGGAAGTTTTTATCCCATGAGGTTTTACTTCTTTTCCTCGTTTCATATGGACAAATAAAATTTCTGTTTGTATTGAGGTGACTTGAGCCTTTGTTGCCAAGGCCTCCCACTTATCTTTCATGAGATGTACAAAGTTATGGTTAAGGGGGGGTGTTAGAAAGTAACCACACTTAGTACCATAATCCATAAATTTTAATTATCCATGTGCTTAATTAAACCATGTTTTGGATTAAGTGACTATAGTTGGTCAAAAACCCACTTTGAGAGTGTTCACACCCACTTCTGAGCAAACCAATTCACCCAGCCTCCAGTTTTGTCCACAAGTGCGCCCTCATTTATTGCTGGTGCGCCCTCTCTCCTTGTTTTGGGGAATTTAGTTGACCAAGGGCGCTAGGGTGGATTTTTTCCCACTTTTGGCTAGATTTGGAGCATTTAATGCTCCCTTGGGCCCCCAAACCTCCTCTATTTGCTCACCCACGCCTGCCTTGAGCTAATTAATGACTCAGCATGCTTCAGCCACCTCCACACCAGAATTCGTAGCTGTTTGGGGTGATTGGGATTGAGTTGGACCCACCTAGGGGGGATTGAGGCCAATTTGGCATTGATGACTTGTACACTCAGCTTGAGCCACCTAATGCTCTCGATTTTCTCATGAATGTAATAAAAACCTGTTACTAACATTTTCACAGGTTAGACAGTCAGTTAATCAAAGATTTGAGCATACATTGTGTGTAAATTTATCTCTTTTTTTCAAGTTTTTCCACAGTTTTTGCAAACTAATTCGATTTTGTGAGGTTCTCCATAGCTCCTCGATCTTCTGTGATCAAAATACTCACACTGAGAACACCAATATATACCATGGATTCCTCCACTCCATGGTCAAACACCTAATGTTTCATCTAGTAGTCTTGGATTCTTAACTCACAATGATTTATTCCAAGACTCTAAACCTATGCTAGTTGGTGTACCCTATAAATAAAATCGGTCTAATCAATTTTAAGATTAAGTGTTAATTTTAATGGCTGTGGTTACTCAAAGGATATGGTCGTGAAACTAGTGATGTGTTTGACTCAATAGCATGCAAAATCATCCAATCCTAGACTCATCTATCCAATAAAACAATCTCACTAACATGCACAATCAAACCAATGATTTCGAAAAAAAAAATGCAAACCTTTTATATTTTCGATGCACAATCTGAACCTAAATGAAAGCAGCAAGCACTCAATGCAAGATGTAGTACATGAAAGTAAATTTTTATTTTGTATTTTCTCTTATAAAAAGAAAGGAAAATGCAAAACTATATGTATTTTTTTTTGTATTTTTCAATATAAAGAAATGAAAAATGCAAGCAAAATCCTACTATTTAGTCACTGAAGTGCCGAGAAGATCACTAAGACAACCCAGTAGATTCCAAACAGTAAGACTCAGCCAAAGGAATGAGCTCAAAAGGAAAAAACCAACAAGGCTAAATCCAAAGATGGGTAAAAAACCAATCAAGGCTCAACCAAAAGAAACGAAGAGTTCTGGTCATAACCAAGGCATGGAACAGTCAAGAAACAGGCCAACAAAGACTCAGGATAATCCAAAGCCAACCTAGCAACAACCAAAAGTCATAAACCAACAAAAGCCGTAGTTGTACGCTACGGTCGAAGGAATAATTGCGGGTACGCGCTAGCAACAGTGTAAACAGAGGCAGGTATACGCGGGTAGAGCTAAGCTAGCCTGCGGGTGAGGAAAGGAAAATGGGAAAACAAAGAGTCCAATGGCTCATAAAAAGCAAGTTTTCTATAGTGTATCTTAACGGCCAATCAGTGACACAGAGCTTCGATAGACAGTAACTCTAATTATGGACTAATGCTCAAAAAAATTCCCAAACATGGATGTTTTCCCCAGCGGAGTCACCATTTCCGTGTCAGAGAAAACTCACTATGGCCTGGGAGACCACTACAGACAACTGACTACCAGAAATTAACTCAATTCTTAGAACTATTCTATTATAAATGACAATGCTAAGATAATGGAGAATGTAACCAACCTCGATCCAAACATTTGAAGTAGATCACCGTTGGAGCTTTTCCAATCTGTGCACTTGAATCTGCAAATTAATCTTGACAACCAATATACAATAAGTACATAATATATATAAATGACATTAACATCATCAATAGTAATGGCCCATGATATAACAAGTAAATGCAACCCAATGTAAGATAAACAACATTAATGGATGAGAATATGAGTATTTCTATTAATAAACAAGAAGAAATATAATGTGATACGACCTCTTGTCGGAAACCAATCTGAACCAAGATCTGGATCAATCCACTTGTGCCTCCACCACTTCAATCCTCCATGACTGGAAAATTCAAACTATGGTAGGAGTTTGGAAGGTGAACATAAAGGGGTTCACAACTACAAGGATCAATGAGTGTAGACTCAAGATAGGGAAAAACTCCACTAGAGTTCTCTTGCTCTTCTTTCTCCTCCCATCCATAAGCCATATGTACTCAATATATAGTCCTCCCAAAGGTAGGTGAAAGGACACATTGAGGTGTTACTTGGGAAGATGGAGGGTCAAAGGTTACCCAATAACCGCCTTTTGGGAGTAAAAAGTAATTAACTAGTGATTTTTACCATTTCACATGCTACCTACGGGCTATAGTGATGCAACTCACACGTACGCCTGCTATAGTGATGCAATAAGCGAGTAAGAGTAAAAATGAGGAAATAGTATGTCTGAAGGATATAAAGTGGATCTAAGTCAGTGAAATGGATCCTACAAGCCAAAGAATGCTGATGCTCACAAGGTGGACAATTACATTGTAACACGTACACATGAACTCATTGATGTTCATCCTTTCACAGGAAAATAACTATTTTAGCATTCACAATTCATTTCAAGCAATAAACAAAATCAACTTCCAGTCACAACATGCATTCAACAATCCTTTGTTTCTAAAATGCATAAATCAAAAAGGAAAGAGAAGAGTAAGATTTTTCCCCCTCTTAGTCTTGTTCCAATCCGGAGCCACACCACAACTATGGTTTTGTGCTCCTTAGCCTCTTTCACTTCAATGTGAATGCTTTACTTGCCCTTTCTTGGCTATGAGACTTAGTGTCTAAGGTCTGTCTAAGGCTTTTCAACTAGGGAACCCTTCCCCATTGTTGCCTACAGAACCTTTGGCTGTGAGGATCCACACATGTCCACTGGCACCATATTTCATTACTTTTCATGATGAGCTCTTTAGGATAGTCACATGTCCATGTGCATCCTTATGATGCCTTCATAGTCCTTGCTTCTAGCAATACCTATACTCAAACATTGAATCGATTCACATGCTTAGTTTACTTTTCATAAGGTTTATCTCTAAACTGTAAAAATTTAATATGCTAAGACAGAAAATAGCAGCATTACAATCCATTTCACAATAATAGCATATACAGGATCACTGAAGAAACAACAAGCACAGCATAAACACAAGAGACAAAGATTTATCCTGGGAAACCCTCATGGGGTAGAAAACCCAGCAAAGCTTCCTCAATATAGATGACCAGCAATATACAAAGATGAAACCCTGAGACATGATATCCTCCTCCATAATAGCAGACCTCTCCTCCACAAGTGCGCTATCCTCAAGTGTGTGTGTGTATCAAATGAGGAACACACCTCCTCTATTTATACACTACTCTGATATGTATTTTACACAAGTACATGTAGGCTCGTATTTAACCATTAGGTTAAATACCCCATTATAATTGACTGGGCCAACCCCCACATGGTGGGTCTAATAACCCTAGTTACCACACCCAACTCGGAGGAATAAACATCTCCGGATTTATAGTATAATCACATCGGAGGTATGGAACATCTCCGGAATAAATAATATACAAATATAATATTCTTTGAAGTTACAATATTTCAACACTCCCCCTTAACGAGAAGGATATTATAACAGTATCTGCACGAGCAAGGAGTCATCAACATCATACATGATACATCTATAAATCATTGGAAGCTTTCTCAACATCATCAGTAACTCAAGCAGTTACTGGAACATCTTCAATACTGGAACATCAACATCTTCAGTACTGAGTCTTTATCTTCTTCAGCACTCGAACAACTACAACAACATCAACATCTGGATCCTCACGATCATCAGTATCGTCATCTCACGATCATTAGCATCGTCATCACACGATCATTAGCATCGTCATCACACGATCATCAGCATCGTCATCACACGATCATCAGCATCGTCATCTCACGATCATCAGCATCGTCATCACACGATCATCAGCATCGTCATCTCACGATCATCAGCATCTTCATCACACGATCATTAGCATCGTCATCACACGATCATCAGCATCGTCATCACACGATCATCAGCATCGTCATCTCACGATCATCAGCATCGTCATCACATGATCATCAGCATCGTCATCTCACGATCATCAGCATCGTCATCACACGATCATCAGCATCGTCATCACACGATCGTCAGCATTGTCATCAACACAGGTATCCATAACAATACAAGTATCCACATCATTAGTACAAGTATTCATGCCAATACAAGTATCCATACTGATACAAGTAATCATACAAGTATTCATCAATACAAGTATCCATACTGATACAAGTAATCATGTCATCAATACATGTATCCTACCGATACAAGTAACCACATCATCAATACAAGTATTCATACCGATACAAGTAACCATTTCATCAATACTAGTATCCTACCGATACAAGTAACCACATCATCAATACAAGTATCCTACCGATACAAGTAACCACATCATCAATACAAGTATCCTACCGATACAAGTAACCACATCAAAAATCACTTTCTCAGAGACCATACGTCTACGGATCAATTCAGGGACCGAAGTCCGGGGATGATACAATCCCCACTTCTCGGAGACCATACGTCTACGGATCAATTCAGGGACCGCAGTCCGGGGATGATACAATCCCCACTTCTCAGAGACCTCACGTCTACGGATCAATTCAGGGACCTAAGTCCGGGGATGATACAATCCCCACTTCTCGGAGACCTCACGTCTACGGATCAATTCAGGGACCTAAGTCCAGGGATGATACAATCCCCACTTCTCGGAGACCTCACGTCTACGGATCAATTCAGGGACCTAAGTCCGGGGATGATACAATCCCCACTTCTCGGAGACCATACATCTACGGATCAATTCAGGGACCGCAGTCCAGGGATGATACAATCCCCACTTCTTGGAGACCTCACGTCTACGGATCAATTCAGGGACCTAAGTCCGGGGATGATACAATCCCCACTTCTCGGAGACCTCACATCTACGGATCAATGTAGGGACCTAAGTCCAGGGATGATACAATCCCCACTTCTTGGAGACCTCACGTCTACGGATCAATTCAGGGACCTAAGTCCGGGGATGATACAATCCCCACTTCTCGGAGACCTCACGTCTACGGATCAATTCAGGGACCTAAGTCTGGGGATGATACAATCCCCACTTTTTGGAGACCATACGTCTACGGCTCTCTTTAGGACTGAAAGTCCAGGGATGATCCAATCCCCTCAACTGTCCACTAAGGACTTCATTCTCGGAGACCTCACGTCGACGGCTCTCTTTAGGACTAAAAGTCCAGGGATGATCCAATCCCCTCAACTGTCCACTAAGGACTTCATTCTCGGAGACCTCACGTCTATGGCTCTCTTTAGGACTGAAAGTCCAGGGATGATCCAATCCCCTCAACTGTCCACTAAAGACTTCATTTTCGGAGACCATACGTCTACGGCTCACTTTAGAACATGTTTTCAAGGATGATACAATCCCCACATGTATTCTCATCAATACAAGTACAAGTATCCTCAACCATACAAGTACATTAATCAATACATGTGTCATCAAAAGTATGTATTCTTACCAATACATCTTATCATCAAAAGCATGTATAAGTAAAACTAAGTATTCTAAGTATAAGAGTCCTAAATCTAAATATTTCTAAGTATCTAGGTGTGGAGAACAAGTTACCTCATCATCGACCTTGTTGTTCGATGAGACCAACTTATCATCAGTGACTATACTACTCCCCCTTTCGAGGAGGGTCCTTTTGAACTACACCAAGCTTGTCTCGGAAGTATTCAAATTTCACTCGAGACAGAGGTTTGGTTAGTATGTTGGTAACTTCTTCACTTGAGGTAAAGGTTTGGTTAGTACAATGGTAACCTGTTACAAATTCAAACTTTATAGTTCCTTTCCGCGTCATATCTTGTTTGTTCTCTATGTTCTTTGACTTATCATGGAACACTAGATTCTATGTCATCTTGATACAACTCTAATTATCACATAGGATCTCAGTTGGTTCTATCTCTAAGTCAAACAATCCTGAAGCCAAACTTCTTCACAACTAGCGGAGCAAACAGCCATATATTCCGCTTGTGCTGAGAGCCACACTAGACTGCTTCCAGCTAAACCACGAGATCATGGCTAATCCCAGACAATAACATCCTCTCGATGTGTTCTTCTTATCTGATACACTTCCTGCCCAATCAGAATCTGAATAACCATCTGAAGTCATGATCTTCAAGATAGCATTCTATCGTGTCCTTTATGTGCCTCATCACATGCTTTGCAACTATCAGGTGAACACATCTAGTTTCCACTAGATACTGACTCAAGGTGTTCACAACAAGGCATATCTCTAATCTAGTATATGTTAGATACAACAATGACCCAATAATTTGACTGTACAGAGTTATATCCACTAACTCTGATGAGTCATCTCCTAACAGTTTCAAGTTGGAATCCATAAGAGTGGCCATTCCATCATATCAAGTCTTCTCAAGATTTCTCAGCATACTTTCTCTGGTTGAGAAGGATTCCTACTGAGCCTTTCCATACTTCCAGACCTAGGAGGTAATACATTAATCTAAGAACTTTTATTTTCTTTTCTACAGTCATCTATCTGTGCCATCTCTTATCAGATGGGTCTACTGATATGAGCCTCAATATCATTCGAACTCTGTGGTGAGTTCCTTCTTGCATCCATGTCATCTGTGTATAGAAATCATATTCAACCTTGTAGCAAAGGTTGAGATCCACATCACCCATGGTGATCATTAAGCTTATCAAAACCTGATTCACATTTCTTCTTTAATTACACCATTAAGAGAATGGTCTTATCTAGCCACTTGGAGCAAACATTTCATCATGATTCTCTTCCTCTTTCTAGGAGAATCTTCTAGCCACAATCCTTCTATAGTGTGTTTGATTTGTAAATCCTTTTGTTGAACATCCATCACTTGTTCATCATTCATCATGATTTTTCCTACAAATCAAAATTAGGTACATGATTAGTAATACTTCATAATCATCAAATCATATTGACATGATAACCTATTATGCATACAGATATCATTTACATAGTTATGCAACTATCTTGACCAATACTTTGGCACAACACTTTCCCATATCCTGTATGCATACAGTGGCTATCTAGATGCCTTCCATCTCTACCAGAACATACTATCGAGAGTGTGCACAACTCTCAGCATGTCAGCAAAGAGGTTTCATTCTAGACAAGCAACAATGGAATGTTTGTCCAACTTACCAATCATATGCATATTAGTAGTATACTGTTCAATGTTCTATGAATATTTACATTTAGCATGATATATTATAGGAATACGAATATGCATACAACCTATTACAGGCATTATCATTTACTATTTCAAATAACAACTCAAATACTTATCTTTTATGTTTGTGTGGTTGCCTCCCGCTTGATCTTCTGTATGTCTTTTGAACTTCTATTCATTATGTACCACTGTGCATGTTCAAGTGTCATCCTCATGATCTCATACACAAACATACACCCATTAGTATGTTCTAAATGTTATCAAAACATTATAGTTCTAAATAATCTTGAGAATGTATAGTCATGATTATAGTTAATAAACATTAGTATTCAAGATTTCAGGGAAGTCTTGTTTTACTCATGCATATCATCAATCAAGATAAAAGACATAATATGCATAATCCCTTAATTACTAACTTTATGAATAAGCATAACCAATCATACCAAGTATACTTATATAAGGGATATTAACACAAGGTAAGATTCATGGGAAACATACCTGGATTAGTATACCTACTTAGTTATGTACAACATACCTAAACAATCTCTTCAATGATTTAGAGATCCTGAGCTAGAACCTGCATGTCTCATAGGTTAAGCATAATATAAAAAAGTCATACATACCTCGTAAGTAGAACAAAGATTATGGATGAGTCTTTGTCTTCATGTTTTCATGGTCATGGAATCTGATTTGTCTTTTGTGATGTACCTGTATCTTGTTAGCAGCCAACATCAACCTCACACAACATCATAATGCATTAGTGCAATCATATAGCCCTAATCAATGAATGTCTTTGATCATTCGCATGCATTCATACTGTTACTAGGGTGATAAGACAATTCTAACATTAATCAAGATTGTACTAATAAATAATATGAAGACAAACACATCATGAACTTAATCAAGAATTAGATTTCAAGACATACCTAAGCCTCCTTAAGTCATACCTGTTGAGACTTCTTGTAGTCTTCTTATGTAAGGCCTTAGCCTCAACTCCCCCTGAAACTTGATCTGGAGCTTAATTAGGGTTTTCTAGAGAAACCCCTAAAGATTCAATCTTTGACTTTCACACTTCTCAATGGATGAAAGAATATGTCTTGCTGAGCTGATCAAACTAGCATACTTCAACTTTGGAATTTCCAAAAATTTGACCCCTCAAAATTGCCTTTGAAACTTCTGGATCTTCTGGACAGGATCCCGAACTAGGGTTTGATGAAGCCCACCCTTCTTCCCAAACAAAAGGTTCGATCCAAGGCTCTAAACTCTTATTTTGCTTAGGAGTTTCCAGCCGTGGTTACAGACTTCAAAAATTCCAACTTTTGCTGAAGCCCTAATTTTCCATCTTTCCGATCACAATCCCGAACTGGGGTTTGATCAAGCCCAGTATTCCACCCAACCAAAAAATTCGATCTTGGTCTCTAAATTTCGATTTTTCTGAGTAGCATTCAGCCGTGGACTCCGATTCCAAAAATTCTAACTTTCTCCGAAACCCTAAATTTCGGAAGCCATGAATAAAGGTGCTCCAAAAATAATTCTGTTTTGACAGAGATATGCACCTGATTGTTTCTGCTATAACTCTTAAATTTTTGCTCCACAGGGTCTGAAACCCTTTTTCTGCAGTAGCCTGACCTGTCATCTTTCCATCCTGACAGGTCTAACCTCAATTGGGTTTTCTGAGAGAGAGTTATGCCAAGTGTCGCAACGTGACCTGTTTATGGGATAAAACAGGAGAGAGAACTTGTACGGAATTCCACGTGTCACTGGTTCACCTTCGGCCTCTGAAAACGTTTCTTGAGATATCTCGACCTGTTGTCTTTCCATCCTGATAGGTCTGACCTCAATTGGACTCTCTGAGAGAGAGTTATGCCAAGTGTTGCAACGTGACCTGTTTATGGGATAAAACAGGAGAGCGAACTTGTACGGCGTGCCACGTGTCACTGGTTTAATTTCGGCCTCTGAAAACGTTTCCCGAGATAGTACAGTCCGTGTACTACCTGTCACTTTTTATGAAATTTCATTTGGAGCTTCCTAGCCCAAGTTATGACCTTTTTGCCTAGGTCACCTGATTTTGACTGAGATCTGGAAGAGGCAGAAACCCTAACTTGTACTGATCATAAATCACAAAGTAAAACGAATTAGAGGTTTTCCTTTGGACACAAGGTACCTGGAGATTTATTCTTCGTCCTGTAACAATTTCAGATCCTAAAACTTCGCCAAAACGGATTTATAGCGAAAGTGCTATGATGACTGGTTTTTGCTATGTAAAACCCTAACCTTCAAATTGTTGTAAGTAAAGGAAGTGTCGTTAGTGCCATACCTTGTCTTCCTTCAGGTTAGCTCTGATACCATGTTAAAATTTAATATGCTAAGACAGAAAATAGCAGCATTACAATCCATTTCACAATAATAGCATATACAGGATCACTGAAGAAACAACAAGCACAGCATAAACACAAGAGACAGAGATTTATCCTGGGAAACCCTCATGGGGTAGAAAACCCAGCAAAGCTTCCTCAATATAGATGACCAGCAATATACAAAGATGAAACCCTGAGACATGATCTCCTCCTCCATAATAGCAGACCTCTCCTCCACAAGTGCGCTATCCTCAAGTGTGTGTGTGTATCAAATGAGGAACACACCTCCTCTATTTATACACTACTCTGATATGTATTTTACACAAGTACATGTAGGCTCGTATTTAACCATTAGGTTAAATACCCCATTATAATTGACTGGGCCGACCCCCACATGGTGGGTCTAATAACCCTAGTTACCACACCCAACTCGGAGGAATAAACATCTCCGGATTTATAGTATAATCACATCGGAGGTATGGAACATCTCCGGAATAAATAATATACAAATATAATATTCTTTGAAGTTACAATATTTCAACATAAACAAGAGTTTGATAAAATCATAACCAAATCATATACACATATATATTCATAAGCAAGAAGCTGCAAGATAACCAAATACTTATCTGTATTGGATGTCTTCACTTTATTCCACAAGCTCCTTCTTTGATCTACAATCCTTGGATTTCCCGTGGATACAGTAACAAATGTTGGGAAGCACACAAGCTACTCCATAACCATTCGAATAGGCAATGCCAGGCCAGTACCTCGACTGGGTTTATCAATTATTTAAGGGATGTTTGGCCAGCACACATGCTGCTCTACAACATCAAGTAGTTAATGTCCAACCAGTTGCTCTCTAGATTTACCAAGAATTTATAGCTCCAACCAATTTCTCTTTGGATTTACCAAGAATTTATAGGTCCAACCAGCTACTCTCTGCATTTACCAAGACTTTATAGTGCACAACCAGTTACTCTCTGGTTTTATCAAGAATTTATAGCTCCAACCAATTACTCTCTAGATTTACCAAGAATTTATAGTGTACAACCAGTTATTCTCTGGTTTTACCGAGAATTTTATAGTGCACAACCAGTTACTCTCTGGTTTAACCAAGCATTTTATAGTTCTTTCAGGGTCCTTCCTTTCCTACAATGACCAAGGTTTCCAACAAAGAAACAATAGTGTATCAACTTAGCTGTTAGAAGACTTATACCTGAAATATTCATTATTTCAAACAAGAACTAAATGAAAATGAATACTTATCTGTATTGTACATTTCAATCTCTGGTCCACAGGGTCCTCCTTCACTTTGCAAGCCATGGGATTTCCTCAGGAACTGGATGCTAGCTAGCTCGAGGCCACTCCACGTCATCCAAATAATTATTTCCCAACCAGTTACTCTCTGGATTTACTAGGCATTCATAGTGCTCAACCAGTTACTCTCTAGATTTACCAAGCACTGGTGGTTCCCAACCAGTCCCATACCTAGTTGGCCCTCTCCATTGTCGAGCCAGCACATCCATCTGGGTCATCATCCAATGGAAGGAAATTGTGCCACCAACCATTATAGGTCAACGATCTACTATGGATCCATAGGAATCTCAGGGTTTTCAGTCAGTCTCGGTACCCCACCTTACTGCTGGCCCAATAGAGATGTTATTCCTTCATCAATATCACCACAACCCTTTATACACACATCAATTCTTCACCCACACAAGGATGGAACTCCTTCTCCTGTGCAAACCAATGGTTCCCTTTAGGAACTCTATAGGTGAGTTTCTCGACTGCAGGCTAGCATTGCCCCACAATACCCACTCACACCACACAAGGATGATACCCCTTTTCTGCTACACAGCTCCTCGGTCTTATCCATCCCTTCTAATGTATTTTAGTGTGAGTGTAAAAAGTTTACCACTTCCCATACAGTCCTCTTGAACACCCTTTCTTCACTTTGCCTCTAAACGTGCAACACCAAATTGCACCTGTGTAAGTTGATAACACAAGAAAGATAAGTAGGCTCATCAATATTGCTGCCCAAAAATTGTAACCAAATTTCATAACATTCACTATCAAGTATTGAAACACCAGGAATGCGTCCATTCCTTAGGCTGTAGTCAATATTGACAACCCTAACATAACCCACCATCCGAAAGGTATGCATCCATTTTCGATGTGAGCCATGTAGGCCTTAGTCACACTCAAGCAGTCTGGAATAATACTGAAATAATAAAACATGCTCTGCATATTACCTCTAGTAACCATACATGCACATTCTTTAGCTAGGGTTATAGAATGCTCATTTGTTTAACAGATGTATCTTTTCTTCATTGGTGAAGAATGGGGGATCCCTTCTCTGAGTCAACAGTCCTTCATTTTTTCACCCCAATCCTTTCATGTTCCTTAACCCACACATGCCTTCTTGGAATAATGTTACTGTCTCAGTCACATGCTTTACCAACATGCAGTTCGACTGAGACATTATCAACATTTACAATGGCATTTCACCCAAAACCCATTTCCATAGCATGGGATCCTTCCCATCTAATTTGGCTTCTGCAGGCCATCACACATGGTCTTTCTGCAATGTGTCATCCTGGCACACTTATCAGATAGCTAAACAGTCATCAAAATTTAACAATAAACTTCAAATCTGATTGTTCCATAACCAATTAATGTCATTAATAATTAAATTCAATATGAATTTTCAATTCTGTCTACTATAGAAATTGATTTGCTTAGCAATGAGGTTATCCTCATATTGCTTGGCTCTGGTAAGTGATATTACTTTGTCCATTATGGTTTCACCCTTGCTACCATACATGAACATCCACCTACAACATGTCCTCCTGACACAATTTTATATAAGCCAAATAGTCATTAGCAATTATTAGCAAAATTTCAAATATGAAATTTACAAATATGTTTTCCTACAAAAATTAGATTTGCAACCATGAGATTATTCTCATAAATTTAAATTAGACAATTTTCAAATCTATTTCATGCATACGTTAAATTTCACAACCATGAGAACCTTCTCATAACCTTTGGCTTCTGCACATGGTAGATCTCGGTGTTTACTATGGACTTATCCTCATTTCCATACACAAGACTTTTCTACCTAAAATATGAAACTTCAATCATCCCACACATTGTGAGTATCTATGCATATAATCCTTTCATTGCCACAACAGTCATTGAAGTGATCTCAGAATTATAATGCTCAATAATTCAAACACTTTTAGCTGTTAACATTTGAAATGCAATGAAATATATATACATGTCTATATATGCATCATTATCACAATAAAATTGCAAGACACAGTCACACTATCCATGCAATTTAAATAAGAACTCCAATATTCATTACGTCACAACCATATCCCTTTTATGCAACTCTGTCCTTCCAACATAGCACTTTGGTATCCCATCATCATGTCCATCTTCTTCATGCAATCATTGTACTGCACTCACAATAGCTCACGAAATGGTCTCAGGATTAACAATAGTTCACCATTTCATCTATTATCTAATTGCATTGAAACATATATATATCAACCATGCATTCACACAATGCATCTGAACATGTGCACTCACACATATGCATGCACATTCACAACATTTACATAATATTTTAATGTGCACTCACTCAATTCTTTCTTCCATGGATTCATGAATACCACAATTTCATGTCATTCATTTTACCACGACTGTCTCATAGGGAATGCACTACTACAACAAGACCAAAAATCATCACTTGCTTTGGTTGTTAAACTCACAACCGACTTACACAAATGGCATGATATAATTTCATATGAATGCATTGAGGTTTCTAAGCAACTATAGGATGTAAGGCTCCCTTCCTTTACTTACCCCCACCTCACCATACTTGGTAGGTTGAAATTCACATTCAGGCACTCAATACCACGTGCAATCCAAATCAACATAGTTGAAGGGATCTCACCAAATCCTCTTTCAACATTCATGCAATTTAAGCACAAATAACCATTACCTACATGGCTGACATTAACATCGCTTGATGTTAACTTATCAGTTGGCCTCTTACCAAGGCTACACAGTCATTTTTCCAACCTCATGATCATAGATTTTTGGCACCATCCTTTCCTCATAAGGTTGTTGGTCATATGCAACAACATCATCCACATCCTTAGCCATGCTTCGGTTTTCTTTGGTCCTACAACCAATGCGAACACAACTAATTATTAACAACCACCATAATGATCTTAAGTGGCTCATTGCATATGTAAAACCTCACTATTTTACCAATGTGCAGTATCATATACATGTACAAACATTTTCACATGCACTATGCAATGTCTGTTAGTATTCTAGCTAGTACATATTCACTTCCTCTATCTATCCTCTTGCATTTTCAATCACGCTTCTATGGTCTGATTTGTACAACCATTATCAACAACATTACTGGTGATCAACCATAGGAAATACCATTAATGGGCTATTGCATGTGTAACTTTCACTACCTTTACCCATATGCAACATCATGCTCATGCATAAGCAATTAAAATGCACTGTACAATGATTCTTTAATCCTGCCCACTAATTCATACTTAATCTACTACTCTCTTGCATTTCCATCAACCCTATGCCATAATTTTGAGTATGCAAAAATCAAGAAATATAAATACAATAGCAAGAGAGAAGTTAAGGAATTCTCCCTTTCCAATTTCCTCATTGTAGCATGGAGTTTCCTCTTCCACATCATAGTTGATTCTTTTCTTGTCTCCCCTACCAAGCATATAAGCAATCATTAGCTATGATCTTCTCAAGATTTAGCAATTCAATATATACATACGTGTGTAACATTCATTTTTTCTATTTTCCAAACATGCAATTCTTATGCTATAAACAGAAATAGTTTAAGGTCAGGAATTTTCCTCTTATCAACATTGCCTTGCTGCTCCCATTGCTCTTTCACAATGCATATTACAGCCAATTACTCTTAATAAGGCCTCCACAACCTTCTATGCAATTCATGCTTCTCATCCCAAGCATAGAGAATGCATTTCACACTTTCAATGACTGTCTCCGGGGGACGACGGGGGTCAAGGGGGCTTATCGTTCCATGGCATTTCTCAACTTTCAGCGCCTAAAATTCACCATAGAAAACTACTGAAATTCCCTGTCTCAGCGGACTTATCGTTTCTCCTCCGACCCATTTCGGAGCAACTCACCAAGTTATGCCGATTGGTGAAATCGTCTATCTCCTCTGACCCATTTCGGACTAACTCACCGAGATCTGCCGATTAGTGAACTCGTCTATCTCCTCCAATATATTGTAGAGCAAATCACCCAGTTCTACCGACTGCTTCGGTGCAAAATCGCCAGTTCTTGGCGACCACTTCAGCGCAAATTTGTCGGGTCCCGCCGACCGTTTATGTGCAAACTCGCCAGTTATTAACGATCTATTTCATCTCAAAACTCATAACTTTCCACTGATCTATTTCGACGATTTTTTGATTTTTCGCTGAAATTTTCCTTCCTTTTTGGGAAACTTATTGATTTTCTGCCGACTGTTTCGGTGCAACTCGGAAACTTGAGCCGACCGTTTCTGCGGAACTCGAAATCTTGCGCCGACACAAACTTAGCAGAAAAACTCAAAAACACTTAGAAATTTTTTCAAAAATACTTAGAAAAATTTGAAATTTTTCATTCTTTTCCCTGGCACTTCTGCAAACATCGTCAGTGCAACTCAGTGAGATTCATCGACTGTTTCGGTGCAACTCGGCAAGATTCTCCAAAATGCATCACCGCAATCTCGTCGGCGCAACTTGGCGAGAATTCGCTGACATAGCCTTGGCGAAAACTCAGAAACACTTAAAAAATTTTGAAAATTTGAAATTTTTCCTAATGATCACTGCTGAGCAGGAAGTATACTTACCTCTGCAACTGTGATAGGTAGCCCATGAAGGCCCAAATATTGCAACCTTCACTCTGATACCAAAATGTAACGTCCCCTCCCGTGGATCCAATTCGAGGAAGGGAACATAATGACAATATGTGGGGCGTTTACATAATCTCAACCCATTCATTAGAATCATATGAATAAAGCATTTGTGTGCAGATGCAAATCAAGCAAATATGCACAGCAAAATTAAAACTATCCATAGACATTACTCATGCATACATCATATCAACAGTCATAAAATTAATGCATTGCAGAAGTAAATACACATAGCGAATACTTATCTTTATGGTGAAATTGTCCCAAGCAACTAGCTATATCACTGCAACGTTCCACCCAACCATAGGCTAGTTGTTTTCATCAATTCTCTCAACAAAACTACCACCCACGAGTTGGGCATGATTCTTCAAGGAAAAGGGGACACTCAAACTCATACACAACCAAGTAATCATTGCATCTAAGCCAAGCTAGTCCACGGTTGGGTTTATCAGGCTAAATCAAAACCCTGGATGCTTGCACTCAAGCTCAAGCCAAAACAACGGATTGGGAGAGGGAAATTCGACCACAAGGAGCAAAATGATATCTCCCACATATATATATAAGCATTCAGCAGCCAAAATGGTCTAAATGGAACCCCAATTCTCTTGCCCTTCTTCCCCACTGGTATGTAACACAAAAATTCCCTTCTCCCAGCTGAGAAAACAAAGAAAAACCAGAAAAATGTGGCTGGAAAACGCCTAGGTAGCTCCAAACCCGTGAGGGAGAGAGACTGTTGGATGGATAATGGCTTGGGGGGCAATTCATGGCTCTTTTCTTGCCCAAGAAGCAAAACACAATTTTCCATGAAGGGTGGCTTGCCCATACCCGAATTTGGACAGCCATACCTCCCATTCCCCAAGGCGTTAACTACCTCAACCAACTCTTGGGAGAATTGAATGATTGGGTACAAAAGTCAACATGGGTAGTTGAGGGTTCATGGGTTCTCTCATTGACATTTGTCTTGACTTGATTGGCTCAAGGGTTTGAATGTTTTCCCTCCCAATTCCTTGTAAAATCATGCCCCATCTCTTGTTGCATTGCATAGCTAGTTGTGGGTATTTTATTAAAATGTATATTTACATGATATTTGAAATTCCATTGTGCTTGGCTAGCACGTAAACCATGTGTATCAATAAATCGATGGAGGGCCTTGGCCTTGAGCTCCTCACCATGATTTTATAACAATATTACATTATTTACATTTTAATATAATGGGGTCAAAATGGGGACATTACAAAAAGTTTGACCCTTGGTCTTGTGGGTAAAAGGGTTGTTTCCCCACCTTAATTGTACACCTTGGTCTTGTGGGTAAAAGGGTTATTTTTGTACCTTGATGGTACACCTTGGTCTTGTGGGTGAAAGGTTTTTCTTCCCACTTTGTTATGACTACTCTTGTTGACCTTTGATCTTGTGTTGAACCTTGTTGGTCCTTATGATAGTTGTGTAGACTAAGCTGTGACCTTTTTTGGGCTGCTAAGTTGGGTTGTGACCTTTGTTGAGTCTCCTAGATTGAACAATGACTATTCCTTGGGATGCATTGACTCGATCTATGGTCTGTTGACAAATCTAAGGTATTTTCTGTGAGTGTGTTGTTGTTGGTTCCTACCATGACCTTTCCTAGGGATTTTGTGGTTCTTGTTCAGCCTGTTGCAGCATGTCTAGCATGTTTAAACTTTATAGAGATTTTTTGTGCTCCTTTTCAGCCTCCTTGAGGCTACTCCTATGTATTGAAGTGTGCCATAGTCTAGTGGGCATGCTAGAGTGTGGGTTAAGGCTGTATCTACACATTTGAAAGGAGCTTCTATTTGCTTGATGTATGACTGTCCTAAAAGAATGTCATTTATTGCAGCAATGGGATTGAAAGTTCATCCTCATTTCTAGACTGGTTTGATTAATACCTTGAGGTATGAATTTGTCTCACTTTTCCCTACAGCTACCTATCTATCTCTCTCTCTTAGGTATGTCAATTGTTTCTTTAGTGACTTGTCTCCTAAGAGACAAAGTATGATCATAATATATATTTGAGTATATAAAGCAAGGTCTAAACCACATTGTTTTCTTATTTTTTTCCATTTATAATTTTATTGCATGTGCTTGACTAATTCTGTTGTACAGCTATGGGACTCTGCATCCAATAGACAGATAGAGTAAATTACTACTTTCATGTTTTCAATTTCTTTTTGTTTTGTTTAAACAATTGCATTCCATGTGGGCATTTTCGACAAAGTTGAACAGTCGTGGGAGATTTGCTAGTTCTCTTTCGAGGTATATATGATAGTGGGATTGGCATAGTCTATCTTTAACTTTTATTTTATTTTATTTATATATCAATATCAACATGGTTTCTTTCCTTTATTGCAGGTTAGTGGTTGTTTAAGTCACCTCTAAATAAAATGATCACAAATAAGTATTCATACTTCTTGTCAGCAAGCAAACTCGAAGGTATTGTTGGTAATATTTCATCTCATTTCATTTTCATTTATCTAGTGACTAAGAGTACTTAAAGCTAATGCCCATTCTTCTTGATGTGAAATGGATTAAGTAGTATATTTATTTTTACTATTCTATATACATTTTGGGTAATGAGTTGCTCCATTGGAGACTAAAGAAAATTACAAGGGACCCTATCTTGTTGATTCCAAAATAGCTATCTGATCTTCTAAAAATATTTTAGAGGTTACTTTTTCCTAGGATGGGCATATACATCCTAGGAATGAACATCCAAATCTTATAAAAACTCTCCAAATGTTGTCTAACAATATTTCCATCCATTCTACTATCATGCAATAAGTAAATGATGTATTGGTTTATTAGATGTGGAGATTTTTGTACATATATTATAAATATTCCAAATTTACTAGTTCAAGTTTTGGTCCTTTGAAGTGAAGATGGACATCCAAATATGATTGAAACTATCTAAAGGTTGTGTAATATGTTCATGGAACCTGAGAGAAACATGCACCTGTGTTCATTTTACAGGGATGGTGGCTTGGCCCACATTGGAGGAATATGATTTTGGGACACCATTTTATCATCCTTTGCTTCTATATAAAATGAAATTATACTTTCCATGGAATCATCCACCATTATCTTCAAGTTACTTATGAATTTTCAGTCAAATTCAGATATATTGACAAGACTCTAGATGACTCGGTAGATAGTTTAAAAATGGATGCATGCTTTTCATTCATATAAATTTATGGTATTTTTTCATTTTGCATCATTCAAGCATACAAACTAATGATTACAAAGTTACTATAGATCCATAATGGCTTACCTTGTACTAGTTCTTCAATTTCTTCAACTGCTTTTATTAAACTATAGATCCATAATGGCTTACCTTGTACTAGTCCTTTAAGTTCTTCAACTACTTTTATTAAGTGCAAAAATATATTTGCACTTAATAAATGAAGTTGAAAGACTTGAAGGACTAGTACAAGGTAAGCCATTATGGATCTAGAGTAACTTGGTAATCATTATTTTGTATGCTTGAATGATGCAAAATTTGTTTAAATATCATCATTGTCAAGCAATAACAACTTCTTAAAGGGTGTTAGCTCAATGGTAGAGCACCTACGTAATTATAGGCAGGACATTGGTGGTTCGATTCCTCCGTACCCTATCATAAATTAGTGACTAAGAAAACAACTAAATTCACATATATATGACTATTAGTAGCTAATTTCCAGTATCTTATAGCGCGAATAACATTTAGTCGTATTTAGCTTAGTCATTAATATGTTATCATCTAGTAGTTTATTTAGTCGTATATTTGGTCATTAATTGTGGCAATCAATGACTAAATCAGTGACTATCAATGACTAAATCAGTGAATATCAATGACTAAATCAATGACTAATAAGTCAACCAATTAATGACTAAGTGAAATACGAATAAGTTAGTCAAGCTACAAGATAGTGGAAATTAGCTACTATTAGTCGCCGACTAAAAAATAATCGTTTATAGCCGAATTTTAGTCATTTTTTTAGTAATTAATTCCTCATTTTGTACTAGTGTTTTCTAATAGCATTATTACAAGAATTTGCAAAAAAAAATTATTATTATATGTTGCATTCTACGGGTCCTTGTTCCCACTTTATTAGTATTAAAACCCTCGAAACATTAATATTAACTAGTAATTTCACTTTCCCTAGTAGGTGCAAAGACACATCGATAAAAGAGTGACAAAGTCTTAGTATAAAATAAAAAAAACTAACAATTAGAAAAATGAGTCAACCTTTGTTCCATTTTGAAATCAACACAATGTCTAGGACAATCCTTTATCTTTTAATGGTTGGAGCTATAGTGATCAAGCAAACCCCCATTTTCAAATTAACAAAATGTCCACACCAATCCT
The DNA here is from genome assembly GCA_027924585.1 of Larix kaempferi. Lineage (NCBI taxonomy): Eukaryota > Viridiplantae > Streptophyta > Pinopsida > Pinales > Pinaceae > Larix > Larix kaempferi. The sequence continues at coordinate 24,707,117 of BSBM01001051.1, read as the reverse complement.
ATGATTTTCATTGATAGGAGGTATAGTATCATGCAAAGATCCATGAATTGCAACAAGTAAACAATATTCGATTGTTATTTTCAATAGAGTCTCTTAATATAAATATAAGATGTTAAGATGATAAATTTTAATTTTGAACACCATAAAATATGACACTGAGAATCCTAATAATGAAATGCATTTTCCCCAACTCAATTTTTTAGAATATAGTTATATATGTTTGGATTAAGGAAAACAGTTCCCTACTTAAATACTCTGAAAGCACATTTCTTCACTGCAATATTGTGAATACAAAATGTTTATTTATATATTTTGATATCTATAGTGTTTTAATATTTTTCTATGGAAAAAAAAATTATTTTCATTAGCTTGAATTGAAATACAATCTGCATATCCTATGCCATTCCACATTTCAAAGCATGTTCTCATTGGACTTAATCGTTTTACCACCTACCAACTAATTATACTGGAAATAATTCAAGCTATTACATGATCCGTATAAATGTCGACTATAAGCCAACTTGGCTAGTTGGATAAATTACCATTTAGATTTTAGATCGACAACTTAGAACACAACAAAAAAATTAGATAGTTCTAAAGTAGATGTGGAAACACTAAATTTCCTTTATTCCCATAAGTCTATGTGAGTCTTAGAGGTCTCCCATCCATGATGTTAAATTCTAAGGACAAAACCATAGGTTAAAAAAACTCCTTTGTTACATACTAAATCAACAAGTTGGTTGATTTTCTTATAAATATGACTGATGGAGAAAGAATTGAAAGCCCCAACTACCTATTTTAATTTTTTGTCCAACTCATGTAGATCTAAATAATATGCTCACTAGTCATCAATTTAACAACTAATAAATGTTTTCCAAAGGCTTGGAGAGATGAAAATCATAACCCTGAAGCTTTCCTCATTAGAAATTTTAATGCCAAGAGCTCGACCATATTGTTGGTCCCCTATCCACTGCAAGCATTAATAGAAAAATAATAATCGTTCAATATATATAACACCACCCCTAAGCCACATAGCGGATCTGGAGTCTAGCAAGCCCTGTCGAAGAAGATTAAGTTGGATATTTTGTCAATGAGAAACTACTCGACTTGTCATGACAATTAAGGAGTGAATTTTTCCTTTAACAAATTGAAGAGGATTTTCACCTAAGAGGAAACCATATTGGTAGGGATTAAATTCTTTGCAAAAATCACACTAAATGCCAATTTCATTACACTTGAACTTATTCTAGTCCAAGTCATTTTGAAGACGGGTCAAAAAAAGCCTTTTTAAACTCCAAAATCAAGCAAAATCCGGTTCCAAAAGTGCCAAATCCAGGTTCCAAAAGTGCCAAAACCAGTTCCGAAAGTGCCAAAACCGATTCCAAAAGTGCCAAAACTAATTGCGAAAGTGCCAAATCAAGGTTCCAAAAGTGAAAAAATCGGTTCCTAAAGAGCCAAAACCGGTTCCAAAAGTGCCAAATCGGGTTCCAAAAGTGACCAAACTAGTTCCGAAACTGCCAAATCCGTTTCCAAAAGTGCCAAATCTAGGTTCCAAAACCATACTTTTTCTTTTGATATTGCCACTTTTGAAATTGGTTTTAGCGGTCTTTCGATATGATAATTATGACGGTCATTTGAAGTTGTAAAAAATATACAAATTATCGAATGAATCGGTGTCTATATTATATGACGGTCATTTGAAGTTGAATTTCATTAATCAACACCCCATTTTCAATGAGGCTCGAGATAAATGAATGAAGGGTCGTCCGACCCTTCCTCTGCCCACAATTATTTTCATAATAGTTCTAGACTACAATAAGGGTGGTTCAATCCTTCTTGTGTTCACCATTATGGATATAGTTGAATTGCCGGATATTGGTGTTCACAATTATGTACTACTAAAAGAAGGGGCGACCGATCCTTCTTGTCGGCAGTCAGAAGTCTGGAGAAATATTTTTTAGATGTTATAAATTAGGCAATGTCCCGATCCCTACCATATACTGCAGAAGTCAGTAGTGGGGAGTTGTCATCCCAACCTTCGTAGATTAAATATTTTTTCATTTCTATTTTAAATGAAGGGTCGGCTGACCCTTCTTATGGTTAGTATTTTTGGAGTCTTCAACATTTAGGATATACATGAATTGACAGCCTATACTTCATAGGTTGAATATTTGCACAATTCCCTCATAAATGAAGGGGCAGTCGACCCTTCTTCTGGCCAATATTATTTTCATACTAGTTCTAGACTGCAAGAAGGGTCATCTAATCCTTCTTGTGTTCACCAGTCTGGATACAGGTGAATTGCTAGATATTCGTGTTCACAATTATCTACTAAACAAAGGGTCATACGACCCTTCTTATGATTTGTATTTTTCCAGTCTTGACCATTCTCGTTATACATGAATTGATCTCTATTTTGGCAGGCCAAAATCTCACATGTGTGAGCCTCAAAGAGAGAACTGACACCATAGAAAGTGATGACATGGAATGTATGATGACATGGCATGTGTGATGAGGCTGGAAAGACACATGATGGTGTTTTGGTGCTATCATTAAGTCAGTGTCTCAATCTGACATCATTCTGGAAAAGTATGACAAGTTTGTGAAACTTTGGAAATTGAAAAAGTATGGAAAAACCACCATCCCGCATTGCGAAACAACCTTCGGTGGTGTATAAAAGAGAAGGGAACATAAAAATTTTACTTTTGTGTTGCGAATGACAGAGGATTGGAACATGTATGTGCTGCTCGAAAGCAACGGAGCATAGTTTATTCAACCTGTCCATGCTAGGTAGGTCCTCTTAACTCGTGAAAGTAACTAGAATTGTTTACATGATGGAAGGAAATAGTGAAACCGTCTGTCAGAACATTGAAACTATGAGGATAGGAGAAACCCTAATGGATAGAGATAGTGACATTCATGACCCCATAATGGTTAAATTCTCAGTTTCAGAAATCAAAAGAAAGTTGGAGGGTTTATATAAACAAAATTTGGATGTGCACAATGTTTATAAGTCTCGTTTTATCCATTTCTGTCCCGAACAACCTTTAGGGTTTCCGAAATTTGTTTCATGGTGTGCAGTAAATTATCCTCAGAGTCAAAGAGTCATTATGAATTCATCACGAAATAAAATTCTTTGCCATGTAAATGTGTCTACTGTTAGGAAAGCTCTAGCAGTACCCCTGTTTTCCTCCCACCACCAGGAATATTTTGTCGAAGAAGCCCTAGTTAGCCAATATAGAGAGTCATCCCTTGAGACCAAACAAACCTTCATGACCAGTTGTCTAAAACTCGGCGTTGCCATTGATAACACCCCCTATCCACTTGAGATTAATTTCTTTGATTAAAATTCATAGTTAGTTTTGTCACTCATTTCATAGTTTTTAGGGTTGGATGATGATTCCATGGTCACAAAGGTCCAGTTAAGTTTGCCTTTTAGATTAAGTGTTTCTAAACCAGAAATGGATTATAGTCAAGTACCTTACCTTAAATTTGATGAATTCTTGGCTGGGAACATCCACTCTCAGTTAGTGAATTTCCACACTTCGAGACATTTCAGATTCCAGACACACCTCATGAAAATGCTCATGTTTAGTAGCAAAAAATATTTACATTTCCCATAGTCTTCGTTTTCAGAAATATTGGAAGACAGTATGTTTAATTTTATGAATTTTATTTCATCAGAAGTATACAGATTGATGTTTGGAGAAATTTTTTCTAGAGTATTATCAGAGATGAAGACCCTGATGCAATTAAGCACAAAAAAGCAATTGGAGACTGGTTTTTAGGGAAGCAAGATACAGTAATTAGACTTTATGGATTTTTTAAGGAGCCCTATATTCTACCAGCCTTTTTGACTTTGAGAGTTTTTTCTTTGGAGTTTATCAGACAAAAATTGACATTAGAAAATGACCATTTTCTACTTTTCAAGAAAGCTACAGATGTAAAGTTCCCTTTAAAAATTGGTCCTTTTATCATCAATAACAAGAATGCTCTCCCTTTTGTACAAAAAAATTTAGAAGCACTGAGTTTTAGGAGAGCGACAACTATTAATTATGATCCTTGTCATGTTCTTTCTGACAGAAGGAAAGAGAACAAAAATAAAGCCTTTGATCACCAAGAGGTTGAAGGATTGGAGAAGATGGAAAATTTACTACAATATGAATCAGGCACAGAAGTTTCAGGAAGTTGACACGCTAATCCTTCTACCTTGGATAAAGTTTTAGCTGAGTTGGTACCTGAGATGGTACCTACCCCAATAAAGGTTGAAGAAACAAGTAAAAGAAGTTTTTATGAAAGTACTGATATGTAGATGGAGGAAGAAAGAGAAGCCAAAATATTAAAATCAAGCCAGCAAGATGAAGTAGTTGTATCTGACAAATAAAATTTAATGAAGAAAGAAAAATACCAAGGGCCAGGATATCAAGTACAGGAATACGAATTTGACGAGACAAGAGTTGCAAGTGATTCTAGCAAATTTCATTCAAGAGATGAAATATGTGTAAAATATGGCAAAGACAGACAAACAATAGCAAAAGTGTTGGCTTGGTTTTGCAACCAAGCTTAGTGCTATGGGCACCTGCTAACTAGTAGCAGCAGTCTCAATATTAAGCAAAAACAATAAACTAAATCTAAACTAAAACTAAACTAGCATGTGCATTTTTTAATTAAAGAACAAGAACAAGAAATATGAGAAATAATTTTGTATTGAAAAATGGGGGCAAGCAAGTGCTTGCAATAAGAATACCTTCGATTGATGAAGATAGTTGAGAAGCTCCAAGGGTGAGCAGCTCCAAACTCCAATGGGTCCTTTCTCCAAGGTTGCTACAATGGCCAAAAACTCAAGGGAGATTTTGGCAGCATGAGGATAGGAATATGGATGGATGTGAAATGAGGAGCCCCTACCACCTTTTTATAGGTTTTGGTTGTGGGGAATACCATTTGTGGTTTTGTGGAAACCAATGGTATTGACCAACATGGTTTAGGTACTTTTCCCTCCTTTTTCCTTTTTTGAATAAAATTAATATTTTTATTCCCTTTTTAATATTTTTGGGAATTTTGGACCCTTTTTGAGGGTTTTTTATGCATTTTTAGGAAAAATAATCTTTTTGAGTGGGAAAAGGGGTGTACTATGGTCTTTTGGTGACCTTTTGTTGGCTTGAGAGGCTCAGATGGTGGAAAAAGTGGGCAAATGGGTCATGTGAATAAGGAAATGAGCTAGTGAGCACTTTTTGGGTGTTAACAGATTGCCCCCTGATGTGTGAGGGCAGGAGCTCATCGTATGGCCGATAGACATCATAGTTCTTTTGTCTTTTTTCTGGGGTTTTGGGGAGGAGAAGAGACCGATTGGAGACTGGATCTGCGGCCCTTGGAAGCTGCAAAAAATAAACAATATTACATGGACTCAATATGAATGAGGAATAGTCTATGATAATGGACGAGGCGGGCATACCCATGCTCGTATCAAGACATATATAAACAATTAGTCCCAAGAAGGGGGACGTGAGAAAATACATAAAAAATATGCTGGTACATCATAAGGGTCCAGAGGGGACATCATTTTGAGATGTACTCATGATCATATCATGACTGATCTCAATAACTGATACACTGGAATAACTGGTGAACTGCTGAAACTGAAGGTGTCCAATATATGTAGGGACTCAATGACTATGAGCCATCTCTGGGAAGTATATGTGACTGTATACTCGAGGGAGTATAAAACTGGTGTACATCTGCATACTGTCGCCATGCGCAACCCGAATATCTATAGAAAAAGTGTAACTGGTTGTATCCATAGGTAGACTCTCAAATGTGGAGGAGTCAGATGGTATTCGCGGTCTTCGACTAATAAGTGAACGAACCAATGCCCTGTGCGAATCTCAACGATGCGATCAAGGTGTTGAAGTCGAGCATGTGAGAAACAACCATTTGGAGAAGCACTGAGGACTCTTCTCGAAATGATTCATAGGCACTCATCATAAATGGTGATGAGTCCAAGACACAGGGACCTCTAGGTCTATCCTCTGGAATAAATTTGGTTGTCGTCGACAGAGGGAGACCAGCAGCTAACAAGGCAATGATGTTTCCTTGATAGGAGCGCGAGGTGTAGAACTGAAGTGTGGTAGTACTGATGGTAGGACTGACATACTTGTGGGGATGGGAAGTAACTGGGGTCACATAGTGGGTAGACTCAAACTTCCTTTGTTCAGAGCATGATGACGTGGTTGACCTGGCAGTGTAGGGAACTGACTTATAGGTGTGGGGATCATAGCTTTTAGGGACTGAAGGGTATGTATTGACTCTGGGGGGGGTCAAGCTGATGGGTGCTATCGAGGGATTCTCAGGGTGACATACTGCAGAATACTCTGAACAAAGGCGACCAAAATGGGGACGCTGCTATATGAGTAGACGTGATCTATTGTGGCACCGAGAAGCACCATTGGGTCCTTCTTCGTAGTTTTAATGAGCTCCAAGAAGGGATAAAAGTGTGCTCTGAAATGGTACTTTCCTGTGGATTTTGTGAGCCCAGCACTGTTCGTGCTCATTGGTGCTTTCATTTTTAAGGAGTCTGAAAACGATAAGAAGACTCTGCAATGGTTATGATTACTGTCCTGTTGGTTTTACGAGCCCAGGATGGTGATTGCTCGTGGTCGCTTTCATGTTTAGAGAGTCTGAAAGCGGTAAGTGGACTCCATTGGTGTTCTTTTTCGTAAGTTAGTCTCCAAGGCCCGAAAATGTTAAATTTTCAGAATTTACTTCAATCTGATCTAGGATCTTAACTGAGAGAACAACATGTACAACATATCTACAGCATATCAATCATGGAGACAATAATGCAAGCACACAAGAGACACAAAGATTTACTTAGGGAAAACCATAAAGGTGAAAAACCCCAATAACTTCCTCAGAGATAGATAGAGCAATGATACAACCAACCATAAGAGATAGACACAACCTAGCAGTAGATCCTCCTCCTCCATAAGTGCGTCACTCCTCCTTGAGTGCATGTGTGAGAAGTGAGTGAGTAAATAGAGTGCCTCCCGCACTCTATTTATACTTGACTTGACTTGCCTTTTTACCTAACTCATGTAGGCTCGAACTTAACCACATAACATAATGCTGACTGGGCCGACCCCCAATAGGGTGGTCTAGTAACCCTTTGACCCACATGGCCGACCCCCAATAGGGTGGTCTAATAACCCTTCGACCCACATGACTTATACAGGGCCGACCCCAACAAGGTGGTCTAATAACCCATCAAGTATAAGTTACGACACTTACAATATAAATGACGACACTTCCATATAGAGGAATAATACCATCTCTATAGGAGTATATACAACATATATGAAATACATTCCGAAGTTATATATACATCAACACTGCCTCTTAACTAGGAAGGTATTTCTCAGCACAGTTCTTCTAGCACAAGTCATCTTCTCTGGATCATCGTCACTGGATAATCATCATCGAGTCATCATCATCATCACTACTACTGCTATCTCAATCAATCTCTGAATCTACTCGTCATAGGAAGTTCTACAGAGCCAGTCCTTTTTCATACTGGATGTAGGCCCACCACCTGCAGGTATTCATCATCACTGGCCATACTATGGAATCCTTAGGACTTATTACGTGCGTCACAAAACCTCAAAAGAGCATCCCAGGATGTTACGGGTACACAACTCCGACCTGTAGGATCTCCCAGGGCGCTATTATATGTGACCCCACCACAAAACCTTGAAAGAGCATCTCAGGATGTTACGGGTACACAACTCTGACCTGAAATCTCCCAGGGCACAAATTACATGTGGTCCACCACAAAACCTAGCAAGCGCATCTCAGGATGTTACGGGTACACAACTCCGACCTGAAATCTCCCAGGGCACAAATTACATGTGGTCCACCACAAAACCTAGCAAGAGCATCTCAGGATGTTACGGGTACACAACTCTGACCTGAAATCTCCCAGGGCACAAATTACATGTGGTCATGGCAAAACCTCGAAAGAGCATCTCAGGATGTTACGGGTACACAACTCTGACCTGAAATCTCCCAGGGCACAAATTACATATCCTCCCAGAGCAATGTCTCGAAAGAGCATCCCAGGCTGTTACGGGTACACAACAATGACCTATAGGATCTCCCAGACATGCTCCTCTGCACAACCTGATCCATGACCACAAAGTATCATCCTGATACTCACCATACATCATCCTGATGTACACATGATCATCCTGATCATAATCACTGCAATGTCCTGCTGCATGTCATCTAGAGCAACATCCTGAAGCTCATCATCCATGATCATCCTGATCATCACTGCAACATCCTGTTGCATGTCATCCGGAGCAACATCCTGAAGCTCATCATTCATGATCATCACTGCAACATCCTGCTGCATGTCATCATACATGATCCACCTGATCATCAATGCATCTACATGATGCATACCAAGTATCTACCTGATACATATCATCATACATGATCTTCCTGATCAAACAATGTATCCACCTGATACAAATACAAATACATGATACATATCATCATACATGATCCACCTGATCATATAATGTATCCACCTGATACATATAAAGATACATGGTCCAAGCATCCAACATGATGCATACATACATACATAAAAATGATCCAACTGATCATATCCAGCATCCAACATGATGCATACATACATACATATAATGATCCAACTGATCATATCCAAGCAGAAACCAGAACATCTTCCTGATGCTCATCATCCAGCGCTTACATCCACAGCCATGTGAAGGATCCTCCTTCCAACATGCTTGGAATGGCTTTAGCAAATGTGTCCATCACTTCTTCCTCGAAGTGTCCTCGATCTGAAGAATGCCAAGCCTCTCTCTGAAGTACTCGAACTTCACTCTGGCTAGTGGCTTCGTCAGCACATCTGCAATCTGCTCGTCCGTCGCAACATACAGAAGCTTCACAGCTCCTCTCTGCACCATATCCCTGATATAGTGATATTTGATCTCTATATGTTTCGACCTGTCATGAAACACTGGGTTCTCGGACAGCTTCACACAACTCTGGTTATCACAGAAGATACCAGTAGCCTCCAACGCGAGATCAAATAACTCAGATAGTAGCTTCCGTAGCCATACTACCTCACAACTAGCTGAACAGGCTGCAACATACTCTGCCTCAGTTGTACTCAGTGCTACGCAGGACTACTTCCTACTAAACCAAGAGATCACCCCTGATCTCATACTGAAGCAGCACCCAGATGTGCTCTTCCTATCTGCAGCACTGCCAGCCGAATCTGAATCAACATAACCCTGTAGGTTAAACTTTTGATTCGCTTCATACTTGAGCCCATAATCCACTGTACCCTTCAGGTACCTCAGAACATGCTTTACAGTAACCAGGTGAACACTCCTCGGATCCGTTAGGAACTGGCTCAATGTGTTCACAGCAAAGCAAATGTCTGGTCTCGTGTTTGTCAGGTACATCAAGGACCCAATCATCTGACGATACATAGAGACATTAACTGGCTCAGATGAAGCATCACATAGAAGTTTCAGATTCGATGCCATTGGTGTGGCCATGGCCTTGCAATCCATCATCCCGAATCTCTTCAGGATATCTACTGTGTACTTCCCTTGACCAAGGAAGATCCCACCTGCATTCTGCCACACCTCCATACCAAGGAAATAGTGCATTATCCCCAAGTTCTTCATATCGAATTCAGCAGCAAGCTTCCGCTGTGTGTTGGCAATCCATCTATCCTCACCTGATACAAACAGGTCATCCACATAGTAGTATCATTGGATTTCCTTCCTCAACCTTGTAGTAAAGGTTGGAATCCGCTTTACTCTTGGTAAAGCCCAAACTAGATAGAAATCTGTCTATCCTAAGTTCTGCACACATATATGACTACACCATGCTGTCTTGAAATCCATCTGGTGCATCTTCTATTTCATCACTTTTATATTTCTTAATGCTGCCATCTGCAACATGCTTGATCTGATAGTTCCATATGGAAGTCATAACAAACTTCCCTTCAGGTCTTGGGACTATATCCCAAACATCATTCTTTATGATCGACGGATCATGGCATTCCATTTCTTCATCCCAGATCCTGGGAACTTCAATATCTTCAATAGATATCTTTGTTGCTGGAACAAATGTTGTAGTCCTTTTGTAGGTGAAGATATGCGGTCTTTCCTACAAAACAAGTTAAATTGCATGATTAGAAAACATCTCATAGTTTTCAGAACAAATTCTTACACATAAAGAAATATGTCATACAGTCATGCAATTATCTTAGCCAATGCTTCAATATAACATTTATCCATATCCGGTAACTTTCTAGATGCCTTCCAATCTCTACCAGAACATTGTTAAGAGTGTGCACAACTCCCAACATGTCAGCAAAGAGGTTTCATTCTAGATAAGTAGCAATGGAATGTTGTACAGTGCCATAGGCCACTTACCCATGTATATTAGTAGTATACTGTTCATCAATGCAACTATTCTATTATGCACAATACATATCCTAAGTCTAGGAACATGAGCATATACATTTATTTAAACAAACAAATATGCAAGAAATTAAAATACTTATCTTTGTTTGTTCGTTGGGTGGACTCCCTCTGAGTCTTTGCTTCCTTATAGGAGCTGCTGGAGTCCTAATCTGAAGTAGCTTCTTCTACACCTTTCTGTTGTGGAAAGATGGTCAACTCCCTCTGAATATATGCATCCTTGCAGAAACTACTGAAGTGTGTTCCTTTGCTTTCTTGCAAGAACAACTGGAGTGTGCTCCCTCTTGATCTTTGCTTCATGGATTACCTGTCCTTGAACTTACATTCATCCTTGGTTCCTATGCATGCTTATTAGTATCATGATTGTGTTATCCTTGTGAACTCATATAAAATCATACATTCATTAGTATACTATTAAAACACAATAATCTTAAGCATGTATAGTCATGATCATTTCAAACAGAAAATAATAAGCATTAGCATTCAAGGTTTATGTAGGATTCTTATGGTTAGTCAAATCATAAGAAACATAACATGTCTAAACCTGTAATTACTCAAACCTATGACTCTTCAGGTTAGTTGAATCATCAATCAAGATATGCATAAAACCTGTGATTATTCAAACCTATACCTTCATGATTCTTCTGGTTAGTCATATCATCAATTATGGTAAGAAATATAATATGCATACATCCATGACTTATTCAAACCTATGACTTCATGAATAATCATTATCAAACAACACAACAGTATAAGATCCTAACACAAGGTAGGATTCTATCTTGATATAGGAAAAACATACTTGGATTAGCATGCTAGCTATTTATGTCTAACATACTCACATGATGTCTTCTTGTTCTTCTTCAATGACTTGTGCTAGTAACCTGTATATCTCATAGGTTAACTATTACAAAACCAAGTTATACATACCTCGTAAATGGATCTTCTATGAGATCCATGACAATGGATGAGTCTTTATCCTCATGTCATCATGATCATATGTTCTTGAACTGGAACATGATTTGTCTTTCTTGGTGTACCTTTCATGTTAGTAGACAACATAAACCTCATACAACACCATAATGCATTAGTACAATTATAAGTGTCAACACCTTAACCAATGAATATCTTCTATCATGCATTCATAATTTTGTTAAGGTGATACGACAAATCTAAAATCAAGATTGTACTAATCGTAATAACATGAAGACAAACATACCATAAACTTAATCATGAACAAATCTCAAAACATACCTCGATGAGTCATACCTGTCGAGATTGCTTGTAATCTTCTTATGTAAGGCCTTAGCCTCATCTCCCTCTGAAACAGGAACTTCTTCACTTATGCATGTGACCGATCCATCTTCTTCTAGGATTAACCCAATCCACTTGATTTACAAGAACTGGGACTGGATCTAGATATGGGTTTGTTAGAGAAACCCCAAAAATTCAAACTTTGAATTTCAAACTTCTGAAAGGATAGAAATATGCGCCTTGATGAGCTGATCAAGCTGGTATATTTAGAATTTGAAAACTGCAAAGTTTCACTCCTCAATTTTTCCATTGAAACTTCCAGATTCACTGGATGTGACCCTGAACTGGGGTTTGATGAAGCCCACTCTTTTGCCCCATCAAAAAGTTTGATCCAAATCTCTAAGCTTCTATTTTTCTGAGGAGCTTCCATCCGTGGTCACAGATTTCAAAAATTTCCATTTTTACAGAAGCCCTAATTTTCCACTTTTCTTATCAAAGTCCTGAACTAGGGTTTGATCAAGCCCGGCCTTTTGCCCAACCAAAAATTCTGATCTTGGTCTCTAAATTTCTATTTTTATGAGTAGCATCTAGCCGTGGTCTCCGATTACAAAAATTCCAACTTTCTTCAAAGCCTTAAATTCCGGAAGCCATGAATGAAGGTACTCAAAAATAATTCTGTTTTGACAGAAATATGTACCTGATTGTTTCTAGTGTAACTCCGAACCTTTTGATCCACAGGGTCTGAAAAATGTTTCCTGAGATATCCTGACCTATTACCTTTCCATCCTGATAGGTCTGACCTCAATTGGATTCTCTGAGAGAGAGTTATGCCAAGTGTCGCAACGTGACCTGTTTTGGGATAATTCAGGAGAGCGAACTTGTACGGAGTGCCACGTGTCACTGTTTAAACTTCGGCCTCTGAAAAAGTTTTCTGAGATATCTCAGCCTGTTATATTTCCATCCTGATAGGTCTGACCTCAATTGGACTCTCTGAGAGAGATTTACGCCAAGTGTCGCAGCGTGACCTATTTTGGGATAATTCAGGAGAGCGAACTTGTACGGCGTGCCACGTGTCACTGGTTCAGCTTCGGCCTCTGAAAAAGTTTCTTGAGATAGTACAGTCTGTGTACTACCTGTCATTGTTTACGAAATTTCATTTGGAGCTTTCTAGCCCAAGTTATGACCTTTTTCCCAAGGTCACCTGATTTTGACTCAGATCTGGAAGAGGCAGAAACCCTATATTGTACAGATCATAAATCACAAAGTACAACGAATTAGAGGTTGGCCTTTGGACACAAGGTACATGGGGATCTTATATTTGTCTTGTAACAATTTCAAATCCTAAAACTTCTCCAAAATGGATTTATAGCGAAAGTGCTACGATGACTGGTGTTTGCTATATCAAGCCCTAACATCGTAAGTGCAACAAGTGTCATACATGCCATATCATGCCTTCTTTCAGGCTAGCTCTGATACCATGTTAAATTTTCAGAATTTACTTCAATCTGATCTAGGATCTTAACTGAGAAAACAACATGTACAGCATATCTACAGTATATCAATCATGGAGACAATAATGCAAGCACACAAGAGACACAAAGATTTACTTGGAGAAAACCATAAAGGTGAAAAACCCCAATAACTTCCTCAGAGATAGATAGAGCAATGATACAACCAACCATAAGAGATAGACACAACCTAGCAGCAGATTCTCCTCCTCCATAAGTGCGTCACTCCTCCTTGAGTGCATGTGTGAGAAGTGAGTGAGTAAATAGAGTGCCTCCCGCACTCTATTTATACTTGACTTGACTTGCCTTTTTACCTAACTCATGTAGGCTCGAACTTAACCACATAACATAATGCTGACTGGGCCGACCCCCAATAGGGTGGTCTAATAACCCTTTGACCCACATGGACGACCCCCAATAGGGTGGTCTAATAACCCTTCGACCCACATGACTTATATAGGGCCGACGCCAACAAGGTGGTCTAATAACCCATCAAGTATAAGTTACGACACTTACAATATAAATGACGACACTTCCATATAGAGGAATAATACCATCTCTATAGGAGTACATACAACATATATGAAATACATTCCGAAGTTATATATACATCAACAGAAAAAGCATAAAATGATGCAAATGGAGAACTCTTCTAGCCGATGTGACTAGAGTATTCCTTTTTCATAATTAGTCTACAAGGGCCGGAAAAGGGGTAAACTTATACCAGGTAGACTCCCTTTCAGATACGTTTAGCGAGCATGAAAGGAAGCAAGGTTGCTCAGCGATCTTTTCATTGTTTTAGGAGTCAGAAAAGAGCTTAACAGAAACTCCCTAAGTGCCTTTTTCATAAAAGGGATTGCTCGGCCAGAAAAGGGGTAAAATTATACCGAACAAAGGGGATTGATGACAGCGAGAAAAGGTCTCAAGCGTCATCATGAGTGTGGGATACTGGATCCAGTGACATAAAGATTGTCAAAAAAGGGGGCAACGGCCAATGTGGCATGCAAACCGAGGCGACGAGGGGTCATGGGAAAAATGGCCAAAAAGTATGGAGGTGAGAGCGAGAAATGATCTCAAGCATCATCACGAGTGCGGAAAACTAAATCCGATGATATAAGGCTCGTAAAAAATGGACGACGGCAATGTGGCACGCAAACCGAGGCGACAAGGGGGCATGGGAAAAATGCCTAAAAAATCTGGACGTGAGAGCGAGAAATGATCTCAAGCATCATCACGAGCACGGAAAACTGAATCCGGCGATATAAGACTCATCAAAAATGGACGACGGCCGATGTGGCACGTAAACCGAGGCAACGAGGGGGCATGGAAAAAATGCCCTAAAAATATGGGCATGAGAGCGAGAAATGATCTCAAGCATCATCACGAGTGCGAAAAACAGAATCTGACGATATAAGTTTCGTAAAAAATGGACGACGGCCAATGTGGCACGCAAACTGAGGCAACGAGGGCATGAAAAAATGGTCAAAAAATGGACTTGGTGAAAACAAGAAAAGGAAAGAACTATCATGAAGTTCTGTAATGGACGGTGGTGTCCATTCGGTTTACTATGGGTAAAATCGCTTGAGGTACAACCCGTTGCGTGGGTTGCGGAGGTGGTTTCCTTCTGAATCGGTCATAATGTATGCCCCCTGTCCGAGGCAAGTGTGTATAACATATGGGCCTTGCCACATGGACACAAACTTTCCTTTCCCAGTTTTGTCATGAGCCTGATCGTAGGTGAGGACAAGGTCCCCTTCGAAAAAAGTTCTTGGGTGGATGTGTTTGTCATAATTCAATTTGGATCGGTTCATGGCTGCGTCCATGTTTTGAAGGGCTGTGTGCCGATCTTCATCGGCCTGCTCTACGAGTAGTAAGCGTTGCTCAATTGGGGCAGTGTCCGGTAGGAGTTCAATGGCCATATGTAGGGTTGGAATCTAGCACTCAATGGGGAGGACAGATTCGACACCGTGAACTAAGTGGAAAGGGGTAAAAGCAGTGGTGGTTTTAGTCGATGTGCGGTATGCCCATAGTGTCGGGAAGAGCATGTGGTACCAATTTGACTTGTGTTTGTCTACAGTGCGCTGGAGGATGGTTTTCAAAATTTTGTTTATCGCTTCGACTTGGCCATTTCCTTGGGGGTAGTAGGCAGAGGAGAAATGGTGTTCAAATTTCAGTAAGGTGGATAGTTCTTTCCAGATGGTGTCTTCGAAGTGAGAGCCGTGGTCTGAGACAAGTTGCTTTGGCACTCCAAAATGTGCGATAACATGGTTGAGAAAGAACCGTGTTGTGGTTTCGGCTGTGCAATTGTAAGTTGGCATGGCCTCCGCCCTCTTGGTGAAATAATCTACGGCCACAATAATATGTTTGTGACCGCTGGCTGATGTGGGATTGCAATCAAGGAACTCAATGGCCCATTTGGAGAATGGTATGGCAGTAACAAATGGATGAAGGGGAGTGGGTGGGGTTCTTGCTTTGGGGGCAAAAAGTTGACAATCCTGGCAATGTTTGACTGCGGTGATGCAATTTGTAAATAATGACGGCCAAAAGTAACCTGCACGAATGATCTTTTGGGTGGTGGCCATGCCGGAGAAATGGCCTCCGCAAGCACCGCTATGACAATCATTGAGGAATTATTCTGCCTCACTATGGGATAGGCAACGTCGTAGGATGGTATCAACGCCGCATCGATAAAGCACATCCCCTAATAATAGGTATCGGGGGGCATGGTGACGTATACGACGGCGTCCGTCACGATCGATGTGGGGTCGAAATTTCTGCGCGCGGAGGTAAATTAGGATGTCATCGTACCATGGGTTGTCAGACGAAATAATGAAGATGTGATCGTCGATCAGATCTGTTTGTATAGCGGGTGATGACGAAGAGGATGGGAGGTCAGTGATGAGATGGGAAAGCGCGAGGGCTTTGGTGCTCTTGGGATTTTTGAAAGTGAGGTCATATTACTGGAGGATAATGACCCATTTAGCAACACAACCTTGTAGGAGCCGCCGGTTTAGGAGATAGACGATAGGGTTGGAGTCGGTGACGACCGTGGTATGACCGAGCATAATGTAGTGTCGTAATTTTTGGACGGAAAAGACTACAGCTAGGGCTAATCTTTCCTCATATGGGTAACGTAGGGGTGGGCCAGACAAGGTCTGGCTGACGTAATAAATGACATGTTCTTGGTGAGAGGCATCTTCTTGGACCAAGACTCCGGACACGGCATGTTCAGATGCCGATACGTAAAGGATGAAGTCCTGAGAGAAATCCGGAGGGGAGATCAAGGGGGCTTGTGTGAGAGCTTTCTTGAGGGCTTCGAATGTCGTGTCTGCTTGCTCATCCCAAACAAAGGGTATGTGGGTGCGAAGTAGGTGTAAGAATCCGTGAACCTTGGTGGCGTAATCAGGCACGAAGCGACGAAGGAAATTGGACCGCCCCTGCAAACTTTGGAGTTGCCGAAGCGTGCGTGGAGAGGGAAGGTCTAAGATGTCTTTGACTTTCAGGGGATCAACAGTAATTCCATCCTGGGAAACAATGAAACCCAACAAACGGCCTGCAGGAACGCAAAAGACACACTTGTGTGGGTTCAAGCGGATTTTATATTTGCGACAACGCAGGAAAACTTGCCGGAGGTCATTAAGGTGGTCTGATCATTTCCAGGAACGAGCTGTAAGGTCATCAAGATAGACCAGCAGGATATGGACCAAGTCATGAAAACAATAGGTCATTTCCCGCTGGAAGGTGGCACCAGCATTTTTGAGGCCGAAAGGAATGACATGATAGGAAAAGGTGCCCCATGGGGTGGTAAAGGCAGTCTTGTACTGATCCTCTTTACGAATATGAATCTGGTTGTATCCGGAAAAACCGTCCATGAAGGATAGGACTTCATGTCCCGCACATGCATCAATGAGTTGGTCAATGAATGGCGTGGGGAAATTGTCTTTGGGACAAGCACGGTTTAAATCATGGAAGTCAGTGCATACTCTAAGGGTGCCTTGTTTTTTGTTGACGGGAATGGGGTTTGAAACCCATGTGGTATAAGCGATAGGATAAATGAATCCTGCTTCGCGAAGTTTCTCAACCTCGGCTTTAACAGCGGGGAGCTTGGAAGGATGAATGGGTCGCTGTTTCTGACGAACGGGGGGGACATCAGGCCATTTGTCAATGTGGTGTTCTATAATGGCAGGGTCAAGACTAGGCATTTCGGTATAGGACCAGGCAAAGACATCACGGAATTCTTGAAAAAGCTTTTTATATGCCTGAGTTTCCACTTGAGTGCAAGATGCGCCTAGCGAGATGAGCTCAGGTTTTCCAGGTGTGGTGGAAATATCAATTTGTATAATGGGGGAAATGTTTGACATGTTCCCTTCTTCGAAGGCATCCGGTGCTGGGATGGGGTCCTTGAGCCAATCGACCTTAGTGGGTATGAAATATTTCGATTCGACCGATAGCTGATTAGATGTGGTGGATGTAGACTCCTCTGAAAGGAAGTATGAGCGATGATGCATATCGTCCCATGGGTAGTTGGGTGCAGTGAGTGTTTCCAAAATTTTCTCATCAGTATGGAAGTAGTCAGACCATAAATCAAGGGGTTCTGGTTTGAAAGTGGTAGTCGAAGAGATCATATAGATGGTGTTAATCTCTCCAGATGAGGATGATGCAGGAGGGTAGATCTCCTCGATAGTAGGGGGTGCCGTCTCAAGGTCCAAATTATTCATCTCATAGAGAGCTGCTCTGTAATCTGGGATGTCAGGACAGTTGTGGGAGTAGTGGCTGTAAATACTGCATATCGCACATGGGTAGTTGGTACGTAGTGATTTATCATGCGGCATGGTGTTTGGGTCAATTTTGAAAACCGGGATGTTGGGGTCGTCGTCAAGCATTTGCATGTGTTCCTGTAATGCAGGTAGCTGTGGACACTGATGGGTTGGATGGCCTAACTCATCACACAACAAGCATTTTGGAGGAGCACGGAATACGGGGGGAGGTTTAACTGCCTTGGGTGGGGGTACCGCAGTGTATGGTTGTGGGCCTCTGCCCCCAGTGGGCTTGATGAGTGGAGGGGGATTCGTCGATGACGCAAGAGTAGTGATACTGGGAGGTGGTTGGGTAGAAGTAACAATGGGTTGCACCGGTTGCAGGATGACATTTGGTGTCGGTGGGGGTACGGGAGGTGAAATATACCACACAGGTAATCCTAGGGTTAACCTGGGGAGACTAAGGGTAGCCATAACCGGGGCGCTTACTATGCCCGAGGGAGGGAATAGAAGGGGGATGGTGTGGATGTGTGTAACCCCAATGTGACTAGGGACCAATGGTGGTTTAGGGAACAAGGGTGGCTGATTGTTGGATGTTTGTGTATTCTGTGAAAGAGTAGAGAGGTCTGCAACGTGGGTCTCTGGTGACGGTGGTGGAATAGATTGGAATGTAGAGGTCATTGGCGCCTCGGAGTACAGTCTGGGTCCCACTGAGGAAACGAATGAGGTAGTTGCACCACAAACAGGTTGTTCAAGAGTAGGGGATCCCAACTTCTGCCAAACGAATGTGGACATGATGCATGTAGAGGCCCCTTCATCGATAATGCATCGATGGATGAAACGATTCTGAACGGAAACGGAAACTTGGAATGCTAAAGTAGATGGTAAGCGTGGTTCGGACTGGTCTGAATAGAATGCGATCAGCTGTGAATCATTGGGTTCAATAGCGCCAATGGCGGAGAGTAAAGTCTTGCGCTGTGAAGGACAGTTTTTCAACACTTCTAAAGCAGACATGGTTGCAGGAGACTGGGCTAAGTCGTCTACGATGTTGTAATTCGACGCAGTGCGAGCATTGGGATTATTGTTGATGAGACGAAGTGGGAAGCGAGGTGCTTTAGAAGCGCCATCGAGTGGAGCCGGAGGTATACGTAACGTCTGATCTGTGGGATGAACGTTAGTGTTCTTGTTGGTGGGAGGGGCTTCAGAGGTGGAGCCATATTGGTTCCGACGGGTTTGGAGGTTGGCATCGGCGGTTGACATCATCAACAAGTGGTGAGTACCTAAATCGAACATGGGTTGATCAGGGGCTGCATAAGTGATCTGTTGTGCTGGCACGTTGCCCTGAGGGGGAGCTAACAGCTGAGTGTTCACTACACCTTGGTTTGGAAATGGGTTTTGCAGCACCAAAGGTTGATGTTGAGGTGGTGGAGGGTTGGGTGGCGACTGAGGAGCTGCTTTCCCTTGACGATGGGCATCGTCGGTCCAGAGTTGCCGAGCTTGCTCCAAATGTGTGAAAGAATGGGTGTAATGACCATAGACCCCGCAGATAGAAAAAGGGTGGTTTGTTCTGAGGTTATTATTTTTAGGCTGCCTGGGATTACGATCCGAATTGTGGTTGGGAGGGGCAGCATTGTTATTTTGCGGAGGATTGGGAGGTGGAGGACCTTGCTGATGCTGTTGGTTATTACCGCGGTTACGACCTCTACCACGGTTCTGTTGCGCACCTTGGTTGCGCTGGTTGTTCTGGTGTTGGGGCTGGTTGTGTTGTCTGTACACTTGCCCTTGAGCAGTGGGAGGATTTTGGTTCTTCGTAGGTGCGGGAGTAGGTTGTGGTGGATAAAAAGCCTGTGGGGCTGGAGGTGGTCCAGTTACCTGCTGGGGTTGTTGGTAACCCTGAGCTATTGGAGGTGTTGGATTAGCTGTCGCAGCTTGCTGCGGGTAATACATTGGTTGAGGTGCAGCTGGGGGGGCGTATGTAGGTGGTGCATGACCAAAGCACTGACGTGGACATGAAGGTCCATGGGTATGGTGGTGATGTGCCATGGGAGCATATGAACTGGGTGCTCTAGATTGAGAGGTAGCCCGCGAAAGGTCGGGACCATGGCTAGGATGTGCAATGGAAAAGGGTTGGGGATGCGAGGCCATACGACCAATGATGCCATCAGCGGCATGGGATGCCCCCGGCGCATCGTTTGGGATGACTCGTCCTGAGGGGCATCTGGTATAATGGTATACAGATAACTCGACTGGGCGTAAATGAGGTCAAACTGTTGGGCTTTGAGGATGGCCTCTTCTTCAGACTGGGGTCATTCGGATGCCACATCCTTCGCAATGAGAGGGAGGAGGGATTTAAGAAACCAATCTAAGAAGATACGATCATCTAACTTGATTTTGCAGAGGCTTCGGCGTCGACGCCACTCATGAATGTGGTCAGTGATGTGGGTGGCCATGTTCTATCTACAAGACAGTAGGATCTCAACTCCCACATCATAGCAGACAGCTAACGGAAGAACTGCAGGAAGGTCAAGGCAAGGGAGGTAAAGGTGGCGTGCGTCCCATGGGGCTGCTCGATATACCACTTAGCTGTAGAGCCAGTGAAGGTGCGCTGTAACAGACGGAGGTGGACTGAGTCTTCCACTATGGAGTTGGAGGAACACCATAGATGGAAGGACATGATATGGTTCTGTGGGTCCTCACCTACCTTGCCCTCAAACTTAGGGATGTCGGAGGGGAGTTTGGTGGGCATTTGAGGCCACGCAGGATCGTGTCTGATAGGATCATTGGTGAGCCTGGCTAAGTCTGGTAAGTTCAGACTCGCCATGTATGGTAAGCTAGCAGATGTGGTGACTGGGACTGGGACATGCCTAGTCATGGTGGTATGATGTAGGGGTCCAGTAGCGCCTAAAGGTATGCTAGGTATTGAAGGTATGTGTCCTCCAATAGGTGTGGTCTGGTATGGGCTAGCGCTTCCAAGTGCAACATGGGTTACACTTGGGTTAGGAATAGTAGTGGTGATTCCTGAATTTGGGTTGTGGTAATCAGAGGGGGTGTGACCCCTCTGTTGGGCATACCCATAACAGGTGGTGGCCCTGTGTTGGGAATTCCTATAACAAGAGGTGGCCCTGTGTTGGGAATTCCTATAACAGGAGGTGGCCCTGTGTTGGGCATTCCTAAATGTGGAGTGTCCGTCATATTAGGCATACCTAGGGGAGTGGTGGTTGCCATGGATGGCACCGCAGCAGAAGGGTTTGTGGATGTCTCACCTATGGTGCTGGTAAAAAGTGGGTCGAATTGTGTCCCAGCCATGGGGTTGGTTGGTAACAACTCGGTAAGGTTTTCGGATTTTGCCTCAAAATCAAATGTGAAGTGAGGCGTGTCAGAATCGGATGACTGTCTGTTCGACCGACGATGTGTCGAGTCAAGGGATAACGCTCGGCGTCGGTGATGTGGCGAGCCAAGTAGACTAAACTTTGAGAGTTCGCCCTGAAGACGACGAGAGCATCTAAAATTCTCAATGGTGAGAAATAAGTTTTTTGTAAAAAAATATTATGTGTAAAATGGTAATATATAAAAAACTCCAAACCCTAATGCAACCAAGGGTGCAAGAAGGGGAGTGAAAATGAAGGCTCTTAGGCCAAAAATTCAACCTCAAAAAGGCACTTATTATAGCAGTTGTGCTATAATAAGTGGAGGGATGCAAAAAATGGTCAGAGTACCAACATGCAAACAGCTTTTAGAAAAAATAGGTGCAACTAGACCAAAGGTGGATTGAATCATGCAAACACCTAACTAAAAGTATTGTGAATCAACAAACTATAGTCTCTGCAAGGTGATGAAATCCAAGTCAGACAATATTGAGTGTTGAGTCAATGGCTAGATATCCCCCTACCGGGAGGGACACCGGGTAATCAATCCTAAAGAATGGCTACTAGGATACTCCGTTCATGACATGTCGAGAAAAGGTAAATCTACCGTTTGGTCCTTTTACCGCAATACCCCCATACAGGGATATACCGAGAACTGCGAATGGTAGCCCTTCGGTTACTGAATGGATTTCGGTATTCCACTCAGGCTTCCAGAACCATCCTCGCAACTTCAACCCTCCTAGGGGAGAGGCCTTCCCATAAACCGGTTGTGACTGTGCCAATAAATACTAGGAGATTTTGTTTCCCTAATGGACAACAGCTATGTTTCAGATGTAATAACTGAGGGGTGTTATTGGAACACCTATCCCCTCAATACTACCTAGCTACAAAGTTCTTTTAATGTTCCCCAAGTGGGGTTAAAAGTGGGTTGAAATTAGGGTAAGTTTTAAGGCTCAGTTTTAAATTATGTGTTTGAGTGGGTGCACGTGTGGTATTTTAAACTGAAATTGAAAAAAGTAAATGCTTTACAGAAAATATTCAAAAAACAAAGGATCTTTTGAAATAAAAAGCAAATATTATGACTTTTTCAATAAATGAGATTTAAATGCTTTGCAAAGACTATTCAAAAAACAAAAGATCTTTTGAAATAGGAAAGCAAATAATATGACTTCTTTGAGAAATAAATGGATTTCTTTTTCAAAAATTGCTATGGGCAAGAAATCAAAGAAGTAAGCAGCAAAAAATTTTAATCTAGATAAAATGCAAATAAATCCTTCTTTCGATTTCTGAAATTTTTTAAAAAGACTTTTTCAAATGTGCATTCTAAATAGTAAAATTTTCCTATGGCTGTAAACAATGCTGGAATCTTAGTACTGTAAAATGTGCTATGTGGGCAGAAAAAACAGTAAAAAATTAATTTTTTAAACGGATCGGTCGAATGAAAAAATTGGCATCGCGGGTTTTGACAGAACAACGGCGATGGACCGCACAGGTTTCTGTCGCACAGTCGCAATGGGAAGCGCGGGTTTCGGCCGCGAAGCCACGATGGACCGCGCGGGATTCGTCACACAGTCGCGATGTGCAGCGCGGAAAATGTCCGCGAAGCCGCGATGTGCAGCGCGCTAAATGGTCGCGAAGCCACGGTGAACAGCGCGAAAAAGGGCCGCACAGTCGCGATGAGCCGCACGACTATTGGGCAAAAAGATGCAAGGCGAAAGCCGTACGCGGATGCCAAAAAATGAACCCAAAAATTGAGAATTTTGGGCTGTTAATGGCTAAAAAATGGGCCAAGGTCTAGAACAGCAATGGATCTGCTGTCTAGGGTGGCAGATCTATGAATTAAACTACCTAATACTATCAAAAAGTAAGATTTAAAGCAAAAGTGAGATCTAAAGATTCGAAAAGCAGCGGAGTCGCCAAAAACTGTTGGCTTGGTTTTGCAACCAAGCTTAGTGCTATGGGCACGTGCTAACTAGTAGCAGCAGTCTCAATATTAAGCAAAAACAATAAACTAAATCTAAACTAAAACTAAACTAGCATGTGCATTTTTGAATTAAAGAACAAGAACAAGAAATATGAGAAATAATTTTGTATTGAAAAATGGGGACAAGCAAGTGCTTGCAATAAGAATACCTTCGATTGATGAAGATAGTTGAGAAGCTCCAAGGGTGAGCAGCTCCAAACTCCAATGGGTCCTTTCTCCAAGGTTGCTACAATGGCCAAAAACTCAAGGGAGATTTTGGCAGCATGAGGATAGGAATATGGATGGATGTGAAATGAGGAGCCCCTACCACCTTTTTATAGGTTTTGGTGGTGGGGAATACCATTTGTGGTTTTGTGGAAACCAATGGTATTGACCAACATGGTTTAGGTACTTTTCCCTTCTTTTTCCTTTTTTGAATAAAATTAATATTTTTATTCCCTTTTTAATATTTTTGGGAATTTTGGACCCTTTTTTAGGGTTTTTTATGCTTTTTTAGGAAAAATAATCTTTTTGAGTGGGAAAAGGGGTGTACTATGGTCTTTTGGTGAACTTTTGTTGGCTTGAGAGGCTCAGATGGTGGAAAAAGTAGGCAAATGGGTCATGTGCATAAGGGAATGAGCTAGTGAGCACTTTTTGGGTGTTAACAAAAAGCAATGCATAAGTTGTTTCTAGAAGTTAGGAATGTTGTTGATTCAGAAATTACTCTGATGACTAGCATAGATCCAGACAAAAATACTTTGAATTTGTCTGTATCGTCTGATGATAAGGTCACATAAATGAAATTGAATTCGCAGAAGATAACAGTCCCTGATAAAATTCACCTACATAGACAGACTGAAGAGGTGATTTATGCTTATATGATGAAAGCTACTTTAATAGTGGAAAAACTACAAAAAACAATGAACATGTTGCAAATCCAGTTGCTCAAAGAGAAAACAGAGAACAAAGCTCATCAGCTGCAAATAAAAAGATTGCAAGATGACCTAGTGAAGAGCAATGATGAACCAAATAGAGGGGAGGAAACTAAAAAGATTTTAGCTGAGAAAGAAAAGAATATCCAATTACTTTTTCAAAAGGTTAGAATTCCAACAACTCGGATAATTCAATCCTTTGAATTAACTATGTTAGATTAAGAAAAAGAAACTTTATCTCAAGAATTGGATGACTGTCTTGCTAAATTGCTCAAGTTTAAGGAAAAAGAGGAAAGTTGGGAGAAAGATAGATCGAGTCTTAAGACTGAAATTGAAGATCTAAAGGCCAAATTGGAAAATACGGCACAAGAGAAGCAAGAACATAAGATATAGTTCAAGGTATGTCCCAAGTTAGCTTGAAAGAGGTGGAGATCATAGAACTAAAAGAAGAAAAACAAAGACTAGAAGACGAAAATCGAAAAAAGGAAAATGAAATAAAAGAGTTGACAAAAAACAATAAAGATTTTGTAGACAGAAATCATAGGATGATAGGCCAAGTGAAAGGACAACTAGCATTGCAAGGTGCAAAGCATTTGATTTGGGATTCAATCATCGGTGAGGCTGCAAAATTGAGGCCTTATTTAGATTTTATGAAGAAAAAGGAAGCCATAGTAAATGATAGCTTACAAAGTTATAAAGCAATGAGAGAAGTTTTAGATAAGATACCAAAAGATATAGCCCAGGGTACCATAAGTTTCTTAAATAATCTAAGAGAAGGTGATCTGAAAGCAATGGCTATCAAAAACAGGATAACAATCATAACTTGGGCTAGGAGAGTCCTTGGAAAACATTCTCACATTGAGCATGTTCAGGCTAGTGCAAAACAGATGAAGGAACGGGTTGAAGTGTCCAAAAAGGGATTTGAAAAGGAAATACAAAAGGGACTGCCTTCTTTTTGGGATGAAAATAATGAGTTAATTTCCTAGGAGAATTATAAGGATTTACTATATAACATCGGGAGGAACCATGATAAATTTCATGGTTTGACTCATGTTCTAATAGGGAAAATTCTACTAAAGAAACTCTCCCTTGATTTTGAAATTCTAAACCAGCTGGCCATGATAGCTGAAAAGATTCCTCCAACTTCCATTGTAGATCACATAGAGATGAAAGTTCTGGTCGAGGATATGACTAGATATGAGGTACCTTCTACAGAGCAATGGAAGACAGTAGAGAGATATGGGAAAATGAAGTATACCTTGCACACTTGAAGACTATTGTTCGAGAAAGAAGCCCTGTTAGCAACTACAACCAATAGAAAGACAACAAATGTTATATTCTGAGAAATTTTGACCGAAATGGAATGTAATAGTTAATTTATAATATTCTATTTTTAGTTATGAAGTAGTTAGGGTTTTACCTCAATAGGTTTTACAATGTATAAAAGACAATTTTTGGCAATGTAGCAAGTGTTGGAACCCATGAAGAGATACTCGTTTTGTATTGAGCCCTTCCATTTTGAATAAAGATGGCCGAGCAGAGTTGATGCATATTTTCAAGAGTAAAGATTCCGGTGTTATCTTATTCAAAGGATTAGATATTTATTTTTGGCAATGTAGTAAGGGTTGGAACCCGTGAAGAGATACTCGTTTTGTATTGAGCCCTTCAATTTTGAATAGATATTCCCGAGCATAACCTGCATATAAATCAAGTAAAGAAATTGACTGATGCATAACCTGCATATAAATCATATGAATGATAAATAAAGCACACATATTTATACATTTTATGATTTAACAATACAAAACATAGTTATTAGATGTATGTATGAAAAAACAAAATGAATCTAAAAAACGTGTCACACATAACAAAAGAAAGTAAAATAGAAACTAACTGAAAGTATTTAAAGATTGTAAAACATTACAAGTCTCCAAGTATAGAGTGTCTCCAGTACTCTCCTTCGATGGTCCCCCCCCCTTCATGCGATTTGCCCAGTATTATTTCCATACTAGTTCTAAACTGCAACAAGGGTCATCTGATCCTTCTTGTGCTCACCATTCTAGATACAAGTGAATTGCTTGATATCAGTGTTCTCAATTATCTACTAAACAAAGGGTTGACCAACCCTTGTTGTGCTTAGTATTTTTCCATTATTGACCATTCTGGTTATACATGAAATGACAACCTAGCCTTGGTATTTTTCCATTATTTAACATTATAGTTTTCGGTTGTAAATGTTTTCCAATAATCGTAGATTTGATGCCCGCAAGCTACAACTCACAATTGCGGATTGTGGGAACAATATTGTAAATGTTTGCGTTCTGTGTTTCCGTAAACCACAATGCGGATTTGGGGAACTGTTCAAATAATGGAATTGCGACATCCGTTTCTGCAACCCGCAACCCACAATGTGGATTGCGGAAAATTTGGTTTGTTTTCATTTGAAGTTGAATGTCATTAACCAACACACCATTTTTGAATGAGGCTCGACATAAATGAATGAAGGGGCAGCGGACCCTTATTTTGCCCACTATTATTTTCATAATAGTTCTAGACTGCAAGAAGGGTGGTTCAATCCTTCTTGTGTTCACCATTGTGGATACAGGTGAATTGTCGTATATTCATGTTTACAAGTATCTACTAAAAGAAGGGGCGGCCGATCCTTCTTGTCGGCAGTCGAAAGTCGGGATAAATATTGTTTACATGTTATAACATAGGCAATGTCCTGATCCCTACCATATAATGCGGAAGTAGGTAGTGGGGAATTGTTGTCCCAACCTTCATAGATTAAATTGTTTTTCATTTCTATTTTAAATGAAGGGTCGATCGACCCTTCTTGTGCTTAGTAGTTTTGAAGTCTTCACCATTCAGGATATACATGAATTGGCAGTCTATACTTCATAGGTTGAATATTTGCACAATTCCCTCATAAATGAAGGGGTGGATGACCCTTCTTCTACCCAATATTATTTTCATACTAGTTCTAGACTGCCAGAAGGGTCGTCCGATCCTTCTTGTGTTCACCAGTCTGGATACAAGTGACTTGTTGGATATTGGTGTTCACAATTATCTACTAAACGAAGGGTTGGCCGACCCTTCTTATGATTTATAGTGTTCCAGTCCTTACCATTCTGGTTATACATGAATTGATCTCTATTTTAGCAGGCCAAAATCTCTCACGTGTGAGCCTCAAAGAAAGAAATGACACCATAGGAAGTGATGACATGGAATGTATGATGACATGGCATGTATGATGACATCGCATGTATGATGACATGGAATCTATGATGACATGGAATGTGTGATTAGGATAGAAAGACACATGATGGTGTTTTGGTGCTATCATTAAGTCAGTGTTGCAATCAGACATCATTCTGGAAAAGTATGACAAGTTTGTGAAACTTTGGAAATTGACAAAGTATGGAAAAGGTAGCCAAAACTACTCTAAGAGAATGCCCACCATAATTCATGGTTTGACAAAAATGCACACACCATCATATCATGAAGTGGCTATCTATTTATACATGATTGTGGATTGCGGGAATTGTTTGAATAATGGATTTGGGACATGTGTTTCTGCAACTCGCAAAGCAGATTACGGATTGCAGAAATTTAGGTTTGTTTTTATTTCGAGTTGTAGTCCCGCAACCCACAATTAGGGATTTCAGATTGTGGATTGTGGGAACATTGTATATATTTCCAAAAAATTAAACCCTCGCAACTCATCTTCCGTATTCCATGGATTATATCTTAGCCGTCAATTTGTCTTAATCTTATGGACTAGATTTAACCCGATGGAATTAATAAATATGTTGATTTTGTTTCTGTTTCCTTTTATTATTTTTCATCTTTGAAAATTACCTATTGTGTGGATTTTACTGCGAGATTTTACCAGGGGTCGTTTTCTCCATTTTTTCCAACTTAAATGAAGGGTCGACCTACCCTTCTCGTGCTTAGTATTTTTCCAGTCTTCACCATTCTAGATATATATGAATTGACATCATATCCTTTGCATGTTGAATATTTGCACAATTCCCTCATAAATGAAGAGGAGGCAGACCCTTCTTCTGCCCAATATTATTTCCATACTAGTTCTAGACCGCAAGAAGGGTCGTTCGATCCTTCTTGTGCTCACCATTCTAGATACAGATGAATTGCTGGATATCGGTGTTCTTAGTTATCTTCTAAACGAATGGTAAAACGACCCTTCTTGTGCTTAGTATTTTTCCATTATTGACCATTCTAGTTTTCAGTTGTAAATGTTTTCCAATAATCGTGGATTTGATGCTCGCAACCCGCAATTGCGGATTGGGGGAAGAGTATTATAAATGTTTGCGTTCTGTGTTTCAGCAACCCGCAATGTAGATTGCGGGAACTGTTTGAACAATTGATTTGCGGCATGCATTTCCAGAACCCGTAATGTAGATTGCAGAAACATTGGTTTGTTTTTATTTTGAGTTGTAGTCCCACAAAATTAAAAATTAAACCCCCGCAACTCATCTTCTGCATTCCCCATATTAGATATTAGCCATCAATTTGTCTTAGTCTTACGAACCAGATTTAACCCAATGGAATTAATAAATATGGTGATTTTGCTTCTATTTCCTTTTATTATATTTCATCTTCAAAAATTACCTGTTGTGTGGATTTTACTGCGAGTTTTTAGCAGGGGTCGTTTTCGCCATTTTTTCCAGCTTAAATGAAGGGTCGGCCAACCCTTCTCGTGCTTAGTATTTTTGCAGTCTTCACCATTTAGGATCTACATGAATTAACAGCCTATACTTCATAGGTTGAATATTTGGACAATTCTCTTCTAGATGAAGGGGCAGCCGACCCTTCTTCTACCCACTATTATTTTCATACTAGTTATAGACAGCCAAAAGCTTGATGGAGATCGACGGTTACAGAAGCTTGAGGGAGATCGACAGCCACAAGAGTTGTTCGCAAAAGTAATATAGGATAGTTTAAGCATGGGCGGAGTGTTGATCACCCATGAGCAAGTTGTAAATTAGATCAACGGGCAGAAGGATAGATCTACAGATGACAGGTACTTCGGTGATTTGAGATGCGTGGGGAAATGGACTTTTCAGATTTGTGAAGTTTTGGTAGGGACCGCATGTTTCGACGGTGCATATCTAATGGGGAAAGGCATTGGTGGTGAAGGTTTAGTTCACAGATTGAACGTGTACAGAGTATCAGCACATTCCAAATTTGCAAACCTCGGTAAAGGATACACCTTTGGACGGTCAGGATGCAGACAGGGGCCAGATCGACAGTTGATAATAACTACACAAATCTAAGGTGTGAGGAAGGAGGAATTTGAGATATTGAAGACTATAGAAGGCCGTGGGGCTAAGCATGGAAGGAGATCAACGGTACCATATTGATCATGCAAGATGGACGGCTCAAAGAAATTCCTTTATCGCTAGAGGTGCAAGAATGATAGGAAATGATAGATAATATAAAAAATGGAATGCGCAAGGATCTGAGTACAGTTTGATTCGGTTTCCCCCTTGCCCCATTGGTCAAGTTCAAGGGGGAAAGTTAATTTAGATAGACTCAAATAGACTCTAGCACCTTGGTGACTACACATTCTATCTGGGACCAAGTCCAACAAAACTGATGCAATAACAAAACAACTAGCTCAAAGAAAACTTCAGAGAATCGGGTAAAAGAGCTACAATGGAAAGTCACATGACACATATGCAACAAAGTTATAATCATTTAGAATCTTTGATATATAAGAAAATATAGGGGTTTAAGCTTTCTCCCATGCATGCAAGAAAAATTCCCACTTCCAAAGGTATATTCTTTCTCCATGAAATCAAATAAGCTAAGACTTAAAATTGGACAAAAGTATATGTAGGCCACCCGATAATTTGAAAAGATTTCTGGTATTAAAAATGGAATTTACATGCATTTAATAGATGGCAACCTTAATTTACCCGATGTCTGGATTTTACTGCAAGTTTTACTAGGGGTCGTTTTTGCCATTTGTTCCAGCTTAAATGAAGGGTTGGCTGACCCTTCTTGTGCTTAGTATTTTTGCAGTCTTCAACATTCAGGATATACATGAATTGACAGCCTATACTTCGTATGTTGAATATTTGCACAATTCCCTCATAAATGAAGGGGCGACCAACCCTTCTTCTGCCCACTATTATTTTCATACTATTTGTAGACTGCTAGAAGGGTCGTCCGATCCTTCTTGTGTTCACCTGTCTAAATACAGGTGAATTGCTGGATATTGGTGTTCACAATTATCTACTAAATGAAGGGTCGACCAACCCTTCATGTGATTTACATTTTTCCAGTCTTGACCATTCTAGTTATAAATGAATTGATATCTATTTTGGAGGCCAAAATCTCACACGTGTGAGCCTCAAAGAGAGAACTCACATCATAGGAAGTGATGACACTTTTTTTTGTTTTTATTTCAAGTTGTGGTCCCCAAACCCGCAATTGCGGATTGCAGATTGCGGGAACATTGTATATATTTCCAAAAAATTAAACCCCCGCAACTTGTCTTCTGCATTCCCTATATTAGATCTCAGCTGTCAATTTGTCTTAATCTTACGGCCCAGATTTAACCCGACGGAATTAATGAATATGTTTATTTTGGTTCTGATTTTTTATCATTTTTCATTTTTGAAAATTGCCTGCTATGTGGATTTTGCTGCGAGTTTTTACCAGGGGTCATTTTCACCATTTGTGTGGATTTTACTGCGAGTTTTTACCAGGGGTCGTTTTCGCGATTTTTTACTAGGGGTCATTTTCGCGACTTTTTACCAGGGGTCGTTTTCGTGGCTTTTTACCAGGGGTCATTTTCGCCATTTTTTCCAGGTTGCACAGGTTGGATTTGTGTCACGTTCTTATTCAATTGTTCAAGGTTTTTTGCTATTTTGAGTTTTTTTTCTTATTGGT
The DNA here is from genome assembly GCA_027924585.1 of Larix kaempferi. Taxonomy (NCBI): domain Eukaryota; kingdom Viridiplantae; phylum Streptophyta; class Pinopsida; order Pinales; family Pinaceae; genus Larix; species Larix kaempferi. The sequence continues at coordinate 24,675,891 of BSBM01001051.1, read as the reverse complement.
GTTTATTTATTCATCAGATTTCTCCAGTTTTTCAAACATGTCTCGCAACACTCGCTGCAAAAATCCTTAGAAAGATCTTTTGAACAAAGACCCAAACTTTGACATCCTTACCGACACCAACGCTAAGGTTTCTGATACATACCAAATGGATTGGTCCAAAATTTACTACATCTTTGACAATGATGACCTAACTGATATTTAGAGTGACTGCCCCACCTATGAAAATATTAGAGATTCACAACTCCACGCTATAGATGCCAGACCTGCTATCCTTCCCTACACTGATGTAGTTAAGTGGATTATAGACCATGCTAACCCTAAATACCGCTCTTTCAATGATAGCACAGGGTCTCAATTTGCTACTTTTCGCCCTGATGTTTTTACCAGAGCTTACGCCCTAAAACCAGTCGTTCAACCCCTCAATGTTCCATTCCTTGAGTCGTCAAAGACTAGGTACAATTTCAACGAAATGTTGAAGTCTTGGATGCACAGACCGACAAATTTCATGCCCAAGGCTGATAATTTATACCCAATTTCCTAGGTCAAAGAGCCTTATTCTCTTTTGGAAGCCATGCTCTACAAACTTTATGGTCTCCCTAACTGTTGAGTATTCAAAGTTGAATGGGCTCCTATCACCCATCATGTCCTAACAACAGGGCAGTAATTCCCTTCGGCTTCAATTTTATCAGCAGAGTTAAAGACAACCATTCAAAAATATCAGAAAACAACAGCTACAAGGAAGCCATACTTCCTTTTCTCTGCATTTGTAATTGATATTTCTTGTACAGAGTTTCAGTGTCCCACCATGGGGTGGAGTTGGACTAAGTCCTCACCCCCTGTTCATATTTATTGTGCTTCCTTGTGGGAAAGCAATTTTTTTCCCTTTCTCTATGACATCTGTGACCATTTCTTTGGTGCAATTTACCAACATATTTTCAGGGAAGATGCCCCTTCATTTTCTCCTGAAGCCAGAAATATCATCCCTAGATTGGGTGACTAGTACGTGGGAGAAGCCTTTGCTTACATTAGATTCTGGGGAAGCAGTATTGTACATTTGCTACCCAAGAGTTGTCCCTGACAGAATTTTACTTGAGGAGATATCTTATCAGACTGTTACAGATGGTGTCTACCTTAAGCTCACTAGTCCCAAAAGTAAGGGATGGCCTAAGTTCCCTTTAAACCTTGGGCCTTTGGTTATCCCAACTTCAACTTGGACTGCAACACTGGGAGACAGGATTGTTTCTTTGAAATTGGTATTTTCTCCCAAAAGAACTCATGACCCCAAAGGATTTCTAGAGGCTCACTTCAAACAACCGCATATGAAGATTGGTTATACACATGAAGACATCCCTGATGACTCTATTTATCAGGGAGTTAATATTTTCTCTGAAGTCCTACTGAGGGAAAAGAGAAAATAAGTATAGATCCATATATTTCAGTATTAGCGGGAGCTTAAAACCAAGGTATTGAGCTATAGAAGCATGGAAATCAAGCTTGATGAGAAAAAAGGAAAATATAGGGAAGAAAAGGAAGCTTACAAAGCCAGTGCTCCATTGATGTTGACCTACCTGGATGGAGACAAAGGAAAAGGCCTTATGGAGGATACTCCGAAGTTGAAAACTGCTACAGAATTAAAGATGTGGATGCATACATCTCAACAATGGAAGCATAAATTAGCACAGATGAGTTCGGTGTAGGATAACCAAGTGGTTGCAGTACCCAAACCCACTACTGATATTCAAGTGGCTACTATAGCCAACCTGATTAGTGTTGTTCAAGTGATTGTTGTGAGTAAACGAGCTAAATGACAAAAAATTGAAACTCCTGCCTCTGAAATTCCTACTCTTACTATTGAAGACAGTGATGTGGAAGATGAAACACTTCCTTATGTAACTATGGTGTAGGAAGAAACTAAAAGTTCTCAGGAAATCACAGATTTGTTGGATTCCATAGTCATGTATGATCTTGTCCAAGATCAACAATCTCTTGAAACCACTATTTCTATTGATACCACAACTTTAACACTCTTAATTTCATCCATTCAAGCTCTTTCCACTTTATCTTCCGGGGTAACACTACCATCAACCATATCCCATTTATTTGATGCAATAACTTCCATTACTATTCTATCTCCAACCCTGTCAGTTCCACTTTCCATTCCACCATCAATAGTTGCAGAGATACAGTCTTCAACTGTCTCTCTACAACCACCATCATCTATTTCATCACCACCCACCAATGATGTCCAAATCCCAGTTGTTCTGTCTTCACCAGCCAATTGATGTCAAGAAGGAGGAGCTCAAGAAACTTCAAGAGCAACTGGTTAAGGACAATGAAGAACATGAAGTTGACATTTGTGAACTGAGAAAAGCATTTGAAAATAAGATTGAAGACCTTCAAGAACAAAATTCTTCTCTTCAAGTCCAATTGCAAGATGTTTAATCTTTGGACACTGCCAATGCTGAAAAGATAGCTGTGCTTGAACAACAACTAAAGGATGCAACTAAAGTGCAGCCTTCTCTTCCTTTCCTAAGTTCACTCAGCAGGAATTTAAAGATTTGGCCAATCAGGTCAATGAGGAGCATCATGAACTCCTAACTGAACTGTTTAATGCATTGAATGAAATTTAGGAGACCCATAATGATTTTGAAAAGATGTATGTCATCTTTAACCAACAAGTGGATAGGAGAGAAAAATCTTCCAAATCCATTGATGACATCATTGCATGACAGAGGTACATTAAGGATAATCCAAATGATATTCCAATGTTAGACAGCTTCAAGTTCAAGAAATTAAGAACTTCCTTGAATGCCTGGTAGAATGTTCTTGACATGGTAGATGAAACAATGACTAAGGAAAAAACTATTTGTGGCAGGAAATGGTGTGATGTGGATGGAATCATGGAAACATTGAAATTTCCTACAATGGATCTCATAGAGGACGCTTGTCCACCGAAATTGATGATTGAACAAGTGGAAAGTAGATGTGAGGAGGTCAAAGAAAAGATTTGACAGCTTGAGCATATTCAGTTTGAGGATGTGGATCAGTTCATCATGCAGCGGATCAGCCTGGAAGGCAAGGTCCACATCTATATGCACAGTTGGCATAATCTTGCTAAAAACGATATGGAGATCTTCACATGTGATGTCCAGCTGGGGTTTGAATTTCACAACTATCCCGATGTTGATGAATTGATAGAAATTAGGACCAAGTGGCAAGCAGCCCTTGCCTATCCTTAGTTTAGTTGATTTTGTAATCCCTGTTTTCATGGGATGGATATCTTTTGTAATCAATTTCAAAATATTATTTAAAGGATAGAAGTCTCTTGGGGAAGGGGGGGAGATAATAGCCAAAGAAGCACTAGAGAAACGTTGTTTCACTTGTGATATTGTAATTTGTAATTTTTTGCAGACCAATGAATCAAAGTTAGTTTCTTTTTGGAATCTTCTTTGTTTATGTTATGAAACTATAATGTTTTCATTTTGCAATAAATAATTAAATACAGTGCTCTACAATCTGGATTTGTCTTAATTGATGATCTATGTGTTTTTTAATGTTTTAAGTGAATTTATTTAATTAAAACATTTATCTATTTCTGCAAATGATTAACATACATTAGTAAATTAATGTTAATTTTTCAATTAGCATTTATGCACCTTGTTCCCTAAGGTTGACTTATCCACCTTACCATGATGATAGGGCATAATGTTGACTTGTGTACCTTGTTCCCTAAACCTTATGATAAAACCAAAACCCATACCCCTAAGCCATATTCTTAGTGGGCGATTAATTATTAATTAATTATTATTAATTTTAATTAATCTGGATATTTAGTGGCTAATCATGATTATGGATGGAGAAACGTGCTCCTTTGGGATAGCCACATGGGATCTTAAAGGAGGAAACGGGGTAGCCTCAATGATCCAGCATGAAGTGGGGCAGGCTACTGTATGCACAACTGGGGTGGTTGGACGTCAGTCCAGGGGGATGCACACAGAGCACGATGGGTGTGACTGCTGAGTAAGAAGAAGTGCGAGAATCCGGGAAAGATTGAGTGATATATCTCTGGTTAATGTCCGGATCTCAAGTCGGGGGTGAACTTGGGAGCTGAAATATTATAGGCTAGACAAGTTCCAAAGTTGGGTGGAGCACGGCTCACATGCAGCCAGCCAGTTGCCACATTCATGTGAAATTCATATTAGTGTATCTGTGTATGGATTATAATGTTCATGTATTTAATTATGCTTGATATGTTCAATCCGTGGAACGAATGTGTAAATAAATGTAAGCCATGAATATGCTATGTTAATCCTGTTAGAAGGTTATATTCATGAACGAGGTTTCTTTCAATTGCATAAGCTATTTGCTATATTAATTTTGTTTGTGAATGATGAATGACTAAACTCCATTTATGTAATACATGTATGCTTATGTTGTCACAACCTCATTGATGGATGGATGCCTCCTGTATGTTCTTAGAATGATAGGCATAAGCCTAGTTATGAAGATGTTAATTAGATGCTTAATAACTTAACTTAGCAAATTAACTTAATATGATGATAATGACTATTATGCAATTGCAGAATGTGAGACAATATGAATCAAGTAAAGAAATTTACTGATGCATAACCTGCATATAAATCACATGAATGATCAATCAATCACATAGATTTATATGTTTTATGATTTAACAATACAATTTAAACAGAGGTACTAGATGTATGTATGAAAAACCAAAATGAATCAAGGAAAATTTATACACAACAAAAGAAAGGAAAAGACAAACTAACTGAAATTATTTTAAGATTGTAAAACATTACAATTCTCCAAGTACAGAGTTTCTCAAGTTCTCTCCTTCGATGGTTCCCCCATTCATCTGATTTTCCAAGGGAAGATTGCCACTTCCCCTTTTGGAAGGCTATTTTTTACACATTCAATACTTAATCTTGAAATTTTAAAACATATTTTAGCAATTTCAAACTCTGATTTTGCATTTTCTGAAACCACACTCGACACTTTACAAGAATTATAATCACAGTGAACTTGAACATACTACTACAACAAAACATTCAAGTGTATTATTTAACAAAATACTTTCATTTTCATTTTATTCACAATTGGCCTCACATCGCTGACGCCTTTCAGTTGCAGCAAGCAAGGCCATAATTGATCTAACAAGAATGTGTCATTGACATTGTTGCAAGTATAAGTTTTTGTTATAATATAGTTCCCTTCCTCATTAGAAACATGTTTTTCTTCTGAGTTATCAACAATCAAAGTATTTTTCCAATCCCAACCATGGATCAAAGTGTCCCAAACTATACTTAAAGGCTTGCAAAATACATAAGGATTTCCATCACCCTGAAAACCCTCTCTGGCTACGGAAGAACAATCTTCTTGTGTTAAAATTAATCTAAATTGTTCCCTTTTCAATCTTGTTCTTTCTAATAATCTAGGCAAAAACTTGTCAACGTTTTTTCATTGAGCAGATGTCCATACCCCAACCTCAAAAATACTAAAGTATTTTTCAAAAAATTCTCTTAAGCCTTGCCATATAAAATAACACTTTGTTGATGTTTCGATGTCCAGTGGTTGTCGCAATCCGGGTTTCTGTTTTCTATGTAATGCGTGTAACAAAACACCATTGAAATAAAAAATGATCGATGGTTTACTAGAAACAAATCTTCTAGTACTATCTGCAAACAAAAAAAACACAAACACAACCGAGTCAATAAAATATTATGGTTCAATGTTTCTAAGTATATTGCTTTCATGTTCAACAATTTTTTAAACACATTACCAGATACATGGTACGATGTCCATAAATAATATGAGAATTGTGCAATAAAACTTACATCAATTAAATGCAGGAGTTGTAAAAAATATACAAATCACTAAATGAATATTTTTTGTATAATATGACGGTCATTTCAAATTGAATGTGTTTAACCAATGCCCCATTTTTTAAGGAGGCCCAAGATAATTCAACAGAGAACACAACATTGTTTTTATAGTTATATCTCTCTCTTGTGAATCGTCAAACTTCCAACTAGTTGGCATTTTCAAGCATTTTTCCTTGCAATTGTCTGCTGATTGATATTGCCCTTCATCTATAAACAACATGTATGTTTGTTTATATATATCTCCATATTGGATAAGTACATCCTTGAACGACCTTTTGTATATTTTTTGTACTTCACCAACATTGTAGTATGCAGACATTGAGTGATTATAAATAGTACTAAGTTTACATTGCTCTCGACCCCAAATAAATACAAAATCTTCATTTTTCAACCATTCAAATATAGCAAGGAAATTTTTAATTTCCATGTCGAGCAAGGAAAACCATAGAGCAACGTTGAAATGATCTCTGGAAACACTGATAATTTCGGGGCTAAACATGCGTGTATAATAACAATAGCAATTATGGACAAAATGAGGTTGTTTGGAATAATCTTCAATGTTGGATAAAATCCAAACTCCAAAGAGAAATCCCTCTACTCCCAGGACCAATAGTTTCTTTTGCGGTGATATCCTGACTGCATACAAGAACAGTGACTATATATATAACAACAACAACAACATTTTGTTCATGAAGTTAATGATCACAACCATCCAACTGTACATGAAGATGTTGATTTCCGAAGATTAATACAAAAAACACCCAAAATTTCACAGATTCAAAATATTTAATAAAAGCATGACACAGAACTAATAATATGTTACATTCAGACGAAAATAGCAACATCCCTGGAAAAAATAGAAAACACATTGAATGATTTAAAATAGGAAATGATAGATTAAACCTAGAAATAGGCAATGATAGGTTACATTTGATGGTTGTCACTCAACCAAGATTCAACTAGGAGAAGGCATTGAGGGTTCTGATATAAGTTGATTCATGCATTTTACTAAAGAGCTGCCAAAGTTGATTTACCAATACAATATCTGTCCTAGTGGACGATTCAATAAAGGGCTTACTCAAAATATAGTTTTCAAATGGAAGTGCTTTCTCACCATCACCCTCCAAAACAATCATTGATGTATTACTTTCTAAAGGTTTCATTACGAACTCCGTCCACACACTCTCCATATTTTTTTGTGTATTTCCTTTTTGATCATTGGTAGATCTCTCTCAAAACCAAATAAATAAAAAAATTTGCTCAGATGATTTATCTTTGTTGATGTATATGTAACTTCGGAATGTATTTCATATATATTTATTGTACCCTTATTAGAGATGTGTTATTCCTCTATAAGGAAGTGTCGTCATGTGGATTGACAAGTGTCGCAAGTGTGTGTACTTGTCGATGGGTTATTAGACCACCATGTGTGGGGTCGGACCTGAAATATATATATTATATTATGGATGTACCTAGCTAGACAAGTCAGCCCCATAAGGTCACTCGGCAAACAAGTTAGTATAAATAGAGATCAGGTGATCCCTATTTAGATCATTCGGAAAAGTATCTCTCTCTCACTCAGAAAGTGGCGCACTAGTGAGGAGGAGGATCATCTACTACTAGGAGACTATCTCAGTTTATTTTGGTTGTACTTTGGTTGAGCCATTGCTCTCTCTATCTCTGAGGAAGTTGTGGGGTTTTTCACCTTAGGGTTTTCCCCACGAAAACTCTGTGTCTCTTGTCTCTCATGCTTTTGATCCTTGTGATGCTTGTCATGCTTATTGTGATTGTTATGCATTTATATACTGTATATGTTATTCTCCCAGTGAAGATCCTAGAGTATTGTGAATTAATGCTCAAAATTTAACATGGTATCAGAGCTAACCTGAGAAGAAGACATTTTGCAGTGATGGAAACTTGAGTTTCTTGTTTATTGGGTTTCTCTCCATAGATTTTGGAGAAGCAGTATAGTAGATTGACTCTACTCATCAAGGCGCATCTATCTGTCCAATAAGAATTCAATTTCGAGCATTTTTAGATTTGGCCCTAAAAATTAGGGTTTCCACAAAAATAGGAATTTCTGAAATCTGAAGACATAGTTGGAAGCTCCTTGCAAAAATCGAAGTTTAGAGCTTTGGATCGAGATTTTTGGCTGGGTAGATCTCTGGGAAACTCAAACCCTAATTCAGGGCTCTCCCTAGTGAACTTGGGAGGACAAAAAGACAAATCTGAAGGGTAAAGCTTTGCTGATCTCAAATTATGATTGCACCAGGCTGATCATCTCATCAAAGCGCATCTTTCTATCCTTTTAGAAATTTGAAATTCACATTTTGAATTTTTAGGGTTTTTTCGACAAACTCTAATCCGGGACCAGATCGAGTTTTCAGCATTTCAAGTGGTAAGACCTAAATCTTTTCTATTTCCATTTGAAGTACTCTTTAAGATGTCTCACCACACCAAGCTTGAGGATAAGCTTGAAGGGGATGATAACTTTCGAGCTTGGAAGTATAGGATTGGGTTAATCCTGGAAGAGAATGAGTTGGACTCATATATAAAGGAAGACATCCCTATCCCAGAGGATGAAGAGGCCAAGGTATTGCATAAGAAGAACTTGGTCAAGGCAAAGAGAATCATTGCTGATTCTATTAAAGACCATCTTATACCCCATGTGTCTTCTCTAAAGACTTCCAAGGAGATGTTTGACTCTTTGACCAAGCTGTTTGAAGGGAAGAACATAAATCGGAAGATGACTCTACGGAATCAATTGAAAGGGGTCAAGATGTTGAATGGAGAAACCATTCAATCTTACTTCTACAAGGTCTCTCAGATCAAGGAGCAACTTGAAGCTGTGGATGAAGTAGTGGACAATGGTGAAGTTGTTATGATCACTCAGAATGGCATACCTAGGTCATGGGAGTCCTTTATTCAAGGAATCTGTGCAAGAAAGAAATTGATCTCTTTCAGTAAACTATGGGAGGAATGCTCTCAAGAAGAAGCTAGACTTGTAGCTCGTGAAGAAAAGATGGGAGGTGAAGATCAAGCTCTCGCAACTCACACAAAAAGAAGCAAGCCCAAGAAGGAGCACTCTCGCTACAAAAGATCCTATCAAAAGAATAAGAAGGATCTAAGATGCTTCACATGCAATGAGAATGGTCACTTTGCTTCAGATTGTCCTAAGAACAAAAGGGATAATAACAACAACTCCAGCAAGAAGAAGAAGGGCAGCAAAAGAAAGTTCCATGCTCATGCTGCCGAGGATGATGAACCTCCAAAGAAGAAGGCTAGGGCAGAAAGTGATGATGACTCATCAAGTGAAGAAGAGTATGTTCTAATCTCTGCTCTCACAGGTACTATCTCCCATGGTTGTAATGATTGGTTGATTGATAGTGGGGCTTCCAAACACATAACTCGGTTTAAAGAATCTTTTGTGAATCTATCTGAACATGAATCACCCCATAAGGTGAAACTTGTGGATGATTATCAATACCCAATCAAAGGAAGCGGTGAGCCTCCTACAACCTAGATTCTGGAAAATCTTTGAAGATGAAAGAAGTCCTCTATGTACCTGGGCTCAAGAAGAACTTACTCTCCATCTCTACGTTGGATGCAAAAGGTATGAGGGTTGCATTTGTGGATGGCCAAGTCCTAATGTGGCCAAAGGGAAAGACCATAGATGATGCAGTAGTGATTGGAGAGCAAGAGGGAGGGTTGTATAAATTGAAGGGTCAACCTGAACACGCCATGATACATGAATCCATGGAGCTAAGTGAACTTTGGCATAGAAGACTTGCTCATATGCATTATAGGGCACTTCCAATTGCAAGCAAGGCTGTAGAGGGTCTTCCTGAAATCAAGACCAAACTTGAAGGTGTTTGTAAAGGATGTGAAAAAGGTAAGAACATTAAGAAGGCTTTCCCAAGCAGTGAAAGCAAGGCAAAAGATATCCTGGAAATCATCCACTCAGATGTATGTGGTACTATGTCATCCAGTTCTTTGAGTGGGTATGTTTACTATGTCTCATTTATTGATGACTTCTCCAGGAAGACTTGGGTATACTTCTTGAAGAACAAAGATGAGGTGTTTGATAAGTTCAAGGAATTCAAAACCTTGATGGAGAATCAAACTGACAAGAAGATCAAAACATTCAGATCCGACAATGGTGGGGAATTCACCTCAGGTGACTTCAAGAAGCTTTGTAGTGATTCAGGGATTAAGAGGGAGTTGACTGCTCCTTATAATCCTCAACAAAATGGAGTTGCAGAAAGGAAGAACACAACTATCATGGAAGTAGCAAGGGCAATGTTGCATGACCAGGATCTACCTATGCATCTATGGGCAGAAGCAGCTAGAACAACTATATATGTGCAGAACAGAACACCCCACAAGATATTGGACAACAAGACACCAGAAGAGGTCTTTTCTGGTAAGAAACCTGAAGTCAGCCATCTCAGAATATTTGGTTGTCCAGTATACACTCATGTCCCAAAGGAAAAGAGGACTAAACTAGATCCTTCAGGAAAGAAGGGTATCTTTGTGGGTTACAATGAAAGCTCGAAGGCTTACAGAATATACTTTCTAGGGTTCAAGAAGATTGATGTCAGCAGGGATGTAACATTTGATGAAAACTCAGCATTCATCAAATCAAGGAAGGCACCTATCGAAGTTTATGAAGAACCTAAGGAAACTAGATTTCAAGACACTGCCATGACTAAAGTAGTTCCAGAAGTTGTTCGTGAGTTTGAAGATCCACAAGAACCTGTAGATCCACCCCGTGAGGATAACTCTCACTAGAGGAAACCTGCATTGTCTAGAGAGCTCATTCAAGATGCAGAAAGATTTGGCATTCCAGAAGAAGAACATGGAGCAAAGAAGAGAACCAGATCACATACCAGCTATGTTGCTTTACTCTGTGACATTATGAACAAAGAACCTTCCAGTTATGAAGAAGCAATGGAAAAGAAAGAATGGAAGGATGCCATGGTTGAGGAATACCAATCAATAATGGAGAATGATGTTTGGGATGTTGTCCCAAGACCTAAAGAGAAGTCTGTTGTGACTTCCAAATGGATCTACAAAATCAACCATGCTGCAGATGGCAGTGTAGAGAAATACAAGGCAAGATTTGTAGCTCGTGGCTTCTCTCAGAAAGAGGGAATAGATTATGAAGAAACTTTTGCACCTGTAGCCAGGTATACTTCCATCAGAACAGTACTTGCCTTGGCTGCAGCAATGAAATGGAAAATACACCAGATGGATGTCAAGACTGCTTTCTTGAATGGTGTAGTCTAAGAGGAAGTATATGTGGAGCAGCCACTCGGTTTTGAAATACATGACAGGGAGTCATATGTGTGCAGATTGAAGAAAGCCTTGTATGGCTTGAAACAAGCTCCCAGAACCTGGTATGGTAGGATGGATAGTTTCCTATCTAGTTTGGGCTTTACCAAGAGTAAAGCGGATTCCAACCTCTGCTACAAGGTTAAGGAAGGTAATCCTGTGATTCTACTCCTGTATGTGGATGACTTATTTGCAACAAGAGATGATAGATTGATTGCAGATACTAAGAGGAAGCTTGCTACCAAGTTCGATATGAAAGAATTGGGAATGATGCATTATTTCCTGGGTATGGAGTTGTGGTAGAGTGCAGGTGGAATCTTCTTTGGTCAAGGGAAGTACATAGTAGATATCCTGAAGAGATTCGACATGATGGATTGCAAGGCCATGGCCACACCTATGGCATCGAATTTGAAGCTTCTATGTGATGCTTCATCGGAGCCGGTTGATGTCTCTATGTATCGTCAGATGATTGGGTCCTTGGTGTACCTGATGAACATTAGACCAGATATTTGCTTTGCGGTGAACACATTGAGTCAGTTCCTGACAGATCCGAGGAGTGTTCATCTGGTTCCTGTAAAGCATGTTCTGAGGTACCTGAAGGGTACAGTGGATTATGGGCTCAAGTATGAAGTGAATCGAAAGTTTAACCTGCAAGGTTATGTTCATTTAGATTGGGCTGGCAGTGCTACAGATAAGAAGAGCACATTTGGGTGCTGCTTCAGTATGGGATCAGGTGTGATCTCTTGGTTTAGCAGGAAGCAGTCTTGCGTAGCACTGAGTACAGCTAAGGCAGAGTATGTTGCAGCCTGTTCAGCTAGTTGTGAGGTAGTATGGCTACGGAAGCTATTGTCTGAGTTATTTGATCTCCCGTTGGATGCTACTGGTATCTTCTGTGATAACCAGAGTTGTGTGAAGCTATTTGAGAACCCAGTGTTTCATGACAGGTCGAAACACATAGAGATCAAATATAACTATATCAGGGATATGGTGCAGAGAGGAGCTATGAAGCTCCTGTATATTGCGACGGACGAGTAGATTGCAGATGTGCTGACGAAGCCACTAGCCAGGGTGAAGTTCGAGTACTTCAGGGAGAGGCTTGGTGTTCTTCATATTGATGACACTTTGAGGAAAAAGTGATGGACACATTTGCTGAAGCCATTCCAAGCAAGTTGGAAGGAGGATCCTTCACATGGTTGTGGATGTAAGCGCTGGATGATGAGCATCAGGATGATGTTCTAGTTTTTGCTTTGTATGATCAGTTGGATCATTTTTATGCATGTATGTATGCATCATGTTGGATGTTGGATATGATCACTTGGATCATTTATATGTATGTACGCATCATGTTGGATGTTGGATATGATCAGTTGGATCATTTATATGTATGTATGCATCATGTTGGATGCTGGATATGATCAGTTGGATCATTAATATGTATGTACGCATCATGTTGGATGCTTGGACCATGTATCTGTAAATGTATCAAGTGGATACATTGTATGATCAGGTGGATCATGTATGGTGATATGTATCATGTATTTGTATTTGTGTCAGGTGGATACATTGTATGATCAGGTGGATCATGTATGATGATATGTATCAGGTAGATAGTTGGTATGCATCAGGTAGACGCATTGTATGATCAGGATGATCGTGGATGACGAGCTTCAAGATGTTGCTCCAGATGACTTGCAGCAGGATGTTGCAGTGATGATGATCAGGATGATCATGTGTACATCAGGATGATGTATGGTGAGTATTAGGTTGATACTCTATGGCCGTGGATCAGGTTGTGCAGATGAGCATATAATTTGGCCCTGGGAGATTTGCAGATAATCTTTCGAGGTTTTGCCTATGGCATATAATCTGGCCCTGGGATATATGGAAAATGCTCTTTCGAGGTTTTGCTCTGGGAGGACATATAATTTGGCCCTGGGAGATCTGCAAATAGTCTTTCGAGGTTTTGCCTATGGAATATAATCTGGAGCTAGGATATTTGGCAGATGCTCTTTCGAGGTTTTGTCCTATGGCATATAATATGTCCCTGGGAGATCCGATAGGTTGGGTTGTGTGCCCGTAATAAGTCCTGGGATGCTCTTGAAAGGTTTTTCCATGACCATATATAATATGTCCCTAGGAGATCCTATAGGTAGAGCTGTGTGCTCATAACAGCCTGGGATGCTCTTGCGAGGTTTTGTGGTGATCACATATAATCTGTCCCTAGGAGATCCTATAGGTAGAGCTGTGTGCTCATAACAACCTGGGATGCTCTTGCGAGGTTTTGTGGTGAGGTCACATATAATATGGCCCTGGGAGATCCTATAGGTAGAGCCGTGTGCTCGTAACAACCTAGGATGCTCTTTCGAGGTTTTGTGACGCACATAATAAGTCCTGAGGATTCCACAGTATGGCCAGTGATGACGAAGACCTGCAGGTTGTGTGCCTACATCCAGTATGAAAAAGGACTGGCTCTGTAGAACTTCCTATGATGAGTAGAGTCAGAGATTGGTTGAGATAGCAGCAGCAGTGACGATGACGATGACGATGATCCCGAGAATAAGACTTGTCTAGCAGATCTGTGTCGAGAAGTACCTTCCTAGTTAAGAGGGAGTGTTGATGTATATGTAACTTCGGAATGTATTTCATCTATGTATTTCATATATATTTATTGTACCCTTATTAGAGATGTGTTATTCCTCTATAAGGAAGTGTCGTCATGTGGATGGACAAGTGTCGCAAGTGTGTGTACTTGTCGATGGGTTATTAGACCACCATGTGTGGGGTCGGCCCTGAAATATATATATTATATTGTGGATGTACCTAGCTAGACAAGTTGGCCCCATAAGGTCACTGGGAAAACAGGTTAGTATAAATAGAGATCAGGTGATCTCTATTTAGATCATTCAAAAAAGTATCTCTCTCTCACTCAGAAAGTGGTGCACTAGTGAGGAGGAGGATCATCTGCTACTAGGAGACTATCTCAATGTATTTTGGTTGTACTTTGGTTGAGCCATTGCTCTCTCTATCTCTGAGGAAGTTGTGGGGTTTTTCACCTTAGGGTTTTCCCCATGGAAACTCTATGTCTCTTGTCTCTCATGCTTTTGATTCTTGTGATGCTTGTCATGCTGATTGTGATTGTTATGCATTGATATACTGTATATGTTATTCTCTCAGTGAAGATCCTAGAGTATTGTGAATTAATGCTCAAAATTTAACAATCTTTACCACATGCCGTCAACAATTTTGTAAGCAGTGGCTTCCCCTCATTGACACTACATTTAGATGACGAAATCCCAACATTGAATTTGGAAAGAAGTAAATCCAAAAATATAGTGGCATTTGCTCGTGACTCATATAATTTTTTTCTATGTTAAAATTCAAATTCACAATTTGAATTCTCTCCCCCATTTTTTACTCTTTCCCCTCCAACAGTGTTTTTTTTATTTCCTTTTTTTCTCTTTTGGAGTCATTTTCTATGACTTTCTTGCGAAATCGAAAACCTTCCATTTCTAATATCAATATCATTTTTGTATGGGAGCTGCACAGAAATATTGCTTGTCATTATATATTTCAGAATAAATTTTTGTAATCAATTTAAGTAGAAAATATTCTTTGTTTTTTACCTGTCAATGGCAGGACAACATTTGACTGGTGAGTAACATCGCTAGAGACATCACATTTTGAGACCAAGGAGCCCTCTCCAGGTTCTTTATTGTCCAAGATATGGCCTTGTTCATTATTGTCCAAGCTCTTGCTTTGTTCATTATTGTCCAAGCTCCCACCTGGTCAATTATTCTCTAATATGATTTGTTGTCCAATCTCCAGAGACATCGTCGATGCTAGCTCTGGTTGTGGATGATCCACATGTTGACCTGGAAATTTGCAGGTATTTATTTTATATAACTTTTTGCAAGTATTCAAGGTCACTATCCCCTTTCATTATTTAGTTAGTTTAACCATGATCTTTGAAAAATAAATTTTTACCTTCTTGTCCTGCTTGGTATTTCTTTGTGGATTATCTATCACATTCACTTTTGTCATCGGATAGTATAATTTGATTGGAGGATACCTGGGTATGCTCTTTATTTGAAGCTATAGTAGAATAGGAATTTAAATAAGTTATTGAACATAACCGACCGACAAAAGTAAAATCAAATCAAATATATCTAAAAATGTTAATAGAAATACCTTGTTTTAGAAAAGTAAAATAAAATCAAAGACATCTGAAATTGTTAATAGAAATACCTTGTTTTATACCCAATTCATGATAGAAATTGTTCATGAACAACTCTTGTTGTAGTGTCTCCACAATAGAAATAATTATTCTTTCTCGACACCTGATCAATGAACAAAGAAGCCAACATCCTGTGTACAACGAAAGAACTGTGCCTTGAGAAGAGACGTCTGGAAACTGTGTGATCCCATAATTCCTGTGTCCTTTCTTTTGCAAACACATGGCTTCTCTCACTATCGTTGTTAACCTTGGGCCGAGGTAAATCAATCATCGGTAGGCCCCCATCCTTCCAATCCATATCAATTTCAGAAGTAGATAAAATATACTTATCCTTTCCAATGCTCCAACACTGTATAATAGAGAATCATATAAACAAGTCCCTGGAGAATTCTCTATAAACTCCCTTTGTAGGATTCGGTGTAACATGTTTTTTTTTATTTCTTGCTGAAAAATTGTGAAAGCTTTAGAAATCATACAAGATATTTCCATATCAACTAAAAAAATACAAGTACATGCCTCTTGATTTGTTTCTAAGTAGTACAAAAATGCAAGCATGTCTTGTTCTATTCATGGACTATCACAACTACACATATCCACAACAACAAATTCACAGCTGACTATTGCACCAAAAAATGGAATTGATCTGAGTGTGTTGACCAAAGATTCAGGATAACAACACTAACAAGAAAAATGTGAACTATTTTCGACATCGTCAATGGACATACACATCCTCTCTTTACTGATATATGGATTCAATATTTTCTGAGCATCAATTGGTATTTTGGTACCATTATCCACTTCAGATTCGTTCTTTCTCTTTTTACACGGAGATTTTGCTTGCTTTTCGGAGCATAAAATACTGCACAGTTGCTAGAGATGGTTTGGTGCAATTTTATATATTTCTATGGCGTTATCCTTAGTGAAAATCTATGATCGATCAATTTGAACATCATTAACTTTGAAATATTCAATGATCGAATGCTTGGTTGACCTCTCGTCCTTGATTTGTTTGCAATATTGATTTACAGTTTCTGTCCAAACATTTTTATCGATTGATGTGCTCATCCAAACCGATCCATTGTATATATTGTCCACCACAGCGGTCAATTCATCTTCATCAAGATCACGCAATGGTCTAAAACAATTAGAGCCATAACTCTTTATTTTATTTTGAACAAAATCATCCTGGGTGATGCTCTTGGGCGAGCAAGGCAAGGAGCCACTTTTGTAAAGCTCGAATACAGACTTCCATTTGCACCACAGTCGATACGATGTCAAAACAAGAGTTAGCTTGTCTTTAAGGCTCTCCTTTATTTGAACAACAAAGATATCCATACATTCAGCTGTGCAACACTGTTAATTTCATAACACAGGAAACAATCTAAAGACTTTGATTGATAAGAAGAAAAATTATATACCTTCCAAGCATCACTGGACATGTTTCCCTTTCCCAGGTGGGAAGGAGTACTGCAGGATATCCATTTCTCCCTTGCTTTTTCAACTTGAGAAATCAATGGAGTGTTTGCAAATTCCTTGTTTGAAAATTTTTGTTGTTCGCATAATGTTTGTGCTAGAAATTTTCCCTAGACTACATAGGGAACAAGCTAGTACAATCTCAAAAATAATTTAAGCAAATAGGGTTTGTCTTTGTGAATTTTTGGTTTGAGGGTTTCATATTCAAAGAAGTAATCATTCATTCAAACAAAAACAAACTAATACAGAAACTAAATCATGTAACATATGAAAGAACTAAGATATTTAGGAATTAAAAGATTAAACATAAGCCAACACATTCATAAATACATTACTAGTTCATCCACAACACAAGAACATTCCATGAATAAAAACATTAACCAAGGAATGAAGTCACTAATTGAGAGATCAAACTGATAAAAAACAAAACAGTAAACAAGATAAAGTGGCATATAAGTATATATTTCAATCTCAATCTTCAAAAACCTACATAAGAGTTGTATGTATCAGTATGAAAATGTATCCAAAGCTTTCACTATATATCTTCCTTCACAAAAAAATCCAACCATTTCCCCTCAAAGTTTCTTCCTTTTATCCCTTTTACAAAATATGAGTTTCATAACTAACTTTAGATCTATCTTCGAAGTAGTTACAACTTAGCCTTCAAATATTTAAAACAACATCATTAAAAACTATTTTTATGATAACAAAAATAGAATACTCTGACAGCTAGAGATGAGGTGGCTCATAACTGCTTGGCCACCTCAACTAGCATAGCTATGCCTTCCAAGGCACGTGACCTCTTCTTATCTCGATTTTCTTGACTCTCCAATGCTCGAACCTTGTTGAGTAGTCCATTGTTCTGCTTCTTTAAGTCCTCAATTTGCTTTGTCATATCGTCAGCCTGCACTTCTACCTGTCATTTTCTCCTTAAGGCTTTTTAGCAACTACAATCAGTTCTTGGTAATGAGCAATAATGTCATCTAAGTCCTCCCTTAGCCTTTTGTTGGTAGTTCTAAGTCTTTCATTTGAATCACTCAAAAATGTCTCCTATGATTTATATTTCTGAATAGATTTCTTTAGGTTTTCAACCTCTATGTCTATTCGAACATCTAGACGTATGCTTGAACATTCTTCTGCTCCAAATGGATTGTCTAATTTTCTGAAAAGTGACTCTTCTTCCTACTTATTTATGGAAAGTGCACCTAATAGAGGAAATGCTGAAGTAGAAGGTTGTTCAACATTAAGGATAGTTTCTTGTTCTACTACCATTTCATGTTTTGCAATTTTTTCACATTCTTTGACCAGTTCAGTTATCATGTCAGTTTCCTTCTATGTATCCATTTGAATCTTCTTTGAACCAAACTCAACATTCCCATCATTACTATTTTCATCTTCTCCTCCTGAAGAATCTTCAATAATGGTGACATTTTCTTCCTTTAGATTAGGATCAATTAGCCTCCTCATATTTAATTTGAGTTTATTGGTGGCTCTTGTTTTAGGTCGCCATTTAGTCTCTCTCAGTTTTTTCAAAGCTTTGACATCAACATTAAAATATGGAGTATGGAACACCCTCTCTTCAATACTTACGACAGGAAGACTTAGGGATGAAGTTTCTACCTCAAGAAAACAACTATGCAAACCTTCTTTCGAACTAGTAGCCTCTTCCTTGCCCATGGGAACAATGATTTTCTGTGAATTATCTTCTAAAACATATTCATGCTGTCCTTCAGGCATATATTCTTGCATTGTATTTTCAAGGTTTTGAAATTCCTGTGCATTAACATCATGAGATTCTTGTACATTAACACTCTACAAATTATCTTGTACACTGGTACTCTGCAAATTCTCCTCTGCATCTCTTTTAAATTTCTTCATAAAGCTAGTTTGTTTGCTTGGTGTACAGTTGTCCTCTTGTTCATCCTGCTTAATTATGAATCCCGACCAGAACAAGAAGTGATCCCAGCTCCAACCTTCCTTCTGTAAAACTGAACAAACTATCAACTTAACAAGTCCATGATGAAATAAAGATTGGTTTGAGTTGTTAACCTGGCCCTTAACTCTGCTAGACATTTTCTGAAGGCTTTTTAAGAAGAAAGGTAAACTCATCTTTGATTGAGACTTAAGTGCATCAACATCCTAATATGATACTTGAAAATTGAAGCAAAATGACCCTCACAGGTAATGTAACTTTGGATTATCCCTATTACTTCTTTCCACTCTGGTTTGAAATTTTTTAGATGCACACCCTTGCTGCAGTCTAACTCTCCAACTCTTGATATTAGGAACATACTAGGGCCCAAGTCAAAAGCATATTTTTTGAACCAGGATTCGCCCTCTTATGGCACACCAATTGCTTCAGCAACTAGGGTTTCTATCAATTTGAACTTCAAGGAAGCAAATCTCACATTACTATTAACAATGTGTTGGGCGAAAGCATGGGTTACCTTGACATTGAATCCTATAATCTTCTCGAAAAACATAAAACATCCCACCGACTTGAAAATCGCAGCACACTTAGGAAATTCCGCTGCCTAGGTGATGTCAGTTGGTTCAAACCGACTTAGCTCGCCACTCCTGCCACTTTTTCCCATATTTTCAATGTACTCTACAACTTCGTTACCCTTTTCTTCTGCAACTGATTTAAAGGAAAGATTCTATAAAATCTTTGTGTCTTCAGCTACGAACTGGAAAATCCCCAAATTCGAGATCGTGGCATCTCAATACCCTGAAAGTTTGGGATGGTAATCACCATATTTTAATACAAATGTCATAATGAGGCTAACAAGTGTCTAGAATCTCCTCTTCCATCATCAAATGCATTGGCTATGTCGTGTCATTGCAGATCCACTAGTTTTCATAATTTGGGATTCCTGTAGCGCGCTAGAGTATTGAATTTGGGTCTTGTGCTGCGTGAATCACTCAATGTGCAATTTTGACATATAAACTCAAAAGTATCGGTTAGACTTTGGATGAAATTCTAGAAAATACTTAGGTAAGTATTTTAAAATATTTTGAAATAAAATAAAACTTAAATAAGCCACTATGAGTAAAGCAATCAAAACCATAACCATAAAGTAGATATTAGAAAACAATGAAAATGATTTGAAATTCAAAATGAAATAAAATGAAAAAAGAAAATAAAATAAAGATATTAAAGAAAACATGCAATAAAAACTAAGGACAATTTTAGTGTTAACATCTGGTTCAGACTAGGGGATGAAATCCTCCTTGTGAGGTTTCAAGAACCTGTAGACTAGTGCCTTCTGCCATCTAAAACTGAAACTGTTGCTTTATTCTGTAAAGTTCCATTGGAAATGGAGTCTTATTTCTCACCGGTATGTACAATGAGTGTGAATTCCTTCACCTTCAAGAACTGTAAAAGTGTTTAGGAATCGTCCATTAACTAGATTAGACAATTCCTCACCTTCCAAAGTTTGCAATATCAAAGTATTATTTTCTAAAAAATTTGAAATCATGAAGAGACCTAGCCATAGATTTTCAAACTTACCATGCTGACCCTTCTGGTCTCTCCTCGCATCCCACTTGAGTACCATATCTCCAAGAGAGAAAGTGTCCTCCTTTACTTTTTTTATCAAACCTTGCTTTGATCTTACTTCTATATGCTTCAGACTTCTCTACTAGAGCTTCTCGTTCTTGCTGCAATTCAACCAATGAGAAAATGCTTCTTTGAATATCATTAGGTTCTTCTTGACTATCTTGGGAAATTTTCATTACTAGAATGCCTAGCTGAATAGGAAAAATTGCATCTGTACCATACACCAATTGAAAAGGAGAAAAACCTATTGCTTTCTTGAGTAGTTATCCTATCTTCCCACAATGCATACTTTAGCATTGAATCCCAAGATCTCTTATTTTTATTTAACAGTTTTTTCATACTCTGAATAATGTTTTTGTTTGATGAATCTGCTAATCCATTACCCTGAGGGTAATAGGGTGTAGAATGCCTCAGATCAATTCCATTATGCTCACAAAAACTTACCATAGCTTTTGACTTGAAAGCTAGTGCATTATCAATCAACAACTTATGTGGACAACCAAATCTACTCAAAATATTCTCTTGTATAAAATTCATGATGACTTTATCAGTTGCATTACGTGTTGGAATTGCCTCCACCCATTTAGTGAAGAAATCAGTAGCTATAAGTATCCACCTGTGTTGTCCACTAGATGCAAGGTTAATTTATCCTATAAAGTCTAATTCCCACTATTGAAAAGGGGCATTCACTGCAATAGGCTTTAATGGTAGGGATATGAGTTTCTTCCTTCCAACAAACTTTTGACATTGAACACATGCTCTCACCTGTTGATACACATCTGAAAATAAAGAAGGTGAGTAATACCCAGACCTGAGAATTTTATAGGTTGTAGACTTCCAATATTTGTGACCCCCACAAGCACCCTCATGCATTCTGAAATGACCTCTTCTACCTGTGACTTTTCCAAACACCTGGGTAACATTCCACCTGGATCTTTCTAGTACAACTGTTGATTTACCAAACAATATTATGTGGCCTTCAACTTCAATGACCTTGATTCTTTCTTATCGATATGATCCGAGCATTTCAAATGCAATAAAAAATCAACTATATCGGCATACCATTATGATTCTACATATTTCTCCAAAGTTTGTTCTTCATTTTCCTCCATTTGCAATTCTTCTTGAGTTGACTGATTAGCCACCAAATGAATATCTAAAGCCTCACAATTTGAGTCGGCTAACAATCTTGCCAAACCCTACCCCTTTACTAACTTTGGAGGCCTGATTTCTATTTCATATTCCACAATTTTTGCAATCCACCAACCCCTTTTACCTTCACTGTCTGGCTGAGTTAAAATCTCTTTAATAGCAGCATTAGGTACATAAGCAATTACCTTCGATTGTAGAATATAGATTCTGAAAAACTTCAAGGCTTTAACAAGTGCATATGCTTGTCTCTCAATTGTATTGTACTTTAATTATGAGTCTCTGAAATTTTTACTGAAGAAAGCTATAGGTTGCTCTAAGCCATCTGCATTTTTTTGTAGTAGAACAGCAGCTATAGTGTCTTGGGATGCAAAATAAAAAGTGACAAAATATTTTGAAAAGTATGGACTTACCAAGACTGGGGCTTCTGTCAAAGCTTGTTTAATCTTCTCAAATGAAGCTCTAGCTTCTGCTGTCCATTTCACCTACTAATCCTTCCTCAACTTAGATGTGATATGTTTGAAGTTTCAACAAAATTCGGGATGAACCATCTCAGAAAATTGATTTTCACAATAAATGATTGAACATATTTCTTGCTTCTAGGGATTGTAATATTCAATATTGCTTTAACTCTCTCTGGGTCTATTCTAATACCATCTGTTGAAACAAGATGCCCCAAACGTTTTCCTTCCTGTACAGCAAAATGTGACTTTTTAGGGTTCAAAGACAACCCAAATTTTCTACAGTTCAGAAATGTTTGTCTAAGATGCTGCAAGTGTTCATCATTAGAATTTGAAAACACAGTAATATCATCGAGATAAATGACTACAAATTTCTCTCTTTCTCCAACAAAGGCTATATCCATGTTAAATTTTGAGCATTAATTAACAATACTCTTGGATCTTTATTGAGAGAATAACATATACAGTATATCAATGCATAACAATCACAATAAGCATCACAAGCATCACAAGAATCAAAAGCATGATAGACAAGAGACACAGAGTTTCCGTGGGGAAAACCCTAAGGTGAAAAACCCCACAACTTCCTTAAAGATATAGAGAGCAATGGCTCAATCAAAGTACAACCAAAATACACTTGAGATAGTCTCCTAGAGCAGATGATCCTCCTCCTCACTAGTGCGCCACTTTCTAAGTGAGAGAAGTGTGTCTTTTCGAATAATCCAAATAGAGATCTCCCGATCTCTATTTATACTTAACCTGTTTTCCCAGTTACACTATGGGGCCGACTTGTCTATCTAGATACATCCACAATATAATATATATTTCAGGGCCGACCCCACACATGGTGTTCTAATAACCCATCGACAAGTACACACACTTGCGACACTTGTCAATCCACATGACGACACTTCCTTATAGAGGAATAACACAGCTCTTATAAGGGTACAATAAATATATATGAAATACATAGATGAAATACATTCCGAAGTTACATATACATCAACACTCCCTCTTAACTAGGAAGGTATTTCTCAACACAGTTCTTCTAGACAAGTCTTCTTCTCTGGATCATCGTCATCGATGCATCATCATCATCATTGTCACTGCTGCTGCTATCTCAACCAATCTCTGACTCTACTCGTCATAGGAAGTTCTACAGAGCCAGTCCTTTTTCATACTGGATGTAGGCCCACCACCTGCAGGTCTTCATCATTTGTGCGAACGGTCTAATAGAGGTGGCCTCTCAGGACTAATTGTATGTGCGGATGCAATACCGGAAAGAGTATCCCAGGAACATTTATGTTCCTAAGCATGACCGGCAAGATCTCCCAGGACTGATTACATGCATCTCCTCCACAATACCTTTCAAGAGCATCCCAGGAACATTTATGTGCCGTAGCACGACTGGAAAGATCTCTAAAGAGCATCCCAGGACTTATTACGAGCATACAGCTCAACCTCTCGTTTCTCCAGGACTAATTACATGTGGATAGACAAAACCTTTAAAGAGAATCCCAGGAACATTGATGTGCCACAGCACGACCGGCAAGATCTCTAAAGAGCATCCCAGGACTAATTACGAGCACACAACTCAACCTATCGGATCTCTAGGACTGATTACATGTCTCTGTAGTAATACCTCATCCAAGGATTGATTACGAGCACACAGATCAACCTATCGAATATCTGAGGACTGATTACATACTACATAGCAATACTGGAAAGAGTACCCCATGAACATTTATGTGCCGTAGCACGACCGGCAAGATCTCCCAGGATTGATTACATGCTATTTGCACAACCTGCCACATATCATCTTTGACCTCCAAGTATCAATCTGATACTCATGATCCAACGGATCATCATCGCACGAGGCATCATCCTGATGCCCATGATCATACTGATCATCATCAATGTACCATCCTGGTACATATCATCTGGAGCAACATCATGATCAACCTGATCATACAATGCATCCACCTAATGCATACCAAGTATCTACCTAATACATATCATCATACATGATCCATCTGATCATATAGTGTATCCACCTGATACAAATACAAATACATGATACATATCAACATACATGATCTACCTGATCATACAATGTATCCACCTGATACATATACAGATACATGGTTCAATCATCCAACATGATGCATATACAAATACATACAAATGATCCAACCGATCATATCCAGCATCCAACATGATGCATATATACATATAAATGATCCAACTGATCATATCCAGCATCAACACGATGCGTACATACATACAAATATAAATGATCCAACTGATCATATCCAACATCAACATGATGCATATACAGAGCAGTAACTGGAGCATCGTCCTGATGCTCATCATCCAGCGCTTACATCCACAGCCATGTGAAGGACCCTCCTTCCAACATTCTTGGAATGGATTTAGAAAATGTGTCCATCACTTCTTCCTCGAAGTGTCATCGATCTGAAGAACACCAAGCCTCTCCCTTAAGTACTCGAACTTCACCCTGGCTAGTGGCTTCATCAGCACATCTGCAATCTGCTCATTCATCGCAACATACAGGAGCTTCACGGCTCCTCTCTAAACCATATACCTGATATAGTGATATTTGATCTCTACATGTTTTGACCTATCATGAAACACTGAGTTCTCAGACAGCTTCACACAACTCTGGTTATAACAAAAGATACTAGTAGCATCCAGCGGGAGATCAAATAACTCAAACAGTAGCTTCCGTAGCCATACTACCTCACAACTAGCTGAGTAGGCTGCAACATACTCTACCTCAGCTGTACTCAGTGCTGCGCAAGACTGCTTCCTGCTAAACCAAGAGATCACACCTGATCCCATACTGAAGTAGCACCCAGATGTGCTCTTCCTATCTGCAGGACTGCCAGCCCAATCTGAATCAACATAACCCTGTAGGTTAAACTTTTGATTCGCTTCATACTTGAGCCCATAATCCACTGTACCCTTCAGGTACCTCAGGACATGCTTTACAACAACCAGGTGAAAACTCCTCGGATCCATCAGGAATTGGCTCAATGTGTTCACTGCAAAGCAAATATTTGGTCTCGTGTTCGTAGGTACATCAAGGACCCAATCATCTGACGATACATAGAGACATCAACCGGATCAGATGAAGCATCACATGGATGCTTTAGATTCGATGCCATGGGTGTGGCCATGGCCTTCCAATCCATCATCCCAAATCTCTTCAAGATATCTACTATGTATTTCCCTTGACCAAGGAAGATCCCACCTGAATTCTACCACACCTCCATACCTAGGAAATAATACATCATTCCCAAATCTTTCATATCGAACTCAGTAGAAAGCTTCCTCTTAGTATATGCAATCAATCTGTCATCTCTTGTTACAAATAAGTCATCCACGTACAGAAGTAGAATCACAGGATTTCCTCTTGTGAGAGTTATCCTCACGGGGTGGATCTATAGGTTCTTGCGGATCTTCAAACTCATGAACAACTTATGGAATTGCTTCAATCATGGTAGTGTCTTGAAATCTAGTTTCCTTAGGTTCTTCATAAACTTTGATAGGTGCCTTCCTTGATTTGATGAATGCTGAGTTTTCATCAAATGTTACATCCCTGCTGACAACAATCTTCTTGAACCCTGGAAAGTATATTTTGTAAGCCTTCGAGCTTTCACTGTTGTCACATCCCCTCCCATCCTACCAGCTAGATGGAGAGGATCGTGAGGCTAAACCGGGCATCTAGCCCCCATACACAACAAATAAACATTCAATTTAAAAGAATATGAAGGACGTTGTGCTCAATCTGGGCAATTAGCCCCATATCCATTCATTAAACTTATTGACACAAGACATGTATGTGTGCAGGCTGTAGAACACAATGGATTTTAAGTAAATCTTGTTTATATCTAACATACATTCAAGCTATTCTGTAATAGCCATTAAATAGGGACCTTGGCAGAATTATAAAAGGTCATATGAAATTGCATAAACTCGTAAAAACACAGCGGAATTCATTTATGAATTACACAATCTTCACACATGGAAAATATTCATCAAGGAACAATTGCAAAGTTACAAACAAGAGAATACTTATCTTATGCGAAAGTAGTCCCCGAGCAACCAGCTACACTTTTGCAACGTTCCACCCAACCGTAGGCCAGTGTGCTCCTCAATCTCTCAGCACCACTGCCACCCCTGAGCTGGGCATGATCTCCACAAGGAAAAGGGGAAAACAGGCTCTCACATAGCCAAAGGTATATCAAAATCAGCCAAGCCAATCAGCAATTGGGTTTCTTAGGCTGTTAAGAGATGGGTGCATGCATCATCAAAAGCATAAGTGTTGGGCATGAGAAAAACGCCTATACAGTGAAGTTTACAACAGTGGGTTTCTACCAGTTCCAGAAAAATGTGGGTAGACTCAAAACGAATTTGTAACTAGGAAAATCGACTAGGAGAGCAACCCATTTTAGAAAAACACCCCAAGGGCAAAAACGACCTCTCCCTCAGTCCAAAATCGCATCCCTCCTTCCCCAGCTGCTCCAAATTACCAAAACGAGTTTCTGGGCATGGAATAACGTAGGGTTATGGCCAAAAAATGTGAGGATAAACTTCAGGGAGCTCAGACTGCGTGAGAGCAAGAATGGCCATGGGTGAAGAATGGCTTTGGGCCAATTTCGTGGGGGTTTTCTTGCCCCACAAGCAAAAACACGATTTTCCAAGTTGATGGCTTGCCCATGCACGAAAATTGACAGCCATACCTCTCCCATCCCAGGGCATTTATTGTATCAACCAATCTTTGGAAGAAGTAAATGATTGGGTGCATGAGACAAAATGGGTAGTTGGTGGTTTATGGGTTTCCCCATTGACACATGGATTAATACCATTGGCTCAAGGGTTTGGATAATTTCCCTCCCTCTTCCTTGTAAAGATCATGCCCCCATCTCTTTTGTTGCATTGCATAGCTGGTTGTGGGTTTTCTCATTAAAATTGCATATTTACATGATATCCGATTTTACATTGTGCACTGCTAGCACAAGGACCATATGCATCTATTCTAATTGCCGATACATAAAACGATAAGTCAGTGGCGGGGCCTTGGCCTTGAGCTCCTCACCATGACTAAATGACAATATTGACATCATTTACAATGTTAATGCAATAGGGTTAAGCTGGGGACGTTACATTCCCCTCCCCTTGGAATAACACCGTCCTCGGTGTTCCAACACTTCGGAAAATAGATACCCACTTTACATATGTCCAAAATTCACAAAAACTTTGCAGATCTACCCTGCATTCTATTCTTTATCTTGAACTTTCAGGACCAAGTCCTTTGATCTTCACGAGCTGCTCCTCCTGATTCGGATCTTCTAGCTCATCCATACATCTGAAAACTTTATGGCTGCTACCCTCTTGAGGTTCTCTTGTTGGGCAGTTGCGGAGGTAATGCTCCCCCCCACATTTCCAACACCTCACGGGTTGCTTCATCTTTACCTGCTCAATTTCCTTTGAGTCTTCCCACCTGGAGCATTCCTTAATCAGACGTTTGGATGAATGCTTCTTCACTGCTCCACTTTTCTTTCCCCTGCTGATTGCTTTCATAATGATTTTTACCTCTTTCTGCAGACGAATAGAGTCCTGCAAGACCTTGTGGTTCATCTTGTTTTGCTGCTTTTGCATCTTGAGCATCTCTTCAAGATTTTCTTAGGTCTTGGCAATTGTTTGAAGAAGACTTCCAGCCAATCCTAATAGCCCTTGGTCTGCCGCCATGGTCAATGGAAACAATTGACCACACTTTGCTCACTAGCACACTTGCCTGCACCGGCTGCAACCAATTTGTTCAATTTTCACCTGTGAAATTCGTCATTACAATTCTCGTTAGGCCCAGCATAACCCAATCATTAAAAATCAGTCAATGGTTTTTTCCCAGTTGACATGGATAGTCCCTGCTTTACTCATGAGACTCTCACACTTTTATGCTTGCCTAACATACACATGAATTCCTTTATGTTCATCCATTCACAGGAAATTCATTATTTAGCATTCACAATTCACTTTAATGAAATAAACACACTTTTACTTTTAGTCCTGCATGCATTCAGCATTTTTCTAATTCTATAATTGCATCAATAAAAAGGGAAAGAGAGAGAGCAGTAAGAGTTTCTCCTCTTAGTCTTGTTCCATTCTGGAACCCACACCACCACGATGGTTTTCATGCTCCTGTCCTCTTTCACTTCAACGTGAATGCTTGACCTTCCCTTCTTGGCTATGACACGTAGTGTCTCTGGTCTATTCTAGACCTCTCAA
Source organism: Larix kaempferi (assembly GCA_027924585.1). NCBI lineage: Eukaryota > Viridiplantae > Streptophyta > Pinopsida > Pinales > Pinaceae > Larix > Larix kaempferi. The sequence continues at coordinate 24,647,466 of BSBM01001051.1, read as the reverse complement.
CCATGGAGTTTCTCCACTTGGTTGGTCTAACTCTTGGCTGCTAGGACTCACACAGCTCCACTAGCCCCATCTTTCATTACTGCTCATGCTGAGCTCTTTAGGGTGGTTACATGTCCACATGCGTCCTTAAGATGCTTCAAGGTTCTTGCTTCCAACAATACCTGCGTTGGATGTCTTCACTTTATTCCATAGGGCCCTTCTGTGCTTTACAAGCCTTGGATCTCCTATGGGTATAATAACGAATGTTGGGATAGCACGCAGGCTACTCCTCAACATCAATTAATCAATGCTCAACCAACCACTTTCTGGATTTACCAAGCATCTTTCAGTTCTTTCAGGGTCCTTGCTTCCTACATTGACCAAGGTTTCCAACAAAGAAGCAATAATGCATCAGCTCACTGTTGCAATATTTATGCTTGAAAATTTCAGTTTTTTTTTTTTTTTTTTTTCTCAAATAGGAAATGAATGATATTGAATACTTATCTGTATTGTGCATTTCCTTGCTACTCCACAGGTTTCCTTCTCTGCTTTACAAGCCTTGGATCACCTGTGGGGTGGATGCTTGGCCAGCACACATGCTGCTCCACAACATCATCCGAATAGGCAATGCCAAGCCAGTACGCCGACTGGGTTTATCAGGCATCCCTAGAATCAGTATGCTAAGCCAGTACGCTGACTGGGTTTATCAAGCATTTCAAAATCAGTATGCTAAGACAGTACGCCGACTGGGTTTATCAAGCATTTCAAAATCAGTATGCTAAGCCAGTACGCCGACTGGGTTTATCAAGCATTTCAAAAATCAGTATGCTAAGCCAGTACGCCGACTGGGTTTATCAAGCATTTCAAAGTCAGTATGCTAAGCCAGTACGCCGACTGGGTTTATCAAGCATTTCAAAATCAGTATGCTAAGCCAGTACGCCGACTGGGTTTATCAAGCATCCAGCAACCATTCGTCACAACTCCCAAATAACCAATGCCAAGCCAGTACACCGACTGGGTTTATCAGGCATACAACAACCATTCGTCACAACTCCCAAATAACCAATGCCAAGCCAGTACGCCGACTGGGTTTATCAGGCATACAACAACCATTGCCAAGCTAGTACATCGACTGGGTTTATCAGGCAATATGAACAACATAATATGATTACGTGCCTCCTTCTCTTTGTGCAACCGGTGGTTCCCTCCAGGAACTCCATAGGTGACTCACTTGACTGCAGGCTAGCATGGCCCCACAATACCCACTCACACTACACAAGGATGATACCCCTTTTCTGCAACACAGCTCCCCAGGCCTATCCATCCCTTCTAGTGTCCTTTAGTGTGAGCGTAGAAAGGTTACCACTGCCCATACAGTCCTCTTGAGCATCCTTTCTTCACTTTGTCTCTTACATGCAACACCAATTGCATCTGTGTAAGCTGATAGCACAAGAAGGATAAGCAGACTTATCAGTATTATTGCTCAAAAATCGTAATCATATTTCATATCATTCCCTATCAAGTATTGAAACACCAGGAATGCGTCCATTCCCTTAGGGTGTAGTCAATATTGAAAACCCTACCATGACCCAGCACCAGAAAAGGTGTGCACCCCCTTTCCAATGTGCGCCATGTAGGCCCTAATCATACTCAAGCAATCTGCAATGATATAAATAAGATAGAGCATGCTCTACATATTAACCCTAATAGTTTAAACATGAAATTTTCTTGTATAGGGTCACAGAATACTCATTCATTTTGCAGATGTATCTCACATGCCTTCTGGGCATAGCTTTACCATCTCACTTTCATGGTTTACCGACATGCAGTTTGGCTGAGACATTATCAATGGCGTTTCACCCGAAACCCATTTCCAAAGCATGGGGTCTTTCCCATCTGGTTTGGCTTCTGCCGGCCATCACACATGATCTTCCTGCACTGTGTCCTCTTGGCACACTTTATCAAATAGCCAAACAGTCAGCAACATTTAGCAATAAGCTTCAAATATGATTGTTCCATAACCAATCAATAGCATTAATAATTAAATTCAATATGAATTTACAATTCTGTCTACTACAGAAATTGGTTTTGTTATCCATGAGGCTATCCTCATATTGTTTGGCTCCTGTAAGTGACACCACTCTTCCCGTTATGGTCTTATGCCCGTTGCCATACATGAGCATCCACTTACAGCATGTCCTCCTGACACATTTCATATAAGCCAAACAGTCATTAGCAATTATTAGCACAATTTCAAATCCGAAACATTTACAAATCTGAGATTACAACTGTCCTTACTAACAGAACTTAGAGATCTCATCCATGAGATTCCTTCTCATAAGCTCTAGATCAAATTTCACAGTCATATCATTCATACAACTCTGTCCTCCCATAGAGCATTCTAGCAGCCCATCGATCATGATTGGGATTTTCATGCACTTACTATTCTGAATTCATAACAGCCCATGAAATGGTCCCAGAATTATCATCAATTCATCATTTCATTCATTATTTATTTTGCAATGGCATGTGTATCATCCCTATGCATTCATACAATGCATCGCAAGATTTATAAAATCTCTTAATGCACATCTACTCAATGCTACCTTGCATTGTTTCATGAGTACTATGCATTCGAGCATATTATGACTGAAACATGACCATCTCATCTAACTTGCATTACCATAATTAGGACCACCAGTCCTCACTTGCTTGGGTTATTAAGCACATATCCAATCATACACATGGCATGATATAAATTCACATGGATGCATTGAGATTTCTAAATAGTCATAGGGTGTAAGGGTCATCCCCTTCACTTACCCACACCTCACCAAGCTTGGTAGGTTAACAACCCCAGTCGATATTCAATATTACATGCAAATTAGCTCAACATAGTTCAAACATAGTTGAAGAGATCTTACCAAATCCCCTTTCAACATTCATGCAATTTGGCACCAATAATCATTACCTGCATGGTTACCATTAACATCGTCTGATGTCACCTGATCAGTTGGCCTCTTACCAAGGCTGCTCAGTCTTTTTCCAACTTTATGATCACAGATTTGTTGTGCCATCCTTTCTGCATAAGGTTGTTGGCTTCATGCAACAACATCCCTAGAACGTTTAGCCATGCTCTTTGTTATCTTTGGTCCTACAACCAATACCAACATCAATAGTGATTATCAACCACAATATTCTCCATTAGTGGTTTATTGCATATGCCGACTTCATTATTCTACCAATGTGCAATATCCCATTTATGCACAAGCATTTCTATATGCACTATGCAGTTTGTTAAGATGCCATCTAGTGCATATTCTGCACATTTTACACAACTGCATTCTATTCTCAGAAATTCACAAATTACTTCATGCACGTGGGAAGAATGCCATACTGACAATTCATCAAATCACAAACAAAGACACATGAGCGGAAAAAGAAAAGGGGTCAAGGGGGCTTGCCCCCTTGTGGCTTCCCTGCGCCACTGCAGGGCGGGTCGAGGGCAGCGCCCTCATTTTTTTTTTTTTTTTACGAATCACGCCGCATTGGGTGGTTCGCGAAATCCTGCCGCAACGGGTAGTTCACTGAATCCTGCCGCGATGGACGGTTGGCTGATTACTCCCGCAACTGCGGGGCAGTTCACTATATGCTCCCGCAACTGCGAGGCAGTTTGGTGACGGCTTCCGCAATTGTGGGGCGCTCGGCTAAAGCCTTCCGCAGTTGCGAGGCGCTTGGCTGAAGCCTTCTGCAATTGCAGGTAGCTTGGCCGAAGCCTTCCGCAATTGCGGGGCCCTTCGGTGAAGCCTTCCGCGGTTTCGGGGTGATTCGCCAGACGCTTCCGAAATTTCGGGTGATTTTTGCGAAAAGATTTTTTTTTTTTTTGCGGAATGACTTGCGGAATGCTTCCGCGATTTCAGAACGATTCGCCGAAGTCTTCCGCAGTTGCGGAACGATTCGGCGAAGTCTTCCGCAACTTCGGAACGACTCGCCGAACTCTTCCGCTTTGCGGAATGATTCGCAGAATCCTTCCGAAATTTCGAAAGGGAATTCCTTCCGCAATTTCGGAAGAGATTTCCTTCCAAAAAGTTTCCGTTCGACGCTGACACTTAGAAAAATTTTCACTTAAAAAAATTTTCTCCGCTGTTTCGGAGCAATTGGCTGAATTCTTCCGCAATTGCGGGAAGGTTCGCCGAACTCTTCCGCAATTGCCGGAAGGTTCGCGGAACTCTTCCACAATTGCGGGAAGGTTCGCCGAACTCTTCCGCAATTGTGGGAAGGTTCGCGGAACTCTTCCGCAATTGCGGGAAGGTTTGCAGAACCTTTCCGCAGTTTCGGGAGGACTCCTTGAAACAGACTCAAAATCAAAATTTCCAGAAACAGTCTTAAAACGAGAATTTCCAAAAAAACTCTTAAGGAAAAATTCAAAATCTTCCCTCCTGATTGCTATCATATTTCGCCCATAGAGGCCCAATGCTGCAACGCAGCTCTGATACCATTCTGTCACGTCCCCTCCCATCCTACCAGCTAGATGGAGAGGATCGTGAGGCTAAACCGGGCATCTAGCCCCCATACACAGCAAATAAACATTCAATTTAAAAGAAGATGAAGGACGTGGTGCTCAATCTGGGCAATTAGCCCCATATCCATTCATTAAACTTATTGACACAAGAAATGTATGTGTGCAGGCTGTAGAACACAATGGATTTTAAGTAAATCTTGTTTATATCTAACATACATTCAAGCTATTCTGTAACAGCCATTAAATAGGGACCTTGGCAGAATTATAAAAGGTCATATGAAATTGCATAAACTCGTAAAAACACAGTGGAATTCATTTATGAATTACACAATCTTCACACATGGAAAATATTCATCAAGGAACAATTGCAAAGTTACAAACAAGAGAATACTTATCTTATGCGAAAGTAGTCCCCGAGCAACCAGCTACACTTCTGCAATGTTCCACCCAACTGTAGGCCAGTGTGCTCCTCAATCTCTCAGCACCACTGTCACCCCCGAGCTGGGCATGATCTCCACAAGGAAAAGGGGAAAACAGGCTCTCACATAGCCAAAGGTATATCAAAATCAGCCAAGCTAATCAGCAATTGGGTTTCTCAGGCTGTTAAGAGATGGGTGCATGCATCATCAAAAGCATAAGTGTTGGGCATGAGAAAAACGCCTATACAGTGAAGTTTCCAACAGTGGGTTTCTACCAGTTCCAGAAAAACGTGGGTAGACTCAAAACGAATTTGTAACTAGGAAAATCGACTAGGAGAGCAACCCATTTCAGAAAAACACCCCAAGGGCAAAAACGACCTCTCCCTCAGTCAAAAATCGTATCCCTCCTTCCCCAACTGCTCCAAATTACCAAAACGAGTTTCTGGGCATGGAAAAACGTAGGGTTATGGCCAAAAAACGTGAGGATAAACTTCAGGGAGCTCAGACTGCGTGAGAGCAAGAATGGCCATGGGTGAAGAATGGCTTTGGGCCAATTTCGTGGGGGTTTTCTTGCCCCACAAGCAAAAACACGATTTTCCAAGTTGATGGCTTGCCCATGCACGAAAATTGATAGCCATACCTCTCCCATCCCAAGGCATTTATTGTCTCAACCAATCTTTGGAAGAAGTAAATGATTGGGTGCATGAGACAAAATGGGTAGTTGGTGGTTTATGGGTTTCCCCATTGACACATGGATTAATACCATTGGCTCAAGGGTTTGGATAATTTCCCTCCCTCTTCCTTGTAAAGATCATGCCCCCATCTCTTTTGTTGCATTGCATAGCTGGTTGTGGGTTTTCTCATTAAAATTGCATATTTACATGATATCCGATTTTACATTGTGCACTGCTAGCACAAGGACCATATGCATCTATTCTAATTGCCGATACATAAAACGATAAGTCAGTGGCGGGGCCTTGGCCTTGAGCTCCTCACCACAACTAAATGACAATATTGACATCATTTACAATGTTAATGCAATAGGGTTAAGCTGGGGACGTTACAACTGTAACCCACAAAGATACCCTTCTTTCCTGAAGGATCTAGTTTGGTCCTCTTTTCCTTTGGGACATGAGTGTATACTGGACAACCAAATATTCTGAGATAGTTGACTTCAGGTTTCTTACCAGAAAAAAACGTCTTCTGGTGTCTTGTTGTCCAATATCTTGTGGGGTGTTCTGTTCTGCACATATACAGCTGTTCTAGCTGCTTCTGCCCATAGATGCATAGGTAGATCCTGGTCATGCAGCATTGCCCTTGCTTCTTCCATGATTGTTTTGTTCTTCCTTTCTGCAACTCCATTCTGTTGAGTATTATAAGGAGCAGTCAACTCCGTCTTAATCTGTGAATCACTGCAAAGCTTCTTGAAGTCACCTAAGGTGAATTCTCCACCATTGTCGGATCTGAATGTTTTGATCTTTTTGTCAGTTTGATTATCCATCAAGGTTTTGAATTCTTTGAACTTATCAAACACCTCATCTTTTTTTTTCAAGAAGTATACCCAAGTCTTCCTGGAGAAGTCATCAATAAATGAGACATAGTAAACATACCCACTTAGAGAATTGGATGACATAGGACCACATACATCTGAGTGGATGATTTCCAGGATATCTTTTTCCTTGCTTTCACTGCTTGGGAAAGCCTTCTTAATATTCTTACCTTTTGCACATCCTTTGCAAACACCTTCATGTTTGGTCTTGATTTTAGGAAGACCCTCTACAGCCTTGCTTGCAATTGGAAGTGCCCTATAGTGCATATGAGCAAGTCTTCTATGCCAAAGTTCACTTGGCTCCATGGATTCATGCACCATGGCATGTTCAGGTTGTCCTTTTAATTTAGACAAACCTCCCTCTTGCTCTCCAATCACAACTGCATCATCTATGGTCTTTCCCTTTGGCCACATTAGGACTAGGCCATCCACAAATGCAACCCTCATACCTTTTGCATCCAATGCAGAGATGGAGAGTAAGTTCTTCTTGAGCCCAGGTACATAAAGGACTTCTTTCATCTTCAAAGATTTTCTAGAATCTAGGTAGTAGGAGGCTTCACCACTTCCTTTGATGGGATATTGATAATCATCCCCAAGTTTCACTTTATGGGGTGATTCATGTTCACACAGATTTGCAAAGGATTCTTTAAACCCAATCATGTGTTTGGAAGCCCCACTGCCAATTAACCAATCATTACAACCATGGGAGATAGTACCTGTGATAGCAGAGATTAGAACATACTCTTCTTCACTTGATGAGTCATCATTACTATCATCACTTTCTGCCCTAGCCTTCTTCTTTGGAGGTTCATCATCTTCGGTAGCATGAGCATGGTACCTTCTTTTGTTACCCTTCTTCTTCTTGCTGGAGTTGTTGTTGTTGTGGTTGTCCCTTTTGTTCTTGGTACATTCTAAAGCAAAGTGACCCTTCTCATTACAAGTGAAACACCTTAGATCTTTCTTGTCTTTGTGAAAATGATGAGAAGATTTCTTCTTGTGATGGGATGGCGCCCTCTTGAACTTGCCCTTCTTAGTGTGAGTTGTGAGAGCTTGATTTTCATTTCCCATCTTCTCTTCTCTTGCCACAAGCCTTGGTTCTTCTTGAGAACATTCCTCCCATAATCTGCTGAAGGAGATTAACTTCATTCTGGCACAGATCCCCTGGATAAAAGAGTCCCATGACCTAGGTAGGCCATTCAAAGTATTCATAACAATTTCACCATTCTCCACCATTTCGTCTACAGCTTCAAGTTGTTCCTTGATCTGAGAGACCTTGGAGAAATAGGATTGAATGGTTTCTCCATTCGACATCTTGACCCCTTTCAATTGATTCCGCAGGGTCATCTTTCGATTTATGTTCTTTCCTTCAAATAGCTTGGTCAAAGAGTCAAACATAGCCTTGGGTTTCTTTAGAGAAGACACATGGGGTATGAGACGGTCTTTGATAGAATCAACAATGATTCTCTTTGCCTTGACCAAGTTCTTCTTATGCAATACCTTATCCTCTTCATCCTCTGGGATAGGGATGTCTTCTTTTATATATGAGTCCAACTCATTCTCTTCTAGGATTAACCCAATCCTATACTTCCAAGCTCGGAAGTTATCACCCCCTTCAAGCTTATCCTCAAGCTTGGTGTGGTGAGACATCTTAAAGAGTACTTCAAATGGAAATAGAAAAGATTTAGGTCTTACCACTTGAAATGCTGAAAACTGGATCTCGTCCCGGATTAGGGTTTGTTGGAAAAACCCTAAAAATTCAAAATGTTAATTTCAACTTTCTGAAAGGATAGAAATATGCACCTTGATGAGCTTATCAGCCTAGTGTATTCAGAATTTGAGATCAGCAAAGCTTTACCCTTCAGATTTGCCTTTCTGTCGTCCTGGGTTCACTAGGGAGAGCCCCGAATTAGGGTTTGAGTTTCCCGGAGATCTACCCAGCCAAAAATTTTGATCCAAAGCTCTATACTTCGATTTTTGCAAGGTGCTTCCAGCTATGTCTTCAGATTTTAGAAATTCCTATTTTTGTGGAAACCGTAATTTTTAGGGCCAAATCTGAAAATGCTCAGAATTGAATTCTGATTGGACAGATAGATTCTCCTTGATGAGTAGAGTCAATATACTATATTGCTTTTCCAAAAACTATGGAGAGAAACCCAGTAAACAAGAAACTCAACTTTCCGTCATTGCAAAATGTCTTCTTCTCAGGTTAGCTCTGATACCATGTTAAATTTTGAGCATTAATTCACAATACTCTTCGATCTTTACTGAGAGAATAACATATATAGTATATCAATGCATAACAATCACAATAAGCATGACAAGCATCACAAGAATCAAAAGCATGAGAGACAAGAGACACAGAGTTTTTGTGGGGAAAACCCTAAGGTGAAAAACCCCACAACTTCCTCAGAGATAGAGAGAGCAATGGCTCAACCAAAGTACAACCAAAATACACTTGAGATAGTCTCCTAGAGAAAATGATCCTCCTCCTCACTAGTGCACCACTTTCTAAGTGAGAGAAGTGTGTCTTTCCGAATAATCCAAATAGAGATCTCCCGATCTCTATTTATACTTTACCTGTTTGCCCAGTTACACTATGGGGCCGACTTGTCTATCTAGATACATCCACAATATAATATATATTTCAGGGCCGACCCCACACATGGTGGTCTAATAACCCATCGGCAAGTACACACACTTGCGACACTTGTCAATCCACATGACGACACTTCCTTATAGAGGAATAACACATCTCTTATAAGGGTACAATAAATATATATGAAATACATAGATGAAATACATTCCGAAGTTACATATACATCAACAATCCATAGCTCTTTGAAATGTTGCACCAACATTCATCAATCCGAATGGCATCTTATTGTACATGAATGTACCCCAACGAGTTGTAAAAGCAGTCTTTTCCTTGTCATCAGGATGCACAACAATTTGATTATACCCCGAAAATCCATAAACCATTGAAATTCTTTGAGCACCCACTACTTTCTGCAAAATTTATTCAATTTTAGGCAAAGGATTATTATCCTTCAATGAAGCTCTATTAAGATTCTGAAAGTCTACACATAATCTAATCTCTCCATTCTTCTTTCGTACTGGAACCAAGTTTGCAACCCATGATGAAAATCTGAGTGGAACAATTATCTTTGCATCCAATAATTTCTTGACCTCCTTCTCTATGATTGGTAACAAAGCTGGATTGATTCTCCTTATCTTTTTTCTAAAAGGTTTCACATATAGCTTTAAAGGAACTTTATGATGAATAATACTAGTGTCATAAGTTCTCAGATCTTCATAGCACCGGGCAAAAATATCAACAAACTCCCTCAACAATTTAATGTACCTGTTTCTTTGCTGAACTGAAAGAGATTTAGAAATCTTCACTATCTTTGGCTGGTCTTTTGTACCAATGTTGTACAGCTCATAATATTTTCCTCTAAAGATTGCATGGATGGTTTTAATAATGTGTCATATTTGGAAAATATTCTCTCAAGGGGAACCAAACCCTTAGGAATACAATTTCCCGTCAACTCAATAATTTTATGATCAATAATTGTATTTTATGAGTATGTAGTAGTGTCATCTATCTCCTCATCTTGATCCTGATTGATTGAAGAATTAGAAAAATCTCCAACTAATTTCAAGAATTTTTTGATTTCCACATCATCCTCAAAAACTCTCCATTGTTTTATATTGTCTGGGACCGAGGGTCTATATTTAACCTCAATTGGACATTTCAGCTGAGTATGTTTTGGAATTTGAAAATGAGTGGTTTCCAAATCCAAATGAATCAACAATCTGATTCTGATCTCTGGGAATAAAAGTAATATTGAATGCTATGAAAAAGTTATCAATCATATCCCAAACCTTGTTTCTATATACCTTCAACAAATAATGCTTTACCTGATATTTTCCCTTCACCTTTTGGACAACTTGTTCGGAGTTGCCATAAACAGAAAGTTGTTGAATTCCCAAGTCCTTTGCATACCTTAAACCAAGTATGAATGGATCATATTCTATTGTGTTGTTGGTAGTGACAAATTCCAATTTATACATCAAGCAAATTACCTCTCCACCAGGAGAAATCAACGCAATACCAGCACCTACTCCTTCTTTGGATGAAGAGCCATCAAAATACATCTGCCACAACTCATCTTTTTTTTCAATGCTTGTCTTGACTGATGTTTCTTTTTATACCTGTAGTATTCTAGTTGGGTTCTCATCACTAAAATGAAGCATACAAGATCCTAGTTCTTCATCTTCTGCATAAAGGGTATGATTGGTTGGATTCTTATCATCTGTGACTATGAAAGCATATTGTAATTCACTGTACAATCTTCTATTTTCTCCACCAAACACTAGAATGGTTGCATATGCCAAGTCCATCTGCAATGTACCACCTATTTTCTTTTCCCAAGACCTTGAGAGTAGCATGCCAAACTTAGGAGAGATGTCAGCAACTACCACATCCATTACAACACTCTTCATTGGTAATGGAGAAAGATTAACCAGAAGATTCTTAATCACTCCTAGATATTTCACAGCTCTGGAATCAAATGCAAATAAATCATGGTATTCCTTTTTGATACTCAAACCAAGGGCCTCCATTACTACTTTAGGCATCAAGTTATGTGAGGCTCCAGAATCTAGAAGAGAGTTGTGAATCATTTGATCATGGATAGTTAAGGTTATATAAAAATGTGGGGGAAAAGTCGAACCATTTTTAGGCTTTTTAGATGAGGCAAAACCAAGGATTATTCTAGGATGTTCCTCTTGTAAATTTACAGTATCTGAAGGAGAAGAATTAGCTTGAGCATTCACTAGCTTACATGCATAATCTCGAAAACAATGAGTCTTCATTAACTCAGTCAATGGCACTGGAACCTTGATTTTACATCATTCATTCTCAAAGTTAAAAGTTTGTGTATTTTTACTAGTTTCTTCAATCTTTGTTGCTTTGACCTGATCCCCTTGATTCTGTCTCTTTTCTTGTGTTTGATTAGGAAACTCTTTAGTAGGAAGAACTATCTTTTTCTTTAGAATCTGGACAAATTGGTTTGGACCTGATCTTAAATTATAAGACTTTTTAGGTTCAATCTGACACATACTAGCTGATGTTGATGTATATGTAACTTCAGAATTTATTTCACATATGTATATTGTACTCCTATAGAAATGGTATTTTTCCTCTATATGGAAGTGTTTGTATTCCTATAGAGATGTTATTATTCATCTATACGGAAGTATCATCATTTATATTGTAAGTGTCGTAACTTATACTTGATCGGTTATTAGACCACCTTGTTGGGGTCGGCCCTGTATAAGTCATGTGGGTCAAAGGGTTATTAGACCACCCTATTGGGTGTCGGCCCAGTCAGCATTATGTTATGTGGTTAAGTTAAGGCCGACCTAGTAAAGGTTATTAGGCAAGTCAAGTCAAGTATAAATAGAGTGCGGGTGGCACTGTATTTCATCATTCTATTATCTCTCACACTCTTGGGAGAGTGGCGTACTTGTGGAGGAGGAGAAGCTGCTGCTAGGAGATGTCTATCTCTTATGCTTGGGTTGTATCATTGCTCTATCTATCTCTTAGGAAGTTATTGGGGTTTTCCACCTTTATGGTTTTCCCCAAGTAAACTCTGTGTCTCTTGTGTGCTTGCATTATTGTGTTCATGATTGATATGCTGTAGATATGCTGTACATGTTGTTCTCTCAGTTAATATCCTAGATCAAATTGAAGTAAATTCTGAAAAATTAACAGCTGAAACCTGAGGGTCATGATCACTTCCTTCTTGATAATCGTATGAATCATAATACTCAGAATTCGGATAGCTGCATTTAGTTGTAAAACGTTCAGATGACAACTCCCCAAAATAATTTAAATTCTGATTTGAATCATCCTCATACTGCAAATCTTCCACCTGTTCAACTTCTTCTATAAAATTATTTTGGAATGGAAGAGGAACTCTCTGGTCTTCATTTTCTCTCCTCTCTCTCTGAATATCATTGTTTCTTTTTTCTCGAGGAATGAATCTTGGTACAAAAGGATGTCTAAACTAATTAGGATTTTGATTAGGATTTCTTTCCCCCTCTTGAATAGGTTTATTTGAATTATTTTCCAATTCCAATTTATTCACTTTTGCAGTCAGAGTTTTGATTAACTTATTCATCTCATCTATCTGACCTTCTTCTTCATTTGATGTAGAGGCTGAAGTAATTATTGCATTTTTACCCTTTCGGTCATGAACCTAATAATCAAAATAATCTTCAAGCCTATTTGAAGCTAGAATATTTGATTCAACCTCCAAGGAAGCTTCTTGCATGTTTAGTAAAGTCATTGATCTTCTTTCTCTTAAATGCAATGAAAACTCATGGTTAAAGGCATTGGCATAGGTTAGCTTAGCCGAGGTCATGGAAGGCTTGATTTCAGCTGGGATCCTTCCATACATTTTATTGAAATGCTTGGAGAAGTCTGCTACAGTTTCATCTTTTTTCCTCTTCAATGCTGCAAATTTTGTTATGTAATAAATATGATCTTTGGTATCTCCCCATTGTCTCATAAACATTTCTTGGAGTTCGTCAATCAAGGTTATTGAGTTGGCTAGCAATTCCCGAAACCATTTTCTTACTTCCCCATCTAGACTTTGCACGAATATTCTCATCCACACATCTTTAGCTTCAATAATTTGGTTGTCTACATAACTCAGAAATGCATTCCAATGTTCTTCATCAATGATTTCTCCCTGACCATTAAACCTAGGTATGTATTTTCTGATAGTCTCCTCCAGGTAAAGCATTCAGAGGCTGAGGTAAAACTAGAGGAGCATACCTAGCAGCTACCATTCTATGCATCATATCAAGCTGTTGTCCAGCCATTTTGGAAGTAGTTTGACGTAATGAGGACAAAGGTTTATTAATAGTTTTACTTGAACATAGTTGATGGGTAAAAATATAAGGTTTAATTTGCAACAAGGGAGTAGTTCAGCTCTAACCTTTATAGGAGACAATGGATTAATGAAAACCTGAATATCAACCTCCTCTAACTTGGGCTCTAAATACATAAATGGAGATATTGACTGTGATTGATCAAAAATAAGGAAAGATGTGGAAGACTGAGACCTTTGAATTTGTCTAGATTCTTTCAAAATCTTTTCTAGGTCTAAAACTCCTAAATGTAAAGGTGAAGTAGGTTTCCCTCTTGTTCCAAACCTCCTGGAAGCCATTGTGAACCACTGTTTTTGGTGAAGATGTAGTCTGAAAAATAACTTCTGATCTTGTTCACCTCAAAACTAGAATAATATAGATACCCCATGGAAAATATTACCTCACTTTTGTCCATGGAAATGGTGCTCAAGATGTTTGTGCTAGAAATTGTCCCTAGACTATAGAGGGAACAAGCTAGTACAATCTCAGAAATAATTTAAGCAAATAGGGTTTGTCTTTGTGAATTTTTGGTTTGAGGGTTTCATATTCAAAGAAGTAATCATTCATTCAAACAAAAACAAACTAATACAGAAACTAAATCATGTAACATATGAAAGAACTGAGATAGTTAGGAATTAAAAGATTAAACATAAGCCAACACATTCATAAATACATTACTGGTTCATTCACAACACATGAAAATTCCATGAATAAAAACTTTATGCAAGGAATGAAGTCACTAATTGAATGATAAAACTTATTAGAAACAAAACACTAAACAAGATAAAGTGGCGTATAGGTATATATTTCAATCTCAATCTTAAAAAACTTACATAAGAGTTGTATGTATCAGTCTAAAAATGTATCCAAAGCTTTCACTGTATATATTCCTTGACACAAAAATCCAACCATTTCCCCTCAAAGTTTCTTCCTTTTATCCTTTTTACAAAATATGAGTTTCATAACTAAATTTAGATCTATCTTCAAAGTAGTTACAACTTAGACTTCGAATCTTTAAGACAACATCATTAACAACTATTTTTATGATAACAAAAATAGAATACTCTGACAGCTGGAGATGAGGTGGCTCATAACTGCTTGGCTGCCTCAGCTAGCATAGCTATGCCTTCCAAGGAGTGTGACTTCTTCTTATCTCGAGTTTGTTGAATCTCCAATCCTCGAACCTCATTGAGTAGTCCATTGTTCTACTTCTTTAAGTCCTCAATTTGCTTTTCCATATCTTCAGCCTGCACTTCTACCTGTCCTTTTCTCCTTAAAGATTCTTTATCAACTACAATCAGTTCTTGGTAATGAGCATTAATGTTATCTAATTCCTCCCTTAGCCTTTTTTTGGTTGTTCTAAGTCTTTCATTAGACTCACTCAAAAATGTCTCCTATGATTTATATTGCTGATTAGATTTATTTAGGTTTTCAACCTCTATGTCTATTCGAACATCTGGATGTATTCTTGAACGTTCTTCTACTCCAAATGGAATATCTAATTTTTTTAAAAGGGACTCTTCTTCCATCTTATTTCTGGAAAGTGCACCTGATAGAGGAAATGATGAAGTAGAAGGTTGTTAAACATTAAGGATAGTTTCTTTTTCTACTACCATTTCATGTTTTGCAATTTTTTAGAATTCTTTGACCAGTTTAGTTATCATGTCAGTCTCCTTCTTTGTATCCATTTGAATATTCTTTGAACTAAACTCAGCATTCTCAGCATTACTATTTTCATCTTCTCCTCCTGAAGAATAATGGTGACCTTTTCTTCGTTCAGCTTAGGATCAATTAGCCTCCTCATATTTAATCTAAGTTTATTGGTGGCTCTTGTTTTAGGTCACTATTTAGTCTCTCAATTTTGTCAAAGATTTGACATCAACATTAAAATATGGAACACCCTCTCTTCAATACTTACAACAGGAAGACTTAGGGATGAAGTTTCTACCTCAAGAACACAACTATGCAAACCTTCTTTCCAAGTAGCAGCCTCTTCCTTGTCCATGGGAACAATGATTTTCTGTGAATTATCTTCTAAAACATCTTCATGCTGTCCTTCAGGCATATCTTCTTGCATTGTATTTTCAAGGTTTTGAAATTCATGTGCATTAACATCATGAGATTCCTGTACATTAACACTCTGCAAATCATCTTGTACACTGGTACTCTGCAAATTCTCCTCTGCATCTCTTTTAAATTTATTCATGAAGTTGGTTTGTTTGCTTGGTGTATGTTTCTCCTCTTGTTCATCGTACTTAATTATGAATCCCAATCAGAACAAGAAGTTGTTCCAATTCCGACCTTCCTTCTGTAAAACTGAACAAACTTTCAACTTAACAAGTCCATGATGAAATAAAGACTGGTTTGAGATGTTAACCTAACCCTTAACTCTACTAGACATTTTTTGAAGGATTTTTAACAAGAAGAAAGGTAAACTCATCTTTGATTGAGACTTAACTGCATCAGAATCCTAATATGATACTTGAAAACTAAAGCAAAACAACCATCATAGGTAATGTAACTTTGGATTAACCCTATTACTTCCTTCCACTCTAGTTTGGAATTTTTCAGATGCACACCCTTGCTCCAGTCTCACTCTCCAACTATTGATATTAGGAACATAGTAGGGTCAAAGTTGAAAGCAGATTTTTTGAACCAGGATTCGCCCTCTGATGGCACACCAATTGCTTCAGCAACTAGGGTTTCTGTCAATTCGAACTTCAAGGTAGAAAAGATCACATTACTATTAACAAGGTTTTGGGAGAAAGCATGGGTTACCTTGACATTGAACCCTGTAATCTTCTCGAGAAACAAAAACCATCCCATCGACTTGAAAATCGCAGCACACTCAAAAAATTCCGCTTCCTAGGCGATGTCAGTTGGTTCAAAATGAATTAGCTTGCCACTCCTGCCACTCTTGCCCATATTTTCAATGTACTCTGCAACTTCGTTACCCTTTTCTTCTGCAACTGATTTAAAGGAAAGATTCTGCAAAATCTTCATGTCTTCAGCTATGAACTGGAAAATCCCCAAATCGGAGATCGTGGCATCTCAATACCTTGAAATTTTGGGATGGTAATCACCATATTTTACTACAAGTGTCATAATAAGGTGAACAGGTGTCTAGAATCTCCTTTTCCATCATCAAATGCATTGGCTATGTCGTGTCATGGCAGATCCACTAGTTTTCAAAATTTGGGATTCCTACAGCGCGCTAGAGTATTGAATTTGGGTCTTGCGTTGCGGGAATCACTCAATGTGCAATTTTGACATATAAACTCAAAAGTATAGGTTAGACTTTGGATAAAATTCTAGAAATACTTAGGTAAGTATTTTAAAATATTTTGAAATAAAATATAAAATAAATAAGCCACTATGAGTAAAGCAATCAAAACCATAACTATAAAATAGATATTAGAAAACAATGAAAATGATTTGAAATTCAAAATGAAATAAAATGAAAAGAGAAAATAAAATAAAGATATTAAAGAAAACACACAAATACAGATATTAAAGAAAACACACAATAAAAACTAAGGACAATTTTAGTGTTAACACATAATTTGTTGATAATCTGTTGAGGAACGCCTCTATGTAGAAGACGAGTTATTCGGTGCCAATACCTTAAATGGAGTTGTCTATATTGATCATTTGCAATGATTATTTTCTACGCATAAATAGTATGCTTCCCATCCAATATATAAAAATTTACTGATGGAAAATTAATTTCTTCTTCATTTCCAGGAAGAAAGGCCAATGTGGTCTCTTTATCGAAAGGCAATAGAATAATATCTCTTAATGTTGTTGTAAATGTATGGAGAAGAGATACAACTATCTTTTGCACAACCTCCTCATCAACCTTTCGATATTGTAAGTGCAGAGGCACAGCAACACATCTTGTTACGTCAATGGAAAAAAAATTCTCATTGAACAAAAAGAATTTGATCTGCTCTTGTTGAACCTCTTTTGAACTTTCAAAGCTCTTAGTCACTTTCCGCAACATCACTTTAGAAGGAATTCCTTTGAGTTGTTTGAAGGAACATTTGTCCACATATTTTACAATAAATTGGATAAATTCTCTTATGTTGTACATAAGAATCCTTTCATGGCATACCTTTATCGACTTCTTATTAATATTCATGTAATGCAATACATAGGAATTTTTCACAGCCAACATTCTTTTCCTCCATACCGACAAAATTCCTTTCTTCAAGGATGACGCGGTATCAATTCCAGAACGATTAGAAACATCAAACGAGGGAAAAACCCACCCTTGCTTCACACAAGAAATCATATCTGGATCAGGACCACTTTTCATTAGATCTGGTCGATAATTAGAAGGAATTTTTCGCAGCCAACAATCTTTTCCTCCATACCAACAAAATTCCTTTCTTCAAGGATGATGCGGTATCAATTCTAGAACGATTAGAAACATCATACAAGGGAAAAACCCACCCTTGCTTCACACAAGAAATCATATCTGGATCAGGACCACTTTTCATTAGATCTGGTCGATAATTAGAAACCATAAGATCAAGCTATAGAAAGCAACACTTTTCACCATCGACCGCTTCAACTTGAACTCGCAATTTTTCATTAGATTCAATAGGATCCACATATGTCAATATTCCAGCTCTAGTCTGAGCTCCCTCGTAATCCAAGTAGAATAGATATAAATCTGGGTACAAATTATCTGGTTCTTCCATCTCAACATACCATCCATTTGTGAATAGGTGAAGGTAGTGATATTTTGTCAATTCAAAGAAAGGGATTTCCTGGTAGTTACTGAGGCTCCACAACGCAGCCATGCTTTATCTGCAAAACAATCAATATTAAGTAGTCAATACAAGAATGCATACAATGTCTGTAATTATAAATTAGTGTTTTAATATTAGATGTATACTTGCAAATGTTCATGCTAATGATCGATGGTTAAGGAATGACCCCTCATTTTCAAAATCAATTGATTGATTAAGAAGAAATCTACTAGGATTATCCATGAGAGATCGAATGCACATTTTATAGAGTCGTTTGAGATAAGGATCGATCATAGAATGAGCGATCATCATAGAAGGGGTGGCCAATCCTTCTTGTTTATGTGTATGAGTTTATCACATGTTTTGTATTCGAGTTTATGTGTATTTTTGTACTTAATTTATATGTATGTGAATGGTAATTGCACATTGATTAATTGGAATACAAGTGCATGATTGTGAAGAAGAAACACATAGTTTGACGAATTCATAGCTAACTGGTGAATACAGTAGAGATTCAGCGTAGTTATGTATACTGTGATAGCTTCCAAGTGAAAATTCATCTTTTGTTCTAGTTGATGATAAATAGAATGTTATGTGAATATTGTAATGATATATGTGCATCGCCATGGTTAAGAGAATCTTGATTATGCAACCCCCATACTCGCTTCGGGTTAGAAGTCAACCTGTTTACAAGGTGATGCTGAAGGGGCCAGTGAAAGGGGTTTTGTTGTGTATACATTTATCTTGTGAATGAAGGGTCGGAAGAACCTTATTGTGCTTAGTCTCTTTCAGTGTTAAACATTCTTCGGATACATGAATTGGCACCCTCGCCTTCGGAGGTTGAATATTTTTACAATTCCCTCATAAATGAACGGTAGGCCGACACTTCTTGTGCCCATGATTTGTTTCATAATAGTTCTATACAACAAGAAGGGTTGGCCAATCCTTCTTCTATTCCCCATTTTGGATATGGGTGAATTCACAATTCTCTACTAAAGAAAGGGGAGGCCGATCCTTCTTGCCAGATGTCGGGAGTCAAGATAAATTTTTTTATATGTTGTAACTTAGCTAATGTCTCGATCACCATGGTTACAGAAGCTTGATGGAGATCAATGGCCACAAGCATTGTTCGCAAAAGTAAGATAGGACGGTTTAAGCGTGGGCGGAGTGTTGTTAGCCTGCGAGCAAGTTGGAAATTAGATCAATGGGAAGAAGGGAATATCTACGGACGACAGGTACTTTGGTGATTTTAGATGTGCGGGGAAATGGACTTTTCACATTTGTGAAGTTTTGGTAGGGACCGCATGTTTCGACGGTGCAGATCTAGCGAGGAAAGGTATCAACGACGGAGGTTTATTTTGCAAATTGAACATGCACGGAGTATCGTCATGTTCCAAATTCATGAGCCTTGGTAAAGGCCGAACCTTTGTATGTTCAGAATGTGGATAGGGGCCAGATCAAAAATTGATAATAACTACACAGCTCTAAGGTGCGAGGAAGGCGGCATTTGAGAGATTGAAGACTGTGAAAGGCCGTGGGGCTAAGCATGGAAGGAGATCAATGGTACTAGATTGATCATGCAAGATGGACGGCTCAGAGAAATTCCTTTATCTGAGTACCATTTGATTCGGTTTCCCCCTTTCCCCTTTGTTCGAGGTCAAGGGGGAAAGTTAATTTAGATAGACTCAAAGAGACTCTAGAACCTTGGTGACTGCACATTCTATCTGGGACCAAGTCCAACAAAACGGATGCAATAACTAAAAAACTAGCTCAAAGAAAACTTCAAAGAATCATGTAAGAGAGCTACAATGGAAAGTCACATGACACATATGGAACAAAGTTATAATTATTTTGAATCTTTGATATATAAGAAAATCTAGGGGTTTAAGCTTGCTCCCATGCATGTAAGAAAAATTCTCACTTCCAAAGGTATATTATTCCTCCATGAGATCAAATGAGCTAAGACTTAAAACTGGACAAAAGTATATGAAAGCCACCCTATAATTTGAATATATTGCAACCTTAATTAAGCTTGGACAATTATTGGACAACAAGCTCTACAAATCATATAGAGATAACAAATAAAACTTATTAAAGTGTATTGATTGGATTGTTTCTTATCTCTTCTTTTCCACCAGACCAAAGCATTTTGACTGTAACTAAATGGCTACCTTTCCTTGGTTAAAAATTCCCATGCAATGAAGGGACGACCGACCCTTCTTCTACCAAGTATTCTTTTCATAATAGTTCTAGATTGCAAGAAGGGTCAGCCAATATTTCTTGTGTTCAACATTCTGGATACAGGTGAACTCCTGGATATAGGTGTTCACAATTTTATACTAAACAAATGGGTGGCCGATCCTTCTTTTCAAAGGTCGAAAGTCGGGATAAATATTGTTTATAAATTATAACTTAGCCAATCTCTGTTCCCCATTATTTGTTGCGGATGTCAGGAGACAAGAATTGTTGTCCCATCCTGCAATCTGCATTGCAGGTTGCAGGATAGCGGAATTGATGGAACGTTTTAAGAAATCTAGGTATCCGCAATCCACAATATATTTGCGTCTTTGGAAAAGGCGATGAAATCCTCATGCGAATGCAAGAAGGATCGGCCGACCTTTCATGTGCCGAGTATTCTGTTCAAAATAATTCTAGGCTACAAGAAGGGTCGGTCGATGCTTCTTATGTTCAACATTCTATATATAGGTGACTTGTAACATATAGGTGTCTACAGTTCTCTACTAAACAAAGGGGCGAACGATTCTTCTTGTCGCAAGTCGGGTTAAATATTCTTGATATGTTATAACTTAGCCAATATACCGATCCCAACTAGACATTGCAGAAGTCGGAAGTCTGGAATTGTTGTCCCATCCTAGGTGGGTTGAATATTTTTACCATTCACTCATAAATGAAGGGTCGGCCGACCTTTATTTTGCCCAGTATTCTGTTCAAAATAGTTCTAGACTGAAAGAAGGGTCGGTTGATCCTTCTTGTGTTCACCATTCTGGATAAAGTTGAATAGTTCGATATAGTTGTTCATAATTTTATAATAAATGAAGGGACAGCCAATCCTTCTTGTCAGAGGTCGAAAGTCAGGATAAATATTGTTTATATGTTATAACTTAGCCAATCTCTATTCTAGGATGAATTCTACATTAATTTGGAAGAAGCAACATTGAAAATATTTAAATGTGTGGATCAGAGCATATAAAATTAATTCTAACTAAGATATTACAGTCAACTACGAGGCAAAGCGATAAGATGGTGTAACACGAAATACATTCACAAAAGAGAAATTAAAAGACTGAAGAAAATAACAACATATGAATCTTTGTTTCGGATATACGTGTACTTCTGGTCTTCATTAAAGTATTCAAAAAATATTACATCACTATTTGTTTTGCTCTCGGATCCAACCCTTATTACCTGTAAAATAAAAATTTATACAAAACGTTCTTTAAATTTTTCGCTAAAAAATGAAATTTCAAGGAAATCTATCTGATGTAACATTGGGGCAGTTAACAAAGGAACCACAATGTCATTTAAAATTAAGAAACCTGAATATTTATTCCTGACATAAGTTGTGTTTTGGTTTCCCAAATCTTTCAACAATTTTCCATTGCTCTTGAGTTGGGATTTCATAATCCATAATTTCTTTCACCATCACCTCCAATTCTATGCATTCTATGTAACATACATTTGGAAAACCCTTCTTAATCATTACAAATTATTCAAGTATTTCAAAAACATTGGTCAATTTATCAATTATTGTCTTTCTAGTTAATCCTTTGACCAAACCTTCAAATTTCAAGTGATCTATACGATCCTTTACTATCAAACTATGATAATTTTCTTGAGTCATTAATTTTCCATCGGCACTCCAAAACGAAGGTAGATCACATTCAAAAGGCCCCATAAATAATTCCTTAAAATTTTGAACTTCAAGGACCATATGTTGTGCCATGTCTTCTACTTCTTTAACATGATCATGCTTGCCAATAACTCTTATTTCCGGAATGATGATTGATGGTCTGTCTTTGATTCCAAAACTCTGCATATATAATTGGGTTAGATTTTTTAACAAACTAACTGTATTTTGAGTTGTTTCTGAAGGCCTTTTGCGTAATGTCTCGTTTGCCACTTTACACCTCTAGGGAGCTATGTTTGCTATAACATCTTTATCTGCTATAAAATTCAAATAAGACCAGAATTTGGTGACTTCCACTGATATCCACTACTACATTTTTGGCCTTTAGGGGGGTGTTGTCTTCCGCCCCCAAAAGTGACCTACGGGAGGGGTTTTGGATTTGGGGGTGGTTTTGAAAAAAACACCCCTAAAGGAACCGATGTTAAAAGTTTTTCCCTTTAAGGACAGTTTTTGACGAGATTGGAACCGTCCCCAAAAGTGACTTTTGGGGGTGGTTTGTGACCCCCCTCGTAGAGATCTATGGAGGTAGTTTTAAACCTCCCTCGTAGACCCCTTCATAGAGACCTATGGGGGCGGTTTCGAATCCCCTTCATAGAGACCTACGAGGGAAGTTGTGAACCCCCCTCATAAGCCCCCTCATACAAACGTACATGGGCGGTTTGGAACCCCTCTCGTAGAGGACTATAGGGGCGGTTCAAACCCCCCTCGTAGAGGCCTATAGGGGCGGTTGTGAACCCCCCTAATATAGTCCTATAGGGGCAGTTTGGAACCCCCCTTGTAGAGGCCTATAGGGGAAGTTTAGAACCCCCCTCGTAGAGGCTTAAAGGAGCGGTGTTGAACCCCCCTCGTAGAGGCCTATAGAGGCAGTTTAAAACCCCCCTCGTAGAGGTCTATAGAGGCAGTTTGGAACCCCCCTCATAGATGCCTATAGGCGCAGTTTGGAACCCCCCTCATAGAGGCCTACAGAGGCAGTTTGAAACCCCCCTCGTAGGTACCTACAAGGGTAGTTCTAAACCCCCCTCATTGTAACATACAAGGGAAATTG
Source organism: Larix kaempferi (assembly GCA_027924585.1). Lineage (NCBI taxonomy): Eukaryota > Viridiplantae > Streptophyta > Pinopsida > Pinales > Pinaceae > Larix > Larix kaempferi. The sequence continues at coordinate 24,624,325 of BSBM01001051.1, read as the reverse complement.
TGAACACCCCTCATAGTAACATATGAAGGTGGCTTAGAATCCCCCTCGTAGTAACATATGAAGGTGGCTTGGAAACCCCTCGTAGAAACATACAAAGACAGTTTGAAACCCCCTCTATAGCCATAATATATCATAATAAAATATATTTTACTAAAATTACCAATATTGCAATATCAATAGGGTATGGAGGAATCGAACCACTAACCTCCTGCTTGTAAGGCAGGCACTCTACCATTGAGCTAGCACCCTTTAATAATTACGGAGATGAGCAATATTAACACCCATATTGCATTATTTTTAAGTCTAAGAAAAGACAATAAGAATGTTCAAGAGATGATTGTAACAGGATTTCTCTAAAACTGGAGACCTTTGTAGAAGATACTAATCCATCTCTAGTACCATTAAGCATAGATGCCACAAAAAACACAATAGTTGTCACCTATCACACAATAATCTACTTGTACAAAAGGAAAACTAATCTAAATGCATTTAAGGAGCAGCAAAGCAGAATAGTTGATGTAACAACTAAATTTATAAAGGAAGATCACTTCACATGATCCCATACTTTTGATCATTTTTGGAAGAAACATAAAAGTTTCTAAGTGATGATGAAAAAAACCTACATTAATTCTTCTTAAACCATATATTGATTTCTCTGACCTATAAAGTATCAATGTATGAACATTTGTAAGCATGTTCAAACTCTATCAAAAATATACTTTTAAATATTTATGCCACATCTTTAGCCTTCAACACTATCTATATTTTAAAGCTTAACTATCTCTATCTTTAAAGAAAGGGAGTAAAGACATGATGACTTGCCATTTCGAAAAGCCTAGCTGAATGACCAACACTACAGAGCAAAGTACAACAACAAACATGTGCCACAAAAGGGTTTCCAGAAGTTTGCAAATTCAATGACTGACAAACTTGCTCATGAACAAAAACCATTTCATGTTAGAACATTAATATCTAGCTTTGACTTTCTGCAGCTATAAATTGTTTTTAAGTTAAAACTTTGTGCTAGATATCATCCATGAAAAGAATTTCATGCTTGTAGAAATTGAAGCTGTGAAAAAAGTGCAACAAAATGCATACAATATCACACTAAGACAAACATAAAGAAACTAAGAATTCTTCAAAAGATGTCCCTGGAAGAGTAAGTGACTTGAAGAGATAAACCTGGAGAATTCTTCAAAATGCTTTGCAATGTAGGTAAGATATTTAACATTGTAAACCAATTATATGATCAAAGGCATCAGAATTCATAATACTCAAAATTCCCTACTTTAACTAATATTGTAGCAGTTTGGGACAGAAGTGAACATGGCATGGCAGCTAATGAACAACCTCATATCTCATCATTCTGATCAATCACTAGGTGATGTTTTGTATGCAGGGACTGACAACTAATAGTTGGAATTCATAAAACCTATTCCATGGAAAATTTGGGTGTATTCTGTGGGTTGGGTAGCCATGTCATTCCCAGTTTTGTAATCTTTGCACAATCATGATTAGCAGAATTGCATGCAATCATGATGAAGCATGACAACCAGTTATGTTACCCAAGGAGAAGGTTTCTTGTAGTAGGTGACCAGCATTGGCATATTCCAGCTTTCAAGACAATAATAAGAGGGTGGATGCAGTGAGAGAATGATTCCAACGAGCCTGTGGAGCCCTTACTCATTGTTTAGGGTCCTGTTGCTGCATTTTTAGTTTCTGGTTTGAGGATAACAAAGTGTAATAAATCCTACCATCCAGTAGTAAGGCCATTTCCAGGAAAATTTGAGGCAGTATTTGTAACTGTCCTGCAACATTGAGCATACCACTCCCCCTTTTATGTCCAGTTGACAAATTATGAGGGTCTGTTGGCACACATGATGAAGCATAGGTCATTTTTGGGTCTATTGATGAACCATCCCCTCTCCTCTTCATTTATTGTGCACTTAGTGAGGACCGATCAACTTGGAGCTATCCATCATACCATATTTTGGAGATGGCATTCCATTTGTAAGGGTTTTTATCATCATTTCATGCCATCATGATGTAGCGTACAACATTCTAGAGTACTTTGATGCACCAACAAGAAGCTAGGGTCTGATCTGATATTGAACAGTAAACAATCAAGAGCTACAACCATTGAAATAGTGCTTTAGTGTGAGATTCTTGGATGAGATATAGTCTTACATGGGAGACCAATCTAAGGAATATGGCCTGCATCCTTTTGGGTCGTTTCATGCCTTTGAGGTCTTGTGCTTTGGAATATATTTGCTTTATGGAGAATGCACCTTTAATCTTTTTATGGGCCATTGTGTAATCAATGGCATAGAAGCAATCTTTAAAGGTGAGAAGTGGATGCTTTTTGGTTGAATGAGGACATCTTGATTGCATAGATTAGCATGAGGACATCTTGATTGAAAAATATTTAGATAACAGGATAAAGTGACTATATAGAGATAGTTTGTAAGAAAATGACTGAGAATGTTATAGAGATTTGTGCTTCATTAGGGGGATGCACGAGGTGAATGAAATGAAGACTGACAAGAACATAAAATAATCTTTTTGATGGAATTTGGGGGTCTAGGCAAAGACTAGCAGAATAGAGGGAAACAAAAAATATTGTTCACTTTTAAGATATTTTTTGTTTGTTAATTTGACAGGAAAAAATAATTTTATCATGTATGAACATTATTAAAGCCTAGTATTATCTGCTACCAAACTGTTGGATTTCTACTGCAGAAACACCTAGCAACTGCATTAGCCTCTCCCATAACCCCCATTAGATGACAATATGTAAAACTACCCCCCACGGAAAATTAAGAACTGTCAAAAGTGTTATACTGCCAAATTCACAAAAGCTTGAGGGCAAAAAGTATAAGCAAATGTTAATGAGCTAAAATAATAACTCAAATGTTCTACAAGTCTTCATAGGAGAATTAAAGCTACACCCTACGAGCATCATGATTCATGACACAATGTGGCTGCGCGCTACTGCTCACTATTAAAATCTAGTTGCAAGCTAGAGTCTAAACAGAACTTCTAAGTACTTGAATTTATTACATTTGGAGCCTAGACTCTGGAGGTGAAATGTAGAAGAAAATGAAAGGATATAATTGCCTAGTCATGGCCCAGAACGCAACCCAGAAACACATTACACAGCCAGTATTATCTCTTGGAAAATCACTTATATTTAAGAATTTAAGTTTCAAAATGCACAATCAATCAAGAAAAAACAAATAAATTATTTGAAATTGCAATTTGACAATTAAACAGATATTTATAGGTTTTTAAATGGAATTTTGTGGCTTTAAATCATTTAGTTTGGGAATTGTTTTAGCAGTATTTGGGTTTATTTTGGGATTTTCATAATACAGATATGGTAGCACTTACTGTATTGTATCCATATTCTACCAAATATCCACTGAAATCCATACTACTTGTGAATTTACATATAGCAAGGATCCATAGAGCCGAAACTTGCTACTACGCTATAAGCCAGGAACCAGCTGGCCCATCTCAGACCCCATATCACCAAGGGGTCATAGGCATAGCTGGCCTCCTGCCCCAGAGGGGAATTATAAGCATTTTCCAACCATAACCTTGGCCATATAAGAGAACCATAAGGCCAAAAGGCTAATGATGGATGATGCTCCCCCAGGCACTGGATAGGGCCCTGCCCCAGGTGACCATAATAATCCCACACCTGCTGCAGTATTAATGTTTCTGTGTTCCTAATCAGGCGCTGCAGCATTAATGTTTCTCAGTGTTCCTGATCAGTCAGTTAACCATGTGGTTTTGGGACATTGCCGCTTTGTCAGTCTGGTCTGTTTATGTTTATACACATACCTTTTTATCCCATTCCTTTTCCATTACAAGCTGCATCGAACCTGTTGATGTATATGTAACTTCGGAATGTATTTCATCTATGTATTTCATATATATTTATTGTACCCTTATTAGAGATGTGTTATTCCTCTATAAGGAAGTGTCGTCATGTGGATTGACAAGTGTCGCAAGTGTGTGTACTTGCCAATGGGTTATTAGACCACCATGTGTGGGGTCGGCCCTGAAATATATATTATATTGTGGATGTATCTAGATAGACAAGTCAGCCCCATAGTGTAACTGGGCAAACAGGTTAAGTATAAATAGAGATCGGGAGATCTCTATTTGGATCATTCGGAAAGACACACTTCTCTCACTCAGAAAGTGGCGCACTAGTGAGGAGGAGGATCATCTGCTCTAGGAGACTATCTCAAGTGTATTTTGGTTGTACTTTGGTTAAGCCATGCTCTCTCTATCTCTGAGGAAGTTGTGGGGTTTTTCACCTTAGGGTTTTCCCCACGGAAACTCTGTGTCTCTTGTCTCTCATGATTTTGATTCTTATGATGCTTGTCATGCTTATTGTGATTGTTATGCATTGATATACTGTATATGTTATTCTCTCAGTAAAGATCCTAGAGTATTGTGAATTAATGCTCAAAATTTAACATGGTATCAGAGCTAACCTGAGAAGAAGACATTTTGTAGTGACGAAAACTTGAGTTTCTTGTTTATTGGGTTTCTCTCCACAGTTTTTGAAAAAGTAGTATAGTAGTTTGACTCTACTCATCAAGGAGAATCGATTTGTCCAATCAGAATTCAATTCTGAGCATTTTCAGATTTGGCCCTAAAAATTAGGGTTTCCACAAAAATAGGAATTTCTGAAATCTGAAGACATGGCTGGAAGCTCCTTGCAATAATCGAAGTTTAGAGCTTTGGATCGAGATTTTTGGCTGGGTAGATCTCCGGGAAACTCAAACCCTAATTCAGGGCTCTCCCTAGTGAACCCGGGAGGACAAAAAGGCAAATCTGAAGGGTAAATCTTTGCTAATCTCAAATTCTGAATACACCAAGCTAATCATCTCATCAAGGCACATCTTTCTATCCTTTCAGAAAGTTGAAATTCACATTTTGAATTTTTAGGGTTTTTTTGACAAATCCTAATCTGGGACTAGATCCAGTTTTCAGCATTTCAAGTGGTAAGACGTAAATCTTTTCTATTTCCATTTGAATTACTCTTTAGGATGTCACACCACACCAAGCTTAAGGATAAGCTTGAAGGAGCTGATATCTTCTAAGCTTGGAAGTATAGGATTGGGTTAATCCTGGAAGAGAATGAGTTGGACTCATATGTAAAAGAAGACATCCCTATCCCAGAGGATGAAGAGGCTAAGGTATTGCATAAGAAGAACTTGGTCAAGGCAAAGAGAATCATTTTTTATTCTATCAAAGACCATCTCATACCCCATGTGTCTTCTCTAAAGACACCCAAGGAGATTTTTGACTCTATGACCAAGCTATTTGAAGGGAAGAACATAAATCGGAAGATGATCCTACGGAACCAATTGAAAGGAGTAAAGTTTCAGAATGGAGAAACCATTCAATCTTATTTTTCAAGGGTCTCCCCGATCAAGGAACAACTAGAAGCAGTGGATGAAATGGTGGAGAATGGTGAAGTGGTGATGACCACTCTAAATGGCCTACCCAGGTCATGGGATTCCTTTATTCAAGGAATTTGTGCAAGGAAGAAGTTGATCTCCTTCAATAGATTGCGGGAAGAATGCTCTCAAGAAGAAGCTAGGCTTGTGGCCCGAAAAGAAAAGATGGAAAATGAATATCAAGCTCTCACAGCACATGCCAGGAAAGGCAAGTCCAAGAAGGAATCATCTCATAACAAGAAATTCTCACACCGCCATTATCATAAAGATAAGAAAGATCTCAGATGCTTCAATTGCAATGAGAAGGGACACTTTGCTTCAGATTGTCCCAAGAAGAAGAAAGACAACAACAACTTCAACAAGAAGAATAAGAATAACAAAAGAAGATATCATGCTCATGCTACCAAAGATGATGAATCCCCAAAGAAGAAAGCTAGGGAAGAAAGTGATAGTGATGATGACTCATCAAGTGAAGAAGAGTATGTTCTAATTTCCGCTCTCACAGGTACTATCTCCCATGGTTGTAATGATTGGTTTATTGATAGTGGGGCTTCCAAACACATGATTGGGTTTAAAGAAACTTTTGTAAATCTGTCTGAACATGAATCACCCCATAAAGTGAAACTTGGGGATGATTATCAATACCCAATCAAAGGAAGTGGTGAAGCCTCCTACAACCTAGATTTTGGAAAATCTTTGAAGATGAAAGAAGTCCTTTATGTACCTGGGCTCAAGAAGAACTTACTCTCCATCTCTGCATTGGATGCAAAAGGTATGAGGGTTGCATTTGTGGATGTCCAAGTCCTAATGTGGCCAAAGGGAAAGACCATAGATGATGCAGTAGTGATTGGAGAGAAAGAGGGAGGTTTGTATAAATTGAAGGGACAACCTGAACATGCCATGGTACATGAATCCATGGAGCCAAGTGAACTTTGGCATAGAAGACTTGCTCATATGCACTATAGGGCACTTCCAATTGCAAGCAAGGCTGTAGAGGGTCCTCCTGAGATCAAGACCAAACATGAAGGTGTTTGCAAAGGATGTGGAAAAGGTAAGAACATTAAGAAGGCTTTCCCAAGCAGTGAAAGCAAGGCAAAAGACATCCTGGAAATCATCCACTCGGATGTATTGTAAAATTAGTCACAGCAGATCTAATGAACAAGTAAATCAATCACAACAGATGAACATAGAAAATATGGTGCAAAACTGTGCAAAACATGCAGCAGTGCTCAATATCCCAGAAAGGGTGAATAATTACAATACAATCTGACTCAATGACTAAGCAATTTGAATTTCCTAAGTAGGTCATTCGAATCACTGAATGGAGTAGCTTGACTCCAACTAGGAGTCCTCATCATCAATCGGTGGTGGTCATCAATGCACAAGAACCAGTCATTCAGGTGTCAATCTGAGTCTAACTGAGTGTGTCATGTGTAACTGAAGTGTGTAGCACTGATTAAGGGAAGGAGGCTCAGTGGGGGCACATGGGAGGCTAACTAAAGTCAGAACAGGTCATCTAGTCAATCTGGAGGTCCAATGGAAGTGAAACAGTCAGTCGGGAGTGAAACTAGCCTCAAATCAGGGAGAATCGGAGCTAATTGAGTGTAACTGAAGTGGAACTGCAGTGGTAGGTGAACAAGTGTGCCCTTCTATGGTAGTAGGTGAGAAGTGGGCGCCTTTCAGCCTAGGAGGGATAAAACTCTGAAGTAAGTGGCTCCCGGGTGCTAGAATAAGGTGGCTAAGGTGCTGGAGGCATCAAACTGGTGACTGGGATGCATGCAAAATGCATGCAAACCCTAGAATTTGCATGCAAACCCTAATTGCATGCAAGATCCTGAAAAAGATGATGTGGATATCCGAACACCCCCCCTCAAGCTAGACTATGATGTGCAAAAAATAATGTGGGGCCCTGGTAACTAAGACCAAAGGTCACCCCAATACAATAATAATCCAAACTAATAACATTAAATAAACCGAGGAAATGGGGAAAACCTCATGGGAAAAATACCCCCCCTCAAAATGAACTGTAACACACCAAAAGATTTAACTGATCCAGACTCAAATAGATATGTCTGGAGGTATCTTACTCTTGGTAGTAAATGGATTATGCTCCAAAAACATGTGCTTGAATTCTCCATCAGTGGATGCAAGCAAACGTGGAGACTTTATGAACTTGCTCTTCATACCGAAAATGGTGAGAACAAATCTGAAAATATGAGGATGATCTTGGAACCTGTGATTCGAACAAAGTGAGGTAGGAATAGCTCCAATCGGATCAAATAGATCTTGAAACTTGAACTTCTTATCAATAGAAGTTAAATCAGCTCCCAAAATAGATGAATGGTTTCTTGAGATCTCCTTTGAACCAACAAGGGTGAGATCAAAACCAAAATCAGCAAAAAGTGCATGAGATTTGAACTCAAGCGAATGGTAGTGCTCTTCATCTTCATTAAAAATCTGAGAAACTTTGCAAATGATAGAACATAAGTCTATAGGAGGCATGTAATCAAGGAGGGCGAATGCTTCACCTCCAAAATCAGATTTTACCTCCAAAACTTCAAGTAGATCATTATTCTGCATGCCGACAAACTCATGTGAAAGAGAGGATTCAAGAACCTCTTTGGAATCTAGAGTATGAGCTGGTTTATCTTGCTCAGAATTCGAAATAGAAGACTTTGAGAGAGTGAATTTAGAATCTACAGTTTCTTCTTCATCTTGAACAATTTTTGAGGCCAACACGTGATCGGAAAGAACACATAAGGAGATCTCACTGGGCTTGTTCTCCAAAAGGCGAGCATGATCCTCTTCTTCCTGCTTTCCAAATTCTCTGTCAAGTTGGACCCATAGGTCACTTGGATTTTCAGCAGTATTACTGAGGTAGCGCATACAAGGAGACATAGCAAGACACATTGCTCCAAAGGCTCTGTCACAATCATTGAGCCAATCATTCTCCTCTTCATCGGAATCAAAATCTCTTGTATTACCAATGCACATATCAAAAAGACATTGTCTCTTCAAGAATGCAATCATCTTTGGTTTCCATTCATCATAGTTGAATGGAGTAAGAATATTTTGTGAAGAAGAAGTCTCCATCTTTGCATTAGCGAATGCACATGGAGGAAGTAAGAAACCTGCAAATCACACACAAACAAACACTATGTTTTTAGTCTTGCATGCACATGAGCGAATGCACATGAGATTTTGCATGTCGCTGCTGAAATATATTGGTGAGCAAAGATTGCTCTCTCTTCATGTAGAACACCTGCAGAAAAGAAATCTTGTCCCTGTCATGGCTCTGATACCATGTAAAATTAGTCACAGCAGATCTAATGAACAAGTAAATCAATCACAACAGATGAACATAGAAAATATGGTGCAAAACTGTGCAAAACATGCAGCAGTGCTCAATATCCTAGAAAGGGTGAATAATTACAATACAATCTGACTCAATGACTAAGCAATTTGAATTGCCTAAGTAGGTCATTCGAATCACTGAATGGAGTAGCTTGACTCCAACTAGGAGTCCTCATCATCAATCGGTGGTGGTCATCAATGCACAAGAACCAGTCATCCAGGTGTCAATCTGAGTCTAACTGAGTGTGTCATGTGTAACTGAAGTGTGTAGCACTGATTAAGGGAAGGAGGCTCAGTGGGGGCACATGGGAGGCTAACTGAAGTCAGAACAGGTCATCTAGTCAATCTGGAGGTCCAACGGAGTTGAAACAGTCAGTGGGGAGTGAAACTAGCCTCAAATCAGGGAGAATCGGAGCTAACTGAGTGTAACTGAAGTGGAACTATAGTTGTAGGTGAACAAGTGCGCCCTTCTCTAGCAGTAGGTGAGAAGTGGGCGCCTTTCAGCCTAGGAGGGCTAAAACACTGAAGTAAGTGGCTCCCGGGTGCTAGAATAAGGTGGCTAAGGTGCTGGAGGCATCAAACTGGTGACTGGGATGCATGCAAAATGCATGCAAACCCTAGAATTTGCATGCAAACCCTAATTGCATGCAAGATCCTGAAAAAGATGATGTGGATATCCGAACATGTATGTGGTCCTATGCCATCCAGTTATCTGAGTGGGTATGTTTACTATGTCTCATTTATTAATGACTTCTCCAGGAAGACTTGGGTATACTTCTTGAAGAACAAAGATGAGGTGTTTGATAAGTTCAAGGAATTCAAAACCTTGATGGAGAATCAAACTGACAAGAAGATCAAAACATTCAGATCCAACAATGGTGGAGAATTCACCTCAGGTGACTTCAAGAAGCTTTGCAGTGATTCAGGGATTAAGAGGGATTTGACTGCTCCTTATAATCCTCAATAGAATGGAGTTGCAGAAAGGAAGAACAGAACAATCATGGAAGCAGCAAGGGCAATGCTGCATGACCAGGATCTACCTATGCATCTATGGGCAGAAGCAGCTAGAACAGCTGTATATGTGCAGAACAGAACACCCCACAAGATATTGGACAACAAAACACGAGAAGAGGTCTTTTCTGGTAAGAAACCTGAAGCCAGCCATCTCAGAATATTTGGTTGTCCGGTATACACATATGTCCCAAAGGAAAAGAGGACCAAACTAGATCCTTCAAGAAAGAAGGGTATCTTTGTGGGTTACAGTGAAAGCACGAAGGTTTACAAAATATACTTTCCAGGGTTAAAGAAGATTGATGCTAGCAGGGATGTAACATTTGATGAAAACTCAGCATTCATCAAATCAAGGAAGGCACCTATCGAACTTTATGAAGAACCTAAGGAAACTAGATTTCAAGACACTACCATGACTGAAGCAATTCCAGAAGTTGTTCGTGAGTTTGAAGATCCACAAGAACCTGTAGATCCACCCCGTGAGGATAACCCTCACAAGAGGAAACTTGCATGGGCTAGAGAGCTCATTCAAGATGCCGAAATATTTGGCATTCCAGAAGAAGAACACAGAGCAAAGAAGAGAACCAAATCACATACCAGCTACATTGCTTTACTCTGTGACATTATGAACAAAGAACCTTCCAATTATGAAGAAGCAGCGGAAAAGAAAGAATGGAAGGATGCCATGGTTGAGGAATACCAATCAATAATGAAGAATGATGTTTGGGATGTTGTCCCAAGACCTAAAGAGAAGTCTGTTGTGACTTCCAAATGGATCTACAAAATCAAGCATACTGCAGATGGCAGTGTAAAAAAATACAAAGCAAGATTCGTAGCTCGTGGCTTCTCTCAGAAAGAGGGAATAGATTATGAAGAAACTTTTGCACCTGTAGCCAGGTATACTTCCATCAGAACAGTACTTGCCCTTGCTGCAGCAATGAAATGGAAAATACACCAGATGGATGTCAAGACTGCCTTCTTGAATGGTGTAGTTGAAGAGGAAGTATATGTGGAGCAGCCACTCAGTTTCGAAATACATGACAGGGAGTCGTATGTGTGAAAATTGAAGAAAGCCTTGTATTGCTTGAAGCAACCTCCCAGAACTTGGTATGGTAGGATGGACAGTTTCCTATCTAGTTTGGGCTTTACCAAGAGTAAAGCAGATTCCAACCTTTACTACAAGGTTGAGGAAGGGAATCCTGTGATTCTACACCTGTATGTGGATGGCTTATTTGTAACAGGAGATGACAGATTGATTGCAGATACTAAGAGGAAGCTTGCTACTGAGTTCGATATGAAAGATTTGGGAATGATGCATTATTTCCTAGGAATGGAGGTGTGGCAGAATACAGGTGGGATATTCTTTGGTCAAGGGAAGTACATAGTAGATATCCTGAAGAGATTCGGGATGATGGATTGCAAGGCCATGGCCACACCTATGGCATCAAATCTAAAGCTTCTATGTGATGCTTCATATGAGCTAGTTGATGTCTCTATGTATCGTCAGATGATTGGGTCCTTGATGTACCTGATGAACATGTGACCAGATATTTTCTTTGCGGTGAACACATTGAGCCAATTCCTGACGGATCCGAGGAGTGTTCACCTGGTTGCTGTAAAGCATGTTCTGAGGTACCTGAATGGTACAGTGGATTATGGGCTCAAGTATGAAGCAAATCAAAAGTTTAACCTGCAGCGTTATGTTGATTCAGATTGGGCTGGAAGTGCTGCAGATAGGAAGAGCACATCTGGATGTTGTTTCAGTATGGGATCAGGTGTGATCTCTTGGTTTAGCAGGAAGCATGTTAAATTTTCAAGAATTTACTTCAATCTGATCTAGGATCTTTACTGAGAGAACAACATGTACAACAAATCTACAGCATATCAATCATGGACACAATAATGCAAGCACACAAGAGACACAGAGTTTACTTGGGGGAAACCATAAAGGTGAAAAACCCCAATAACTTCCTCAGAGATAGAAAGAGCAATGATACAACCAGAATACAAGAGATAGTCTTCTCCTAGTAGCAGAGCCTCCTCCTCCACAAGTGCACCACTCTCCAAAGTGTGAATGAGAGAATAGAATGTGTAAAATGAGAGAGACACACTCTCTATTTATACACTCACTTGACTTGACCTTTACTCAATTAGGTCGGCCTCAACTTAACCACTTAACATAATGCTAATTGGGCCGACCCCCACTAGGGTGGTCTAATAACCCTTTGACCCACATGGTCGACCCCCAATAGGGTGGTCTAATAACCTTTTGACCCACATGAATTATACAAGGCCGACCCCAACAAGGTGGTCTAATAACCCATCAACTATAAGTTATGACACTTAGAATATAAATGATGACACTTCCATATAGAGGAATAATAACATCTCTATAGGAATACAACCTCTTCCGTATAGAGGAATAATAACATCTCTATAGGAATACAATATACATATATGTGAAATACATTCCGAAGTTACATATACATCAACACTCCCTCTTAACTAGGAAGGTATTTCTCGACACATGTCTTCTAGCACAAGTCTTCTTCTCTGGATCATCGTCACTGGATAATCGTCATTGAGTCATCATCATCATTACTGCTGCTGCTATCTCAATCAATATCTAAATCTACTCGTCATAGGAAGTTCTACAGAGCTAGTCCTTTTTCATACTGGATGTAGGCCCACCACCTACAGGTCTTCATCATCTATGCGAATGGTCTGATAGAGGTGGCCTCTCAGGACTAATTTTATTTGTGGATGCAATACTAGAAAGAGTATCCCAAGAACATTTATGTTCCTAAGCACGACCGAAAAGATCTTTCTGGACTGATTACATGCATCTCCTCCACAATACCTTTAAAGAGCATCCTAGGAACATTTATGTGCCACAGCACGACCGGCAAGATCTCTAAAGAGCATCCCAGGACTTATTACGAGCACACAGCTCAACCTCTCGGATCTCCAGGATTGATTACATGTGGATAGACAAAACCTTGAAAGAGCATCCCAAGAACATTTATGTGCCCCAGCACGACTGACAAGATCTCTAAAGAGCATCCCAAGACTAACTACGAGCACACAGCTCAACCTCTCGGATCTCTAGGACTGATTACATGTCTCCGTAGTAATACCTCATCCCAGGACTGATTACGAGCACACAGCTCAACCTATCGGATATCTGAGGACTGATTACATACTACATAGCAATACCTGAAAGAGTACCCCAAGAACATTTATGTGCCACAGCACGACCGGCAAGATCTCCCAGGACTGATTACATGCTATTTGCACAACCTGCCACATATCATCTCTGACCTCCAAGTATCAACCTGATACTCATGATCCAACAGATCATCATTGCACGAGGCATCATCCTGATTCCCATGATCATACTGATCATCATCACTTGTACCATCCTGGTACATATCATCTGGAGCAACATCCTGAAGCTCATCATCATGATCAACCTGATCATACAATGCATCCACCTAATGCACACCAAGTATCTACCTGATACATATCATCATACATGATCCACCTGATCATACAGTGTATCCACCTTATACAAATACAAATACATGATACATATCAACATACATGATCTACCTGATTATACAATGTATGCAGCTGATACAGATACATGGTCCAAGCATCCAACATGATGCGTACATACATATAAATGATCCAACTGATCATATCCAGCATCAACACGATGAGTACATACATACAAATATAAATGATCCAACTGATCATATCCAGCATCAACATGATGCATACATACATACAAATATAAATGATCCAACTGATCATATCCAACATCCAACATGATGCATATATAGAGCAGTAACTGGAGCATCGTCCTGATACTCATCATCCAACACTTACATCCACAACCATGTGAAGGATCCTACTTCCAACATGCTTGGGATGGCTTCAGAAAATGTGTCCATCACTTCTTCCTCGAAGTGTCGTCGATCTGAAGAACACCAAGCCTCTCCCTGAAGTACTCGAACTTCACCTTGGCTAGTGGATTCATCGGCACATCTACAATCTGCTCGTCCATCGCAACATACAGGAGCTTCACGGCTCCTCTCTACGCCATATCCCTGATATAGTGATATTTGATCTCTATGTGTTTCGATCTGTCATGAAACACTGGGTTCTCAAAGAGCTTCACACAACTCTGGTTATCACAGAATATACTAGTAGCATCCAATGGGAGATCAAATAACTCAGACAGTAGCTTCTGTAGCCATACTGTCTCACAACTAGCTGAACAGGTTGCAACATACTCTGCCTCAACTGTACTCAGTGCTTCCGAGGACTGCTTCCTGCTGAACCAAAAGATCACACCTGATCCCATACTGAAGCAACACCCAGATGTGCTCTTCCTATCTGCAGCACTGCCAGCCCAATCTGAATCAACATAACCCTGTAGGTTAAACTTTTGATTCGCTTCATACTTGAGCCCATAATCCACTGTACCTTTCAGGTACCTCAGAACATGCTTTACAGCAACCAGGTGAACACTCCTCGGATCTGTCAGGAACTGACTCAATGTGTTCACCGCAAAGCAAATATCTGGTCTCATGTTCATCAGGTACATCAAGGACCCAATCATCTGACGATACATAGTGACATCAACTGGTTCAGATGAAGCATCACACAGAAGCTTCAGGTTCGATGCCATAGCCTCGCAGTCCATAATCCCGAACCTCTTGAGGATCTCTACTGCATACTTCCCTTGTCCAAAGAAGATTCCATCTGCACTCTACCACACCTCCATACCTAGAAAGTGGTGCATCATACCCAAGTTCTGCACATATATGACTCCCTGTCATGTGTCTCAAAACCAAGTGGCTGCTCCACATACACTTCTTCTTCAACTACACCATTCAAGAAAGTTGTCTTGAAATCCATCTGGTGTATCTTCTATTTCATCACTTTTATATTTCTCTATGCTTCCATTTGCAGCATGCTTGATCTTGATAGATCCATATGGAAGTCATAACAAACTTCTCTTCAAGTCTTGGGACTACATCCCAAACATCATTCTTCATGATTGACGGATCATGGCATTCTTCCCATATCCTGGGAACTTCAATATCTTCAATAGATAATTTTGTTGTTGAACAAATGTTGTAGTTCTTCTTTTGTAGGTGATGGCATATGATCTTTCCTACACAACAAGTTAAATTGCATGATTAGAAAACATCTCATAGTTTTCAGAATAAATTCTTACACATAAAGAAATATGTCATACAGTCATGCAATTATCTTAGCCAATGCTTCAATACAACATTTATCCATATCCCGTAACTTTCTAGATGCCTTCCAATCTCTATCAGAACATTGTTAAGAGTGTGCACAACTCCCAACATGTCAGCAAAGAGGTTTCATTCTATATAAGTAGCAATGGAATGTTGTACATTTCCATAGGCCACTTGTTCGGATATCCACATCATCTTTTTCAGGATCTTGCATGCAATTAGGGTTTGCATGCAAATTCTAGGGTTTGCATGCATCCCAGTCACCAGGTTGATGCCTCCAGCACCTTAGCCACCTCTTTCTAGCACCTGGGAGCCAATTACTTCAGTTCTTTAGCCCTCCTAGTCTGAAAGGTGCCCACTTCTCACCTACTGCCAGAGAAGGGCACACTTTCTCACCTACCACTACAGTTCCACTTCAGTTACATTCAGTTAGCTCCTATTCTCCCTGATTTGAGGCTAGTTTCACTCCCGACTGACTGTTTCACTTCCGTTGGACCTCCAGATTGACTAGATGACCTGTTCTGACTTCAATTAGCCTCCCATGTGCCCCCCATTGAGCCTCCTTCCCTTAATCAGTGCTACACACTTCAGTTACACTTGTTACACTCAGTTAGACTCAGATTGACACCTGGATGACTGGTTCTTGTGCATTGATGAGCACCACCGATTGATGATGAGGACTCCTAGTTGGAGTCAAGCTACTCCATTCAGTGATTCAAATGGCCTACTTAGTCAATTCGAATTGCTCACTCACATTGTCAGATTGTATTGTAATTATTCACCCTTATTGGGATATTGAGCACTGTTGCATGTTTTGCACAGTTTTACACCATATTTTCTATGTTCATCTGTTGTGATTGATTTACTTGTTCATTAGATCTGTTGTGACTAATTTTACATGGTATCAGAGCCATGACAGGGACAAGATTTCTTTTCTACAGGTGTTTTACATGAAGAGAGAGCAATCTTTGCTCACCAATATATTTCAGCAGCGGCATGCAAAATCTCATGTGCATTCGCTCATGTGCATGCAAGGCTGAAAACATAGTGTTTGTTTGTGTGTAATTTGTAGGTTTCTTACTTCTCCATGTGCATTCGCTAATGCAAAGATGGAGACTTCTTCTTCACAAAATATTCTTACTCCATTCAACTATGATGAATGGAAACCAAAGATGATTGCATTCTTGAAGAGACAATAAAATATGTTAGGAACATCAGTATATATATTATTGAACAGTATTATTTAAACAATAAAATATGCTAGTAATGACAATTCAAATACTTATCTTTGTTTGTTTGTTGGGTTGACTCCCTCTCAGTCTTTGCTTCTTTTCTGCAACTCCATTCTTATGTGGATTGTGAGAAGTGATCAACTCCCTCTAAATATCCGCATCCTTGCATAAACTACTGAAGTGTGCTCCTTTGCTTTCTTGCAGGAACAACTGGATTGTGCTCCCTCTTGATCTTTGCAACCGGGATTACCTGTCCTTGAACTTACATCCATCCTTAATCACTATGCATGCTTATTAGTATCATCATTGTGTTATCCTTAAGGTCGCATACATAATCACACATTTATTAGTTAATCTTAATACTATCAAAACACAATAATCTTAAACATGTATATTCATGATCATTCACAGATAATAAATATTAGTATTCAAGGTTTCAGGGAAGTCTTCTTTTACTCATACACATTCTTATTTGATCATAGGACTCTTCTGGTTAGTTGAATCATCAATCAAGATAAGAGATATAATATTCATAAAACCCGTGATTATTCAAACCTATATCTTCATGATTCTTCTAGTTAGTCATATCATCAATTATGGTAAGAAACATAATATGCATACAACCATGACTATTCAAACCTATGACTTCATGAATAATCATTATCAACAACACAATAGTATAAGATCCTAACACAAGGTAGGATTCTAGCTTGATATAGGAAAAACATACCTAGATTAGCATGCTAGCTAGTTATGTCTAACATACCTAGATTAGCATGCTAGCTAGTTATGTCTAACATACCTGCATAATGTCTTTTGGTTCTCTTCAGTGAGTTGTGCTAGTAACCTGCATGTCGCATAAGTTAACCATTGTAGAACCAAGTTATACATACCTCGAAAGTAGATCTTCTATGTGATCCATGACAATGGATGAATCTTTGTCTTCATGTCACCATGAGCATATATTCTTGAAGTAGAACATGATTTGACTTTCTTGGTGTACCTTTTGTGTTAGCAAACAACATAAACCTCATACAACATCACAATGCATTAGTACAATCATAAGTGTCAAAACCTTAATCAATGAATATCTTCTATTAAGGTGATACGACAAGTCCAGTAATTAATCAAGATTGTACTGTAATGATATGAAGACAAACATATGATAAACTTAACCATGAAACATACCTGTAAGCCATACCTGTCAAGATTGCTTGTAATCTTCTTATGGAAGGCCTTAGCCTCATCTCCCTCTGAGACAGGAACTTCTTCACTTATGCAGGTGACCAATCCATCTTCTTCTAGGATTAACCCAATCCACTTCATTTGCAAGAAATGGACCTGGAGCTGGATTAGGGTTTGTCAAAGAAACCCCAAAAATTCAAACTTTGAATTTCAAACTTCCGAAAGGATAGAAATATGTGCCTTGATGAGCTGATCAAGTTGGTATATTCAGAATTTGAAAACTGTAAAGTTTCACCCCTCGAAATTGCCTTTTAGATTTCCGGATTCACTGGGAGGACCCTGAATTAGGGTTTGAGTTTCCCGGAGCTTCACCCAACTAAAATATTTGATTCAAAACTCTAAGCTTCGATTTTTCTGAGGAGCTTCCAGCCGTGGTCACAGATTTCCAAAATTCCAATTTTTGCAGAAGCCCTAATTTTCCATCTTTCTGATCAAAGTCCCGAACTGGGGTTTGATCAAGCCCAGCCTTCTGCCAAACCAAAAAATCTGATCCTGGTCTCTAAATTTTGATTTTGATGATTAGCATCCAATTGTGGTATCCGATTACAAAAATTCCAACTTTCTACAAAGCCCTAAATTCCAGAAGCCGTGAATGAAGGTACTCAAAAATAATTATGTTTTGACAGAAATATGTACCTGATTTTTTCTTGTGTAAATCCAAACTTTTTGATCCACAGGGTTTGAAACATTTTCCTGAGATAGCCCGACCTGTTGTCTTTCCATCCCGATAGGTCTGACCTCAATTGGATTCTCTGGGAGAGAGTTAAGCCAAGTGTCGTAACATGACCTGTTTATGGGATAATACAGGAGAGCCAACTTGTACGGAGTTCCACGTGTCACTGGTTCAACTTCGGCCTCTAAACAATTTTCTTGAGATAGTACAGTCTGTGGACTACCTTTCACACTTTACAAAATTTCATTTGGAGCTTCCTAGCCCAAGTTATGACCTTTTTCCCAAGGTCACCTGATTTTGACTCAGATCTGGAAGAGGCCGAAACCCTATATTGTACAGATCATAAATCACCAAGTACAACGAATTAGAGGTTTTCCTTTGGACACAAGGTATATGGGGATCTGATATTCGACCTGTAAAAGTTTAAGATCTGAAAACTTCACCAAAACAGAATTATAGCGAAAGTGCTACAATCACTGGTTTTTGCTATATCAAGCCCTAGCATCGTAAGTGCAACAAGTGTCATACATGCCATATCATGCCTTCTTTCAGACTAGCTCTGATACCATGTTAAATTTTTAGAATTTACTTCAATCTGATCTAGGATCTTAACTGAGAGAACAACATGTACAGCAAATCTACAGCATATCAATCATGGACACAATAATGCAAGCACATAAGAGACACAGAGTTTACTTGGGGAAAACCATAAAGGTGAAAAATCCCAATAACTTCCTCAGAGATAGATAGAGAAATGATACAACCAGACTACAAGAGATAGTCTTCTCCTAGCAGCAGAGCCTCATCCTCCACAAGTGCTCCACTCTCCAAAGTGTGAGTGAGAGAATAGAATGTGTAAAATGAGAGAGACACACTCTCTATTTATACACTAACTTGACTTGACCTTTACTCAATTAGGTTGGCCTCAACTTAACCACTTAACATAATGTTGACTGGGCCGACCCCCACTAGGGTAGTCTAATAACCCTTTGACCCACATGGCCGACCACCAATAGGGTGGTCTAATAACCCTTTGACCCACATGACTTATACAGGGCCGACCCCAACAAGGTGGTCTAATAACCCAACAAGTATAAGTTACGACACTTACAATATAAATGACGACACTTCTGTATAGAGGAATAATAACATCTCTATAGGAATCCAATATACATATATGTTAAATACATTCCGAAGTTACATATACATCAACAAAGCAGTCCTGCATAGCATTGAGTACAGCTAAGGCAGAGTATGTTGCAGCCTGTTCAGCTAGTTGTGAGGCAGTATGGCTACGGAAGTTACTGTCTGAGTTATTTGCTCTCCCGTTGGATGCTACTGGTATCTTTTGTGATAACCAGAGTTGTGTGAAGCTGTCCGAGAAACCATTGTTTCATGATAGGTCGAAACACATAGAGATCAAATATCACTATATCAGGGATATGGTGCAGAGAGGAGTTGTGAAGCTCCTGTATGTTGCGATGGATGAGCAGATTGCAGATGTGCTGACGAAGCCACTAGCCAGGGTGAAGTTCGAGTACTTCAGGGAGAGGCTTGGCATTCTTCAGATTGATGACACGTTGAGGAAGAAGTGATGGTCACATTTGCTGAAGCCATTCCAAGCATGTTGGAAGGAGGATCCTTCACATGGCTGTGGATGTAAGTGCTGGATGATGAGCATCAGGATGATGTTCTAGTTTCTGCTTTGTATGATCAGTTGGATCATTTATATATGTGTGTATGCATCATGTTGGATGTTGGATATCATCAGTTGGATCATTTATATGTATATGTATGTATGCATCATGTTGGATGCTGGATATGATCAGTTGGATCATTTATATGTATGTACGCATCATGTCGATGCTGGATATGATCGGTTGGATCATGTGTATGTTGTATATGCATCATGTTGGATGCTTGGACCATGTATCTGTATATGTATCAGGTGGATACATTGTATGATCAGGTAGATCATGTATGTTGATATGTATCATGTATTTATATTTGTATCAGGTAGATACACTGTGTGATTAGGTGGATCATGTATGATGATATGTATCAGGTAGATACTTGGTATGCATCAGGTAGATGCATTGTATGATCAGGATGATCATGGATGACGAGCTTCAGGATGTTTCTCTAGATGACATGCAGCAGGATGTTGCAGTGATGATGATCAGGATGATCATGTGTACATCAGGATGATGTATGGTGAGTATCAGGTTGATATTCTGTGGCCGTGGAACAGGTTGTGCAGATAAGCATGTAATTTGTGCCTTGGGAGATTTGCAGATAGTCTTTCGAGGTTTTGCCTATGGCATGTAATTTGTACCCTGGGATATCTGGCAAATGCTCTTTCGAGGTTTTGCTTGGGAGGACATATAATTTGTGCCCTGGGAGATCTGCACATAGTCTTTCGACGTTTTTTCTATGGCATGTAATTTGTGCCCTGAGATATCTGGTAAATGCTCTTTCGAGGTTTTGTCCTATGGCATGTAATTTGTGCCCCGGGAGATCCGATAGGTTGAGCCGTGTGCTCGTAATCAGTCCTGGGATGCTCTTTTGAGGTTTTTCCATGACCACATGTAATTCGTGCCCTAGGAGATCCGATAGGTTGAGCCTTGTGCTTGTAATCAGTCCTGGGATGCTCTTTCGATGTTTTGTGGTGACCACATGTAATTTGTGCCCTGGGAGATCCGATAGGTTTAGCCTTGTGCTCGTAATCATTCCTGGGATTCTCTTTCGAGGTTTTGTGATGGGGTCACATGTAATAAGTCCTAGAGATCTGGACAGGATGAAAAAGGCCTCAGATGCTCTTTAGGGTTCTTGCTAGTCAAGAGACTCTTTTAAGGTTTTGTGATGCACGTAATAAGTCCTTAGATTTCCACAGTATGGCCAGTGATGACGAAGACCTGCAGGTGGTGGGCCTACATCCAGTATGAAAAAGGACTGGCTCTATAGAACGTCCTATGACGAGTAGAGTCAGAGATTAGTTGAGATAGCAGCAGCAGTGACAATGATGATGACGATGCATCGATGACGATGATCCCGAGAAGAAGACTTGTCTAGCAGATCTCTGTCGAGAAATACCTTCCTAGTTAAGAGGGAGTGTTGATGTATATGTAACTTCGGAATGTATTTCATCTATGTATTTCATATATATTTATTGTACCCTTATTAGAGATGTGTTATTCCTCTATAAGGAAGTGTCGCAAGTGTGTGTACTTGCCGATGGGTTATTAGACCACCATGTGTGGGGTCAGCCTTGAAATATATATTATATTGTGGATGTGTCTAGATAGACAAGTCGGCCCCATAGTGTAACTGGGCAAACAGGTTAAGTATAAATAGAGATCGGGAGATCTCTGTTTGGATCATTCGGAAAGACACACTTCTCTCACTCAGAAAGTGGCGCACTAGTGAGGAGGAGGATCATCTGCTCTAGGAGACTATCTCAAGTGTATTTTGGTTGTACTTTGGTTAAGCCATTGCTCTCTCTATCTCTGAGGAATTTGTGGGGTTTTTCACCTTAGGGTTTTCCCCACGGAAACTCTGTGTCTCTTGTCTCTCATGCTTTTGATTCTTGTGATGCTTGTGATGCTTATTGTGATTGTTATGCATTGATATACTGTATATGTTATTCTCTCAGTAAAGATCCTAGAGTATTGTGAATTAATGCTCAAAATTTAACAGAACCACAAGGTCCATAAGCCTAAAACATTGAGATATTCTTCCCAGTAAACCATATCTTCACACCCTTCCATGTGTGTCACCTCATGTATGAGGACGAAGTTCCCTATATTATTGGGAGTATAGGATGGAAAATTGGATGTTTTTATAGGTTCAGAGAGATTGTAAGTATTCTTCATCTCCCTATATAGTCATCTAGTTTATCCCTCAAAAACTGGTATGGATTCAATTGAGTTAGTAAGTTGAAGGATCTGTATAAGTCATATATTAATACAAATGTCTGGTCAACTCCATTTTCAACAACAATTTCTTTCAAAATATGTAATTTTATCTCTGTTCTTAGAGATCTGATTGATAATTTTTTAATGATCTGTGATAACATATAACAAATTAGCACACTGCAACAAGTTTAATATCAAATTTTCACTGCCAAAAAAAGAAGTCTGAATTACCTTTGTCTTCTAGAATAAAGGAAGCAATAATATTTACTTGCCTGTCTGTTGACCCCACTGTTAGGGTGTAACTCAACTGAAGTTGTAGTGAACTCATGA
The DNA here is from genome assembly GCA_027924585.1 of Larix kaempferi. Lineage (NCBI taxonomy): Eukaryota > Viridiplantae > Streptophyta > Pinopsida > Pinales > Pinaceae > Larix > Larix kaempferi. The sequence goes on along the minus strand of BSBM01001051.1, from coordinate 24,601,810 downwards.
ACATACTTTGTGGAAAAAATTGAGCGAACTTCTTGAAGCTCTGGCAAGTCTGCACACCTTGGTGCAACAAAAATCAAGCTTTCTATGGCTTCTTTCATGTCACTGGGGAATGTCCTAAAAAAGTCAATAACAAAACAAAAAACATTCAGTTAGAACATCCTACCACTTAATGAATAACCATTTTTTTTGTTCTTTTGTAATACAAAAAAATATAAGATGTTAAAATTCCAAAATCCATTGCAAAGAATCATAGATCAATTACTTCTACTTTTCAATAGCCATTATTCTTTCAGTCACAATATAGCAAAAACCTTCAATGAGAAGGTATGTATCCAATATGTCATGTTCTTTGAAGACATGCTCCACCTGCAAACAAAACATGTATGAAGGTTCATAATGAAAAGGTGTTGCATATCATCTGATCATGGTCCACATACAAAATCCTAGACAATGGATATTTTCAGAGATATTTTTAATTAGAAGCGACCTAAATTTCTTATAAGTATGTTGTATCTGGAACTTCACAGATGAAATACACCCACAACTCTTTGACAACTCCTTCATAGTGGGCCTAATAGTTAAGAACATGTGTTTCCTCTTATAATGTCACGGGTTCAAATCCGTAGGGGTAGGTATGTACATCTCTGTGGACTCTAGCAGTTAAATCACTGCATAGAGTGAGGTCCCTTGTCCCACAAACAAGCGGGTCTCATACACCAAATTGGTTTCTCACTTCACGTGACCTTAAAAATAGATTTTTACTTTTTTTTTTCTTTTTTTTTCCTTGGAAAAAGTCAGTAATTTTATTTCATGAAATGAACAAAATTACATTCTGCACATGTAATAGGATCACTAAGATCCCTGCATTTTCACATATTATTTTCCCATATCAACATCATATCTGATGTCCCATATATCATACAATCATAACGGCTGTCCATACAAGCCACTTTTATCCCAATTCAGATAAACATAAACAGTGAACGCTGGTCTCATAATTCATTACTATGTATACGACTGTCCCTACAGCCAACATTTCCAAAATATCATATAATCCGATAGCTGTCAATCGCTCGTTCAATCAAAACTGTGGTTGCTTTCCATCAATGAGAGATTCCATCGCCGGTCTACAATTGCATTAGATCCGTCGCTGGTCCTATGACTAAGCTATTGCTCTATCCTGTGCCTCAAGATCTTCGTGAAATGGACTGTGATAATAGCTGTAGATGCCCTCAGGTGAGTTTATAGTGATCCTCCAGGTGCCAAATGGTAAGTGATGCTGCGTCGCTTCCTTGGAAAGCTGATCGGCAAGCCCATTCCTCTCCCTGTAGACATGTGTAAATGTTATTTGATGAAATGACTGCTTTATCTGGATCACCTCCTCCAAGATAGGTAAGAGAATCATCACATTGCAATGTGTGATCTCCTTTTCCCATTCTATAACTAATAGGGAGTCACCAAAAATCTGTAGTGATAGACATCCTTGTTCAAGTGCGAATAACATCAGCAGCCTAAGAGACATTAGTTCAGCATAGTTATTGGATCCCCTCCCCAATCCAGCCACCAGATGAAAGTAATGAGACTCTGTTTTGAATAGAACACCCCCCCCACCACATTCCATTTGATGGTCAATTGAAGCACCATCAAAAAAAGCCCACGGCATTGTTTTGTCAATCAATTCCACACACACAGGTCGCGTTCTAATCACTGGGGCAGGTGCCTTGTAGTGTAGAGTAATAACCACGATTTGTGCCACTACTCTCTCCAATGGAACCCTGCAATCTTGAAAGATAATCTTATTCCTGGTAATCCAGATGCCCCAGGCATAAATACAAGGGAAAGCCTGGATGGTTGATGTCTGATTTGATGTCCACCACAATTGGAACGCCTCAAGAACACTCGCACCCTGCCACCCCACATTGAGATCCAGTAATAAGCAGGCTTCAGCCCAAACTGCTTGAGAATATCGACAACGTACAAAAAGATGAGAACTAGTCTCTTCCACTTCACAACAAAGTGGACAGAACCCCAGACCCTGTATGAATCGTTTTTGTAGAATGTCCCAGGTAGGGGCCCTTTGTTCCAGAATAGCCCAGAAGAGTAGTTTTGTTTTACCTGGACACTTTAGCTTCCACAAATATTTCCACCACCATACCAATCCCCTGTTATGTTCTACCACATTCAACTGGATATATCCATTCTTTGGGGAATATATTCTAGAGGGATGATGGTCCCAAATAAGTTCATCCGCCCTATCAGTCAGTCGAATATTCGATAGTCTTAAGTGCCAAAGATAATCCGCCCAAGCCCCATGCATATCACCAGGGATCTCAAGTCGATGTGCAGTGTTCCAGCCCTGATGCCAAAGTGTAGATGTTCTCGGATCCGTAATATCAGCCAAGAAATGATAACCCCTTGCTGCCAATATATTTCTCAATTCCACATGAAGTACATGTCCTCCCCTACAGCCAACCCATGGGTCTAGTCCTATACGAATAAGTCTCCCATTTCCAATCCTCCACACTATCCCGATCCTACCAAATGGAAATGCTGCACCACCGCTTTCCAAACCACAGAGCAATTTTCCCTCGTCTTATTGCCCAGCCTGATCCAATCGAGTAGTGTAAGAGGGGCAATATATTTATGATATACCACTCATGTCCAGAGGCTCTGTGTGTGTATAAGTCGCCATGCCACCTTGGACCCCAAGGCTTTAGCGAACAAAAATATATTCTTTAACCCCCATCCTCCCAGGGCTTTTGGAACCACAATTTTTTCCCATATGACCCACACCAATGCTCATTTGTCACACTTACCCTTCCATAGAAAAGCAAAACACAACCGACGTATCTGTTCCAATACTCCTTTGGGAATCCAAGCTAGAGATAGCCAATACACCAGGATTGCTTCCAAAACTGATTTAATCAGAACCAGCCTCCCAGCCCGTGAGAGCCATTTGTGACTCCAACCATGTAGTCGCTGTTCTAAGTTAGCTAGTAACCAATACCAATCAGCCTTCAGCTGAGCATTTGGTTTCAAGTGAAAGCCAAGGTACTTTAAGCCGTCATCAATATCCAAAGTCCTGTAAGGTAGTCTGAGTGCCAAACAGTGAATCTCCTGCTCGGTTAAATGCGAACAAGTGATTGATGACTTGTCAACATTCACTAACATACCCGCAGCTACTTGCACTAAATTGAGACCTTCAACCACTATATCAATATCCTGTCTGGTGCCATCACAAAATATCATAATGTCATCAACAAATAGGAGATGTGAGATATACAGTACCTGAGAAATGGATATGCCACGAAAGGAACCATCAGCTTTTGCTTTCAGTATAAAACAACTGAGTCCTTCAGCAACAAGGAGAAACAACAGTGGAGAAAGGGGACATCCCTATCGTAGACCCCTTCCTGCATGGAAGAATGGACTAGCAGAGCCATTGATCAGTACAGCAAAGCTCACCGTAGTGATACAGGCCATAATCCATCTGATAAATTCGTAGCAGAAACCCAGGTGAGTTAGAAGCATCCGGAGATAGAGCCAACTAACTCTGTCAAAAGCTTTTGAAAGATCAATCTTGATCACAGCACCCTTCTGTTTCTGTACTTTCAGAGTGTGTAATCCTTTCTGGGAAACACCGATGGCCTCATGTATTTGTCGACCTTCCAAGAAGCCAAATTGCTCACAAGAGATATGCTGAGACAAAATATTCTTGAGTCTCCTCGCCATAACTTTAGAGATGATCTTATAGATACAGTTGCAGAGAGAGATAGGTCTGAATTCATCAAAGTATTCAGGCTTGTCCGCTTTTGGAATAAGAGCAATAAAGGTCGAGTTAAATGGACCATGTACAAACCCAACCTTTCGCGATTATTCCACCACATTCAATAATTCTTCCCCGAAGAAGTCATAGAATCCCAAGAAGAATTCAATAGGCCAGCCATCTGGCCCAGGGCTTTTATCTTTCTGAAATGAATGCATTACCTGCAAGAGCTCATTCGACAATACTTCCTCCATCAACAGTCTATTTTCTTCCTCCCCCACAAAACGAGGGAAAAGCTGAGTCACCCGTAATAACTCAGCAATAGAGGCCCCAGATTGTGCAGTGAATAAATCTCCAAAGTGTCTAACACCCAACTCCGCCAATCCATCAAAACTGGAGACCCTTTCCCCTTCAGCAGAAGATAGTTCCCAAATAGAGTTAGTGGATTTTCTCCCTTTTGCATAGGCTTGAAAAAATTTTGTGTTCTCATCACCGCTCTGTAGCCAAATCGCCCTACTTTTCATTCTCCACATCTCTTCTCGCTCACACAGAAGCACATTCCTGCGTCTTTCCCATTCCATCAACTCACCTTTCTGCTGTTCATCCAAATAGCCCATTCCCGGACAATGAAGCAGTTTATCTATATTCAACTCAGTAGCCTGCAAATTCTGTTCATCATGAACCCGTTTATCATGTGTCCATAGGATAGTGGCCTCTTTAATTCATTGAAGATTATGCTGAAAGTGTTCACCCGCATACTCTGATGAATCAAAAGGTCGATGAACCCACAGTTTCAGAACCATGTTATGAAAATTCTCCTCCTTCAGCCAGCTAGGATTGAATTTGAAAGGACTTGGGGATTTTTTACTTCTGCCTCTTAACTCCAGAAATATGGGGCAATGATCAGATACCCCACCAGACCCTACCCACTGCCTGACGACATCAACCCCTAGTACCAATACATCAGCCACCAAAAACCTATCCAGTCTTTTAGCCACCCTTTGGTCCCCAGCTCGCTTATTACACCAAGTTGGAGTTAACTTTGTAGGTAGTATGTCTAGTAGATCCTTCCTAGCGAAGGCTTGAATGAAAAAATTTGCCAAAGTATCCGGTGCAGCCCGAGGCCCCCACACTTCAGAAGACCCCAGAGAGAGATTTAAATCCCCTCCCAGAATCACATCTCTGCCTTCAAAAATATTCATACTTAGCAAGGAATCCCAGAATCCAACCCTATTAGAATAAGGCCCGTAGATATTGAGAACCGTGATCAACCTACCAATCTCTGCATCCCAAACTTCCAAACCAATACCAGAAGAGATTCCCCAAGAACAGTCATATCTACAGCTCTTCACCTTCCACCCCGAGGCCAGCCCTCCAGAACGCCCCCGAGCATCCACACCTACAAACTTCCATCCTGGAAGCAAAGTTTCTAAAGTTCGAACAACATCCATATGTTTTTAATGAGTTACAATGGTCAACATAGGTTTTGATGGCCCTTGTTGTTGTGTGACCCATTGAAAATTTGGCTACTCTACCTCCCAACAATTTCAACAATGGATTTGATTGGATATCTCTTCAATTGAGTTAATTGATTGTTTTTCCCCTAATATGTCTTCAAATTACAGCAAAGTGATATTTGTTTGGAACCCATTGCAAGCACCACAACAGAACAATGCAGAGACTGTTGGCACAATAAAATAGCTCTGCAAAAGTTTGTGCAGAAATCCAACAGTCATGACAAATCACCTTCCAATGATTCCATCTCTTACAATTTCCCCATATCTGTATATTATTGTATTATATGGAATATAGAATAATCTATTAGATATAGATTATTTATACTTTTCACAACAATGTGATCAGGTTGTTGAGTTCAATGAAGTTTCTTAGAGGCTTCATGTTGTTCATAAAAATTGTTTACATTCACCATTGTCGATGTGATATTTGCTTGATTTTCTAATTTTATAAGTTGTGCCATAATCAATAGGTTGTTTATGGTGAATTAATCTCTATGTAATTTGTTTTCTGATTGTGCATTTTCATAAGCAACTCCAAATCTAAAAATATTTGATATTAGAGCACCATTTTGTGCATAATTTATGGTTGAAACTTGACTCACCCTTGGACGAAAAAGTTGGAAAGAAGGAACTACCAATCTGAGCGGCGAAATGGGCAATTTGGACAAACAAATTGAAGTGTGCAAGGAAGGAATTATCAATCTCAATGCAAAAAAGGGGCACTTGGCTAGAAAATGGCCCATGTCACTTAGATGTCGCAAAATTTGACAATTTTCATAGCAGCACTACATATGGGAATTCCCCAGAAAAACCCAAAGAACCATTCCCTTATGAAATCAAGCAACAATCCTCTGCCCCTACTGAATTCAGGATCCTCTTTGAGTGGATACCAAGGTCGAAATTCTTCCCTATAGCCTGTGATAGTGGAATGGATGACATGCAAATTGACGACTCACTAGAGTAGCTCAATTCCTATTACAAGGTGCAACAATATACAGATGGAGACAATTTCCATAAAGAATACAAGAAAAAATTTTGTTTGTTAGAATAATTTACATGTGCACAAATAGTCACTCAATGCCACCCAAGCCATGACATGAGAGGAGTTTGAAATTTTTATCAAGGACAAGTTATATCCCATCAACTACTGGGAGAAACAGCAACAAAAGCACATTTTTTCAAATAAAAACCTCACGGGGAAACCAAAGGGATGGATCCCCACATTTGTAGATGGAATCCATCCATGCTACACCCTATTGGTGCAGGATAAAGTGCCTTACCCAAGGGATTTCAAACTGGGAACCCACCAACATGGAACTAGCCGAATGCTCAGTGACATTGGCAACAACTTATTAAGCGAACCCCTTGAGATTACAACCATAGTAATTGTGTTAGAAGTTGAACCAATCAATAGATTCCTATATTCAAGAAATTAACCATTATACCATTTGGCTAAAAGTGATGGATAAAGAAAACCAATTAATCAACAAGTTCATTGGTGAATAAATGACCCCAAATAAAAACAATCTTGATATGTTTATCATATTCACTCTAGTAATGCTTGTCATAAACTGAAGTTAGCATAGGTGAAAAGCAATTGGAGGAATCCAAATAGCATTGTTAGTGCTAATTCTTCTGAAGAAAGAAAATTTTGTTAATGTGCATATAAGAAGCCATTCAACTGGACTGTGCAGCATAAGAATGAGTACAAATCATCCAAGGAAAGGAAAAGCATTGCTCTAAAGAAGAAAAATTATTTTGCAATTACTATAAGCATAAAAAACACTTGAAATTGAAAGATGATTGTTGGAGGCACCTTCTGCAGAAGGACCAAAAGTTTGCACAGAAAAAGTAGGGAGAAAAAATTTATTATACATGACTCTGCAACACATCTTGAGCCCTACTCCTAGGGTATACTTATCAACACTAAATATTTGTGCATCTAGGGAAATTTTAGAAAAATAATAACAAAGTAGAGTTCAGTGATATATGTGTGGTGTCGTTTTTGCAATCCATACTTTTGGGACTCTGAAGCAATCTACCACCAACAAATAGAAACAACAAAATAAGTTAAGGAAATATTTAGCACAACAAGAAAGCCACATGAGCAAAAGTAGTTCAATGATTTCCTACAATGATATCAACAATTGTTTTGAGGACCTAAAGGTTCGCCTCCAAGTAGTGTAATTGACAACAACATAAACCTACAATAAGGTGTTGCATAGAACTTCATTATGAAATAATAAAGAGATAGAGAGGTAGATTCAATAGTTGTTGGATAAAAGGAACATTCTCCCCATCTTTTCACCATGTGGATCAACCATGGGTTGTTGGTGTTCTAACAAGTTTTACGACTATTGTTTGGGGTTAAAGATGTGCCCAGAACTTCAAAAAGAACTGTTGTTTGGGGTTAGATATGTGCCCAGAATTACTTCAACTTGGAAGATATGAGATTTAATCATGAAAAGAGCTCATAAAGCTGCCAGTACTATTAAAGTTGTCTCAATCAGTGATCATGCATAGATTACAAGCAAGCCATTTCTATTACATACGTATTCAAAATGGTATCTCCCATTAGAATCCCTATTTTATGAAAAAAGGATCATCCTTTGGACTCCTTCCCATCTAACAAACAAAGTGACACCTTTCACTATATTTGTGGAATCTTGGCTATATTTTTGGAGAGGAGTTTTCAACTACTTTAGTGATGAGAAAAAAAAACTGCTTTTGGAATCTGTGAGCACTAACTTGCAAAGCCTGTGACAGCCTGTGAGGACAGTTTTAGATGTCACTTTGATGAACTATTAACTTGAGGAACTCAATGGTAAAAGAACACAAGAAAGACAACACTGATGACATTGAAAAAAATGACTTGGTAATGAAGCAAAAGTGCATACTCTATTCCTTACAGACATAAATGTCCAAACAATAAATTTAAGGCTATAGTCATATATACTTGGATACGATGCTAGGAGAAAATGCCATCAAATAAACAATTGAGGACCAAGTATTGACTTCATGGTTGAAGTTACAATAAGGTAGCATGATGATGTAAAGACAGTGATTATCATTATGAAAAAGGCTCTGTTGGAAGAAAGACATTAAGATTTATATGCACTACTACTGGTGACATTTTAAAAGGTTTGAAAACTCATTGATAAGACAAATTAAGAGAATATTATGTCAAGCAAATCTGTAGTGTACCCAAAAGTAGATTTGAAAAGTTTTTGACAAAGAAGTGTAGTGGAAAATTTGAGCAATTTGAAAATTTCTGATAAAAGAATCCCAAGGAGAACTATTGTTTTCATGTTAAGGGAAATTGAAATACCTTGTAGTGACCTATTAATGACAATGACCAGAAGCTACTATGATCATGAGCATAAGAGAGAATTGCTAACAAGGAAAAAGATTGACTGAGAAATGCACACCAAAAGGGGGAGTTGAGTCTGTTTCCAAAGTACTAAGTCATATTTTGAGGATGATACTAAAGTATGAACAGATTTGAAGATTTATCCATGAGCATTCCAAGCAAACTACATACATCTTATGATAATCCGATATCTTGTAAGGAATCCTTGTAGCACTAAAGTTGTGAGCACTAACTTGCAGAGCCTGTGACAGCCTATGAGGACAGTTTTGGATGTCACTTTGATGAACTATTAACTTGAGGAATTCAATGGTAAAAGAATGCAAGAAATAGAACACTTATGACATTGAAAAAGATAACTCAGTAATGAAGCAAAAGTGCACACTCTGTTCCTTACAGACATAAATGTCCAAACAATAAATTTAAGGCTATAGTCATATAGACTTGGATACGAGCCTAGGAGCAAATGCCATCAAATAAACAATTGAGGAACAAGCATTGACTTCATGGTGGAAGTTACAATAAGGTAGCATGATTATCTAAAGACAATGATTATCATTATGAAAAAGGATTTGTTGGAAGAAAGACATTGAGATTTATATGCACTACTACTGGTGACATTTTAAAAGGTTTGAAAACTCATTGATAAGACAAATTAACAAAATATTATGTAAAGCAAATATGTAGTGTACCCGAAAGCAGATTTGAAGAGTTTTTGACAAAGAAGTGTAGTGGCAGATTTGAGCAATTTGAAAATTTATTATAAAAGAATCCCAACGAGAACAAATGTTTTCATGTTAAGGGAAATTGAAACGCCTTGTAGTGGCCTATTAATTACAGTGACCAGAAGCTGCTATGATCATAAGCCCAAGAGAGAATTGCTAACAAGGAAAATGATTAACCGAGAAATGCACACCAACAGGGGGAGTTGAGTCTGTTTCCAAAGTACTAAGTCATTAACAGTGGGAGCAGTCAAGACTAAGTAGACCTCCAGCAAAAAGAAGATAATTGTTCTTGACAAACATGAGCATTTTAATCCTAATAGCATGCAGCAAGGCGATGCAGCTATAGGATTGAAGGGTTGATTGAAGGTTGTAGGAGCAAACCTTATTCTTGTTTTAAAGGACAGATTTGAGGTATTGTGGTCAATCTAAATTTTTGTGCAACATCAGTTAGGACATTCATCTTTCTCTTCAATGTCATCCTCAATACCAAACAAATCCTAAACCCAGGAAACTAAATTTTTCCATCGAAAGATTTCCACTAGAAAATATTCCAAGCCACTTAATCTTCAAGAGTGTCACCATTAATTAGCTCAATAAGTGATTTTTAGAGGATAAAAATAACTAGCCATTACTTTTCACCAAAGAATCATCATAGAGAATAAAAATAACATAAGGATGTCAAATTTAGCACAATTCCAAAATCATTTATGAAAGGTGCCTATTTGAGTACTAGAAAGGATGACCTCCAACCTTTTACAAAATTTAAGATGCCTAAAGGCCTCCAACTTGCAGGGATGCTACTTCTCATACAATAAGCTACAATACAGAGTTGAAACCTTCTTACAAAAATAAGTTCAGTTTGGTGTTATTTAGATTCGTTCTAAAAATGGAGCAAAATCTGCAGTCTATTGTAAATTTATATCTCTTGAAGCCAATATATCAAGATTCAATATAAAGATTCTAAAAAATGACTTGAAATTCATTAATTTTCCTAGGAAACTAGAGTCAAAACCAATTGCCCAACTAACCCACATACTCTGCAGACCATCTATCTATAAAATGTTATAACATATTACCTGGAAGTGGGAACTGTTGAGGCAACGTCCAATTTGTTGAAATAGGGGAACCATGCACCTCTGAAATTTAGCTGCCTGGGTAGCTTCCAGAACTTCCTCCAACTCTCCCAAGAACATTACCTCCTTCTGGCTTTTTGTGACTAGCCAGTACTTAGTAATCCCCTAATAACCGTATCTGCCAATTTGAAGTCTTTCTCTACAAACTGAGTGATACAGTAGGATAACTGCTGATGATACATAAAAACACACTTGGGTTTGTGAAGAGGAATCAGAGCCCTCACAAGAAAGAGCTTATGCTCTTCTTTCAATAGTAATGCAAACCCATTAATAATACTGCTCAGAATCTCCAGCAATTCTACTATTCCATTATGCCTTTCAGTCTCAAGTATAAATCGGTAAAAGATCTTATTGATGGATTTCCTGATGAGGGGCCTGTGAACCATGAACTTCCCATGTATTCAGTGCAAGATGGTTTTCAGGTATTCCCTTTCGCGGGGATCCTCTGAGTCAAAGAGGTCCAACAATCTCAGAACAAAGGAGTGATCAACGTATCGCTTCGCGATCTTAGCATTGGTCTCGGCAGAATCCACAAATCTCAAAAGGAATTCATAGACAATATGCAAGTGTGACCATGCAAGTTCCATTGTGGGTTCTTTCTCTTCCGGATCAAAGCCTTCCATGCCCCCTGTGTTTTCATGGGGGGAAGGGGTTGGGGTTCTAAATAAAATGATAGTGACCATCCTAGTGATTTCCTCCATGACAGGCTCACTGAACTTGGCACTGCCAGAGGTTATGTAATAGACAAGTTCCAGGAGGGTCTAGCATTTAATGTCCTTCACTCTAGCATTCTTACTAGGGTCGCTGAAATCGAAAACAAAAAAACACATATTCAACTTACTGATAAAAAGGTTCTGTCTTTCTAAAGTAGGTACCTCTCTGAAGGATTCCAGGGGCTCATACGTAGTGCCATTCACTGGGAAAACTATCGAAGACATCTTCTTTCCTGCATTGGGCCACGATTTTGCTGCACCACCACCACTACTATTGTTGCTATTGCTATGCCCTCCTTCTCTGCTGCCATTGTTGTTGTTGTAAGCTGGCAAAGAGCAACTTCTTCCTACTGATCTGGCATTGCTTGCTGCACCCACATCATTACTGGCATTGGCGTGGTTACTATTGGGGGTATTGTTGTTTCTATTGTCCGATTTTGAAGGATTTCTGGGAAGCCTTCCCAGTATTTGTTTGATCATTCCTGGTCCTCCTTATTTTGACCACTTCCGTAGGATGAACACAGATTGGACTAGATATCTGTATATATATTCAAAGCGTGAGATCCAGAAATCCCAGACTAGAAAATGGTAGCAATCTACTCTGACTCATACTAACTTTGATAGCTCCCATAAATCAAACAGTTCAAAATCCCCCAAATCCACCTCTTATTACTCCTATTATGCAGCTCCCTGTCCTCTTTCTAAATCACTGACATCATCCATTGCCATAGAGGGAGAAGGGCGGCTGTTTGTTTCATAAGTCCAATCATTAATGCATACTTCTTCAAAATCCCCGTACATCGTTCAATCTCATTGCCAATACCAATGCCACTACAATTCTAAGCAAGATTAGTAGCACCAAAGCCTTTCATTCGTTCATCAAGAAGTGCAGAGATAATGGCAAAGGGAGCTAGCAAATACCTGAGAAAAACAAAACAGTATTTACACTCTACACCTACAGGGTGTGTTTAACCGTTTTCTGTGGTACTTTTATGTGAACATTTGATCTCAATGATTATCATAAGTTGTTTCTTAATTTAAATATTTAATTAAAATAAATGATATGTTCTATGGCCCCATATGATTATTGTAGTCAATGAGGGTTTCCTACTCTTCTTCAAGCCTACTCTATTGCTCTACTCCTTTCCCATCCCCATCATGGAAATCTTAATTTGAGTTTGGTATATAAATCATTAAATGCTTGGAAATAAAGTTGATTTAAGTTTCACATATTATTATAATTACGAGGGGAAGTACACTACATAAATCAAATATTTTAAGTAATTAAAATTAATAGATTTTTAATAGTGTAGTTGATTTTTTTTATTTAGAGAAATTGATAATTGAGGTCAGGTTTATATTAGCATGACACAAGGTCAATATCTAGACGTACTAACAATACTTCTCACATGCAACACATAAAGTTTGGTTGCATTTTGAACCCACAAAGTTACAAGGAATGCCTTACAGTACACCCTATCAACAAGTGATTTACACTTCACAGGATTTGGGGGCCTATCGATGGGATAGAGAGGTTTTCACTCTCTCCACCAGGGATCAAACCACAATGAGACATTGGCCCCTTTTGATAAGGCTAGAGGGGTAGGTGTCCCAATTTGAGTTTGGGATCCAAACTATGTTTGTGGCCTATACACATCCCGACCCTTGTTAAGTCATAAGTTATTGGTATATCTGGCTTGTGGGCTATTGGGTATACTCATGGGGTTATAGTGGTAGTTGCATCTCGATAGTGAAGGTCCTTTAAAACTCCTTGTCACAGAAAGTTACTTTGATCTCTGGCATACATTTCCAAAAAACTTTGAATTGCTTCTTGTCTCTCGCATCTCCACTCTACTCGGCTGAGGTAGATTCCTATATAACTTTTTGAAGCACAACATTTCCTAACTAGCTAATAATTACCTAAAACATGAGGTGTGTCGATATTTCCTAACCATCCACAAATTATATAAATCAATAATGTCTTATACTCTACATGTAAACCAAGTCAAGTATGAACACTCATATAGTTTTGTTATTTTAACCAAAAAAAACTTTTTCAACACCATAAAATACCATTGCTTTGAGCGGATCTTATGGCATTATTAGTTACTCGCAACTAAAAGCTATAAAACATCCCAAAAAAATCTAAAAATAAAAATGTTTTACACATGCTTAGAAATTGCATTTTGCAAATGCTTTCACAGTATTTTTAAAAATATCTATAAAAATTCATCTAAAAATATCATAACATGAATAAAAATGACAATAACATTTCCACATAAAAAAATTGTAACATTTTATTGAAAAAAATTGCATTTTGCAAATGCTTTGAGAGTATTTTAAAAAAGGTCCATAAAAATTCATCTAAAAAATATCATATCATGAATAAAAAGTACAATTAAACAATAGAGCAGGGTTTAAAGAAGTCCTCAATCTTGTATTTTTTCCCTTTCTTCTTTTTATCTGCCAACTATCATCTATAAACCAACTTCCATAGTCGCATTAGTCTAAATTCTCAGACTCATTTTCTCTTGATTCCTCCTAATGAAGTATCCATGTTTACCACAATTCCTGAAGGAAGGGTTCCCACAAGGTGTACATCCTCATGTTTCTCTAATATAAAGATATTTATCTCATTCAAATTTCCTAGACCCACACCCTCATCCTTCTCTAAAATTGTAGTTTGATGTAAATCCTCCTCTTTTTCATCTACTTTACTATGCATTAAATGTTCAAGATATTTCCATCTCTTTGTCTTTAGCTTGGACCCTTTCTTTGTTGGAGGATGAGGATGAGCATGTGGGAAAGTATCTCATAGGTGACTTGGTTGTTGATAATTCCAACATCGAAATGTTATATTTCATAATCCAAAACCTAAGAACACTTATAACTTTCCCACTTGATGATCATTTTATCTAGTAATTGATATACTAAGATCCACCTCAACACAAATACAATCATATGTGGCTAAGCCCACCTTAGCTCTCCAAACATATGCTTTAATATATCTATTCAATGTATTTCCAATATCCTCCAAAACTACAAGGGAAAATTCAACAAACAGACCCACACAGGAATTCTAGTCACTAATAGAGTGTTAGGATCAAATTCTGGAAACCATGGAGTTAAAAATACTTTAGTTGTCCTCTAAAATCAGGGTCTCTCCTCCATCTCCTTTTTATATACATCATGTTTATGAAAAATAAAAAAACCTTTAGAGCCAATTAGTATTAATCCACTTATACAAGTCTTTACAAGAACGGTAAGAGCCATCAAACCTACATATGACTTCTCCTTTTTCATAAAATTGGAGTAAATAAAATCAATTTCAGGGGAAGACACTTCCAACCACAATACCTCTCCCACCTTATCCACTATATATGCACTAGGCATAGAAAAATTCGAGTTGAATGGAGACCTTATTTTATTTTTCTATCACAATTTGAATAGGGGTTGGATGATGAGTTAGTATCCATACCCACAACACCTCCACACAATCAAGAAAGAAAACATATGGTAGAATCCCTACCAATATTATATCCATAGAATAGAAGCAGATTCGGTAGATGCTTACCCTCAATGATTAGGCTCTAATATTCCACATGAATCCCCAGTTTGGATTAGAGATAATTCTTGGGGGAAGTGATGGAATGAAAATAATTTTCCAACAAGGAAATGGATTTCCCATTGATAGACCTTGTTACAGCTGAAACTAGCAGCCCTAACACAACTAGGTTGTGTGGACCAGGGATAGTGTTGGTAAGCTCGGGAGAGAGTTAAACCCAATGTCAGAATAAAAAAAGATTCAATATATGCTTACCCTCAATGATTAGGCTCTAATATTCCACACGAATCCCCACTTTGGCTTAGAGATAATGCTTCAGGGAAGTGATGGAATCAAAATAATTTTCCAACAAGGAAATGGATTTCCCATTGATAGACCTTGTTACCGCTCAAATTAGCATCCCTAACACAACTAGGTTGTGTGTACTAGGGATAGTGTTTGTAAGCTCAAGAGAGAGTTAAACCCAATGTCACCACATTCAACCTCTCAACACTTAGAGTAACTCCAAAACCCAGCGGGAGATTGTAATCATAGAAAGATACCCACAACCACCAACAAGCCACAAATACCTTCCACAAAACCTTAATATCTATGATCAATGCCTTATCTAGTTCAGACAATATTAAACAAGACACAATAATAATGAAACAACAGAGTTATTCACTTTATCAAAAAACTTAATAAATTTTATGCATTTCAAGGCAATTTCACACCTCCCAAGACAATGTCACACTTCCCAAGGCAACCACTCCGAAAAGTGTGCCCTCGAGAAAAAGAGGAGTATTGGACTAGGGCACAATTCTAGGACAATCTATAGATACCACACACCCTCCAATTCTCCAATTACGTTCATGTATCCCAATGCACCTCTTCAAAAGATGACTCCTCTAGATTTTGTGGATAAAACCCTAGGGATAAATTTTAAGGTGGACCGGAAATACCAAATCATGACTATTTTTTGATATTTGAATTTATTTAGATTTTTAGGGTTTTTTCCAGTAGTAATTTTTTTTTTTGCATAAAATAAAACATCTAAAATTTGATAAAAGGAGGATTGATAGTCAAGGTGTTAGATTCATGTCTCTAAGCCTAGGGCTACGAGTGATTGAGGCTAATTTCCCTTCTCTTAAGACGATTTTCAATACATTCAACTAGAGCTAATCTAGAAACCTCAAGGGTTAGGTTGCAAAACGCTAATTAGGGAAAATACATAAGTCCAAGGCCCAATAAAACAACAAAAAGCTCCTTGGTAGGAAGGTATCCTCAAGCAAGTTGATAAAATGCTAGGAAACAAACCCTAACTTAGTCCAAAGCACTTCACGAGCAATGTTAAACTACGGTTAAGAGATAAAGTTACCAACATTAATAAAGAATGAGCAAGAAAGTGCATCTTAGGTCACCTTTTAGCATGAGTTATTACAACTATTTTTAGCATCAACTTATCATGTGCAAAATCAAACCTTAGAACATCATCCATTCATCCTTCAAGCAAAAAAAATACATCCAAGAGAGAGGTGTGCATAGCTTCAAGTGCTCCAATAAAATAGTAGGAAAACAATTTTTTTTTATATTTGAACTCGTGTCCATGATTTACAAATGAGGTGAGATTGTCTTATTTAGATGAGGAAACCCTCAACCTTTTACAAATTTGAGCATACAAACTTAATGATAAATTATAAAATTTAAGGTTAAAGCACCCACAAACTGGGGACTAAACCATACAATGATATAAAATAAGAATAAAAATGTGCAATTAGGCTCGACCAAGTGTAAGGTTAGCCAAAAAGAGAGAATCATGCCCCAACTAATCCCAACAGATGCTTGCCCCTCAACACCCTCCTTTTTAACAATGTAGGATTTTTCTTTAAGGAATATGTCATGGGTATGGATACCAGAAGGAGGGGTTTTGAATCAAAACAATAGGTCCAAGTGGCCAAAATGAGGTGTGCTAAATTAGGTATGACAACCCTTACATGTGCAATCACCTCTACAATTTTTTTTTTGAGTGTGGCCATGTGTCCCAATGATTTTCCTCAAGGGCATCAGACACCCACCCAAATGATAGTTAACAGACCCACAAGACTAGCACCTCCTTCAGTTGCAAACCAAGGGGACATTCCATGACCTAATTAGGGGAATTTAGCCACAAAACCAACACTCTACATAATATAACCCCCAAAACATGGCCTTTACAAAAGAAAAAGAATCCCCTCACTCTAGTATATCTAGATGGTGTTACCACCCAGTATGCACAAGGTGTTCACTTGATAGAAGGAATCAGATAGCGAGGGACCTTCCAGTCGCCCATCCAATCAAGTAGTCTTCTACTCAGTTATTGTATTTTGCACCTCCTTTTTCATGGTCAAAGAGGGGTTGATTATAAAAATTTGACATCCTTTACATGTGTAAAAGGGATATCCCAAATGAGTTCCTCATGTTATGACACATTTGGATTGTTTTTTTACCTAGTTGAACTTAGATCCTAGTGATCAAAGTTCAACATGGTTTTTTCACTCACACCTTCAAATCCAAAGTGTGTTATAACCTAGGTTCCTTAGGTTGGTGTTTAAGTTCTTGTGGTTCGATGTAAAATTTGATCAGTCACCATGGTCCTAGAGTCATGCATGGCATGTTTAGTGCCTAGGAGAAGCAATTTGGAAAGAAGACTATGTAATTTGAGTTAAAGGGGTTATAAATTGCAAAGGGAATATTCTTGGCACCTTCCCCCTCAAGGAGGGTTGCATGCATGGGTATCCCTTCATCCAAGGGAGAAAAGTGGTGACAAGAATATTCCCTTTGCAATTTCATAATTCATAAAACAAAAAATATTCCGAGGGAGTTAAAATATTTCATAATGAATAAAACCCAAAATATTATTGTTCCCAATCCACAACCATGTAAGTTGTGTCAAATTACCCAACTAACTTGGTATACTTCTTGAGAATTCGTTCTCAAGTAGATGCATGAGATATAGTTTATGCAGCATGCCCAATTTAACTAGAATGGAACCCCCTAGAAGATTATAGTGGAAGTGTAGTGTTTCTAGCACTTAAGTTTGCCAAATCCGGGTGGAACATTAAAACTATTTCCCAAAAGATCCAAGATGTGCATCTTCTGTAGCAGGCCCAATTTAATTGGAATAGAATCGTAATTATATTGCCTCTCAAATCAAGTACTTGCAATGCTTTAAGATGGCTAAAATTGGGTGGACTTCTTCCAGCTAAACTATTGCTAGAAATATTTCAAGTAGACAATAAAGATAAATTATTGCGAGACTACTAAAGAGTACCTTTCAATCTTCCTTCATACTCTTCTTATACATGAAGGTCAATGGTGACCACTCTTTTGTTTTGTGGTTTGATATTTTCCCAGTGGATTGAATGTGATTCCCTTTCAGAAGGATAAGAGAGCATCAAGGTCCCTTTTATCATGGGATTCCATTGATGAGAATATGAATTCACCTTCCTCCACCATGTATTTAGAATCAGAATTATGATGAGTGAATTTAATCCACGAGGCATGCGGTCATACATATCATGATCATCATCTGAATATATACTATATAGATCTTATGCCTAGCATTAAGGAGAGAGTAATCTCAAGTTCAATCATATTTCTTTCGACGTTCTCTTTTACTAACCATGATTATTCAATCTAGAGGTCAATAAAAAAACCAAAATTTTATAAACAAAAAGAGCTTCAATTTCAAAAATATTGCAAATATCTCAAACTTAACATTTTATAACTAAAAAAAAATTCCAAGCATAAATTTTATATCCAAAAAGACTTTTAACTTCAAAAGAAATTGCAAAGTATAGATTCTATAGCTCAAAATACTTTTAACTTCAAAACAAATTGCAAGTATAATTATGTAGCCCTTTATCTTCAAAATATTTGCAAGTATAATTTCAAGCTTCAAAACTATATAGTCCAAAAGATATTCACTTTATAAAAAATATCCACTTTGAAATACCATAAATTTGTTTAAAAATGAGAAAATAATCTTGTGTGGATGTATAAATACCAATTTAATGTGAAACAACACAATTTTTTTATTTTTATTTTATCTTTTATTTTATTTTCAACTCACCATGTTGTTGTAAATTTTTGTATCCCTATTTAGACCCCTATGAAAATTACATATTTATAGTTAGAACTTATACACCGTTAGTTTCGATGTGAAATCTACTTTCTACCATACAATTTGTGTCTCACTTGGTTCTGATTGTTTTTAAGTGTGTTTCACCAGTGTCACGGGCTACATCCATGGAAAGAACATGCATCTACTATTCACGAGGAATCAAGGAAAGTTCAAATCTCATGACTTTTAGAGGGGGTTTTGACAAACTTCCTCCACAAGTTATGAGAATTGGGCTTTTAGGGGGGCTTTTCAAACAATCGCCTCGAAAAGTTCAATTCTCATGACTTTTAAGAAGGGTTCCAAACAAACCACCTCCCAAAGTTCATTTCTCATGACTTTTAGGGGGAGTTTTGACAAACCGCCCCTTAACAATTATGAGAATTGGGCTTTTAGGGGGGGGTTTCAAACAACCGCCTCCAAAAGTTCAATTCTCATGACTTTTAAGGGAGGTTCCAAAAAAAACCGCCTCAAAAGTTCAATTCTCATGACTTTTAGGGGGGGTTTTGATAAACCGTCCCCAAAAGTTATGAGAATTGGGCCTTTAGGGGGGGGTTTAAAACAATCGCCTCCAAAAGTTCAATTCTCTTGACTTTTAAGGGGGGTTCCCAAAGAACTACCTCCAAAAGTTCAATTCTCATGACTTTTAGGGGGGGTTTTGACAAACCGCCCCCAAAAGTTATTGGAATTTGGATTTTACGGGGGGGGGTTCCAAAAACCACCCCCAAAATTTATGAGAATTGGGCTTTTAGGGGGAGTTTTCCAAAAAACGCCCCCAAAAGCCAAATTTCAGGACTTTTGGGGGCAGATTTTAAAAAACCGCCCCCAAAAGTCCAATTTCCATGACTTTTAGGGGCGGTTTTAAATGACCGCCTCCAAAGGTCTGAAAAAACTTTTAGGGGGGGGTTTACCAAGACCCCCGCAAGCCAAAACCACCCCTAAAGGGATATTTTGTTGTAGTGATCACATCCCATATAAGGTATATAGCTACGTGTAATGGAATCTGACCTCTCAATTTATCTTTTAATTCATCAACTTTCTTTTGCAGTTGATTTCTATCACTCAAAGCCTTTATCTTTGCTCCATAATTTCAAATTAGTCCCTCTTTCAACTTCTTGTTTTCCGCTTTCAACTCTTCTATCTCTACATCTTTTAGACTAATTTGTGACATAGAACTGGTCAGTTCCTTAGTGGAGGACTTTTCCATTTTTCCTTCATCTGTACATAGAGATTGATCCCCTCGCTTCTCTGGCACTTGCATAGTTTCAATTTGATTGGTATTCAACAATGAAATTTGTGACAACAATTCAATCCTTTGTTTTTCCCAAGCATTCTTTTCATCTTGTAACTTAAAATTTTTACCTTTGTGATCCATCATTTCTTGATATATGGATTCGTTTTCTTGTTGTAATGCTGTCAACTCTGGAGATTGCACATGCTAATTATTTGGCACCTTCAATTTTTTCTTGAGAATTTGAATGGTATTTTCTTTTTCATAAATGAGCCTTTTGGTACACTGGTTGTTCCCTGGCTTGGCTCCCATGGTCACAAGGTCCACTTTTAGTTTTTCGATCTGGATCAAATTTGCTTTGTTTTCTTCCTTCTCTTGCCTTAGTTGACTCTCCATCTTTTCTATCACAGACTGCAATTTAGAAATCTTTAAAGTGAATTGCAATAAATCAGAATATAGGACATCTCCTGTTTGTTTATGCAATTGAATCTTATTTTTTATATTAATCGCATCAAGCTTAAATTCCATTTTAGAAACTTTCTCATCGTGCACCACTGCAAACCTTATAGTGTTTCTTCCTGAATCCGTAGCTGTAAGAAGGGAAACATTTTTTTCTTCCAACAGTCTTACTTGAGGGTACAATTTTTGAGTTTCTTTGGAAGACTACTTCCTCTTTGATGTATATTGTGAAAGGACATCAAATATGGACTTATATTGAGAGTTACTTCTAGATTCCTTTATTTTTGTAGGTGGTGGTGAAATCAAACTAGTTTTTTTCTGGAACAATTGAATCTCATTCCTGCATACTAATAATTTCCTTATGTCGTTCCACTTTTGATTTCTTCCTTGAAACTTCTTGATCAAATTCCATACTCTCAACTTCTGAAATACTTCTCTTACTAGTGATATCAGATTAAGCTGGTGTCTGAACTGGCATTGCCAAATTGCTTATTTGTTCCATATTCGCCTCTTTATTATCTTGTTCAAATTTGAATAAATTTTCCATTTATTTCAATCCTTCTACTATTTCATGATCAAAAGCCTTGTTTCCATTTTGATGTCTCCTTTGCAATATAATTTGATGAGGATCATAATTAATCATTTCATCCTCTTGGAAATCTATAATCTTCATTAATTTTTCTACTACAGAGAGGGTTGCCTTTTTCTTAATGATGAATGGACCAAATTTAAGAGGGAATTTCACATCCGATGCTTTTTTTAAAGCACGAAAATGTTCTTCTTGTGAATGCAACCTTTGTCTAATAAATTCCAAGGAAAAAACCCTCGCTGTTAAAAAGGCTGACAACAGACATGGTGCTCCAGTAAAACCATACACCCTAATTATAGTATGTTCTCTATATAAGAACCAATCACATGTTTGGCCTTCTGGTGTAGGCTGCAAAGTTTCTTTCATTTCTTTTAACACTCGGGGCATTTCAGCATTAAAAATAATTATGTAAACTTATTCCATGATTTTATGGGTGAACTCAAACATATTGACCTATTTAGGAAGGTCATGAGAAAACATGGTACCAATAAACTTGGATTTCGAAATGTTTGAAGAAATGAACAACTTCAGGAGAGATGATTGATATCTGAAATGATTCAACTGGTTGAAATTCACCAACTGGACATGAATCGCTTCAACTAGGAATTCATCAAAATTAAAACAACACACCGGACTCGATTGTGACTCTAGTGAAATTACTTGGAGAAGGAAACCTAACATAACTTCCGTGATTGACTTATCACTATCTAGACCTAAAATTTGACTCAGCACAAACAAAACTAATTGAGTATCTCGCTGAAAGACATCAATACTCAAAGGGAACGATAGGTTTTCATGCGACTGACCATCTTTCAAGACGTGTAATAAAAACTAGTCTTTTTTCTGCAGGACTACACTTTCTATAAAACTTTGCCATATTTTCTTTGTTAAACGACTCAAGGCTTTTGGGAAATGTTTCAGGTAAATGTAGAACCTCACGGATAGTTTGAGCATTTAGTCGACATAAAATTTTGGTTGTTTTTACATTAATGATTACCCTTTCACCCTGCGAATAATTTGCCGCACACCAACAAACAAATTCAAGGAAGTGTAGGGTTTGCTCGACAAAAAAATAGTATAGAAAAGAACCAAAAACATTAAATACATCCTTTCCCTGCAACTTAAAATCCATTAATTTCTCCTTAGACTGCGAAATACTACATAGACAAAACATGGTCGAAAATATCCCTTTCCTTGTCAAATACAAGCTTCTCGTTTTCATCCGAACTTTCATTGAAGGGAAGAAGGTCTTGGGTTTTCTCCATTTCGGACACAAAATCTAAACACTGAGGGTTTCGAGCTACCTGTGAAGTGAGCTTCTTAGATGATGTTCCAATTGACGAAGACAATGACGTGTTTCCTGTGGGTTCTTTTCCTCTAGGCAATAAGCGACAATTGTTTTTTTTAAAACTTCGAACAAACTTTTTATAGAACATATGCTTAGGTGGTTTCACAACTTGCCATGAGCGATTTAAATTTAATCGCTTTTCATAGAGGAATCTACCAACGCTTGCCATGTGGTAAGCGGTTTAATTTCGACTCCACCTTTTCCAAGTTTAACCACCGTGCACTTTCTATCGCGGGAACCCATTTCCACCGTCGCTTTGCTTTAGGGTGGGTCTGCATAATTATTCCGCCACGTTGCTACACATTTGCAACTTTTGGTGTGAGTCATCCAATTTTTTAGTACCTTTTCCACCTCCGCACTTGGAGTGAGAGACCTTATGTAGATACCTTAGAATAGTGACAATATTTGCATTGTTCCTCTCTATAAACATTAATAAGCAATGTTATATTAATGTTAAATAACGCAAGAATCAATATAGAATAAATTTAAAAAACATAAAGACAAAAATGCTAACAATATGAAGAAATCACTTGTTTGATCAATTATACCAATTCTAGACATTGTTTGTAGATGGGTTTGTAGAATATCTAGTGTAACATGAGAAGAATTCGATGAAGAAGAGGGAGAGATGACCATAAGAGATAAGAGAAGTCTAAACAACAAGATCAATCTTCCAAGACAACATTGAGATGAAACATTAAATTAGGAAAAGAAAAAGAGATCACATGTCGTAGCAATAACATCTAAATTTGGTGTTGTTTTTTTAGACAACCCATTTCATATTGGTTGCATAATTCTATTGTTCATGTAGTGTCCCTATTAGTAAATTTGTTAAAATTGGAAAATTGCAATTTTTGGCCAATTCGACCCTTAGACTATTAATGACTCGAATGGTTCCAAATAGATCCAAATGCTTCTGATTTGGGTCTGAAGGTGTTTGAAAGGTATTAGGACATAAAAAGAGACAAAATTTGCATCGTTCCTCTCTATAGATTTTAATAAGCATTGTCTAACCGAGATAAAACAAGAACCCATATAGAGGAAATTTTAGAAACATAAAAAATACCTAACAATTTGAAAAATATTCATAATTGTTGAGGTGTAATATGAAACATTTATGCAGTTATTATAGGCTTGGAAACTTCCAAAATACTTCAGCCACTTGCATTTACAATTAGAGAATGAAAGGCAGAATTACTAGGAAAATCTATGTCGAAGCCCCCAAGGGTAGATGGCTCCAAAAGACTCTTTAAACGATTTCGAATTGGATATGAATGTATATGAAGGGTATTAAGACATAAAAAGGAACCTCATTGGTGATTATAGACTAATATTAGAATACTTCTGCAACATCCATTTAACTTCAGGAGAAGTTGGCGAATTTTACTAGTCAAATCGAGGTTCGAAACCCCCAAGGGTAGGGGACAAAGATGGCTTCACAAATGTTGTAAGACCTTCCCAAATTTCAG
The DNA here is from genome assembly GCA_027924585.1 of Larix kaempferi. Taxonomy (NCBI): domain Eukaryota; kingdom Viridiplantae; phylum Streptophyta; class Pinopsida; order Pinales; family Pinaceae; genus Larix; species Larix kaempferi. The sequence goes on along the minus strand of BSBM01001051.1, from coordinate 24,577,790 downwards.
AACAGAGACATGGTATTGGTAAAGGAATTCAATGATCTCCCCAATGCATCATCAATTAGTTTCTATAGGCTTATGCAACTACCATAAATAAGATGTTTGGATACATGTCTTCACATGCTAGGGGGAAATGCTAGTAAAATTGACCATTGGTTATGAAATTCGAGATTTAGGTTCCAAGGACTTGTGCAATGTTAATGAAACTTCTTCATAACATTAATGACACTCCATGCATCAACAAAATCACAAATATTGACTTATACAATTTAAAATAATGTCTCTTCAAGCTCTGGCAACAATATATAGGGAAAATGGCACCATTTATGCATTGTTTGGTATTTCTCCATAGTTTCACTTGGTATTTAGACCTGATATTCTTTTGAGCATTAAATATAGAGTATATATATCATAATACAAATAAATGGATATTCTTGGACCATCATAGAAGCTACTCTCCTTCTTTGTTCTTGCGACTTTTATAAATTTCTCAAGTCCTCCGTGGGTACATCTCAAGACTAATTACACTGTCTCTAAAAAATCCGTTTACCCTACTGTCACCCCATCATATTCAAATCATCTCATCATCTTCAGATAATCTCATCATCAACGGAGCACCATCTACTGTCAGCAACCTTTTCATTTGGAACACCGTCTGCTGGAACATCCTCATCAGCAACACCCTCAGCTGGAACATCATCTGCTGTCAGCAACCTAGTCAACTGGAACACCATCTGCTGGAACATCCTCATCAGCAACACCATCAGCTAGAACACCTGCAACAAAAATCAGTAACTAAATATTGATACTATCAGTCATCTGGTACTGATATACCCTTTCCCTTGGAGAGGAATCCATCCCTATGGAAATAGATCAACTCGTGAAATATGGAACTATCAGTCAGCCAATACTGATCTACCCTCACCGTTGGAGAGGCATCAATCCCTACGGATAGGAATTAGCTTGTCAAAGATGGAACTATCAGTCATCCAGTACTGATCTACCCTCACCCTTGGAGAGGCATCATCTTGTGAAAGATGGAACTATCAATTAGCCAGTACTGATCTACCGTCACCCTTATAGAGGCATCAATCCCTATGGAGAGGCATCAGCTCGTGAAAGCTGGAACTATCAGTCAGGCAGTACTGATCTACCCTCACCCTTGGAGAGGCATCCATCCCTACGGATAGGGATCAGCTTGTGAGAGCTGGAACTATCAGTCAGCTAGTATTGGTCTTTCGTCCCTCCTGGAAAGGCATCTATGCTTTTGAATAGAATCTCTATCAGTCTTTCTTTCTAGAGAGATCCCTCTGGACCACATGAAGCTTCAAACTTCACACGAGCCAGAGGCTTAGTCATCACATCAGCAACTTGTTCCTCTGTAGGAACATAATCGAGCTTCATAGCTCCCTTCTACACCATATCCTAGATATAGTGGAACTTAATCTCGATTTGATTCAATCTATCATGAAACACATGATTTTCTGTCAACTTGATGCAACTTTGGTTGTCACGGAGTATCTCCATAGCATCAATCTCTGCATCGAACAATCCTGTCAACATCTTGTGAAGCCACACTACTTCACCACAAGATGAACAAGCTGCTACATATTCAACTTCCGCTGTACTGAGTGCAACACAGGGTTTCTTTCTATTGAGCCATGAGATCACGCCTGATCCCAAACTAAAGTAACATGATCCTAAGGTACTCCTTCTGTTTTCAGCACTTCCAGCCCAATCTGAGTCTGTGTACCCATAAAGTCTGAACTCACTATCTGAGGCATATCTAAGTCCATAATCCAATGTACCCTTCAGATATCTCATCACATGTTTTGCCGCAATCAACTAAACTTTCCTAGGTTCCACCATATACTGACTCAATGTGTTTACAGCAACGCAAATATCTGGTCTCGTATTTGTCAAGTACATCAAAGACCCAATCATCTGACGATACATCGTGGCATCAATCGAATCTAATGAAGCATCACTCAATAGCTTCAAGTTCGATTCCATAGGTGTGGCCATGGCCTTGCATTCCATCATCCCGAACCGCTTCAGGATCTCTATTGCATACTTATTTGTCCAAGGAAGATTCTATCCGCGCACTTTTCCACGCCTCCATGCCTAGAAAACAGTGCATCATACCCAAGTCCCTTATCTCGAACTCGGCAGCAAGCTTCCTCTTTGTATTAGCAATCAACCCATCCTCACCTGTCACAACCAGGTCATCCACATACAGTAGGAGTATCACTGGATTGCATTCCTCAACCTTGTAGTGAAGGTTGGAATCCTCTTTACTCTTGGTAAAGCCCAAACTAGTCAAGAAGCTGTCAATTCTGTCGTACCATGTCTTGGGTGCCTGTTTCGAATCGTACAAGGCTTTCTTTAGTTTGAACACATGAGTCTCCATGTCATGTGTCTCAAACCCGAGTGGTTGCTCCACATATACTTCCTCTTCCACTACAACATTCAAGAATGCTATCCACATATCCCGTAAATTTATAGATGCCTTCCATCTCTACCAGAACATTGTTAAGAGTGTGCACTACTCCAACATGTCAGCAAAGAGGTTTCATTCTAGATAAGTAGCAATGGAATGTTGTACAGTATCATAGACCACTTAGTACCCATTACTTGCATATAATTAGTATCTGGTTCATAATTGAATGCAATTTTTTTCTAACATGCACAATATACATCCTAAATATAGGAACATAAGTATGTATATGAGTGAACAAAATTATTTAAGTAATCATATATTATACAAGAAATAATAATTCAAATACTTATCTTTGTTTGGTTTTTGGGTGGACTCCCTCTCAATCTTTGCTTCCTTGCAGGAACTACTGGAGTCTCTAACAGAGTGTTCTTCTTCTTGTGGGAGATGCTTTTGTTCCTCAGACATCTCTTTCTTGTGATGAGGATGCTCCCTCTTGTTGTAATTCTTCTTGGTGTGTGTTGTGAGAGCCTCATCTTCACTAGCCATGTTTCTTTTCAAGCTACAATTTGAGATTCTTCCTGTGAACATTCCTCCCACATCCTACTGAATGTGATGAGCTTCTTCCTAGCACAAATTCCTTGGATGAAGGAATCCCATGACCTAGGAGGACAATTCAAGGTGGTCATCTCTATTTCTCCATTCTCTATATCTTCTTCAATGGCTCCAAGTTGTTCTTTTATCTGAGATACCCTTGTAAAGTGTGACTGCATGGTGTCTGCATTTTGTATCTTGGAATTCTTTAATTGATTCCTCAAAGTCATCTTCTGATTTATGTTCTTTCCTTCAAATAGCTTGGTCAAGAAGTCAAACATCTCTTTGGGTGTCTTTAGGGATGACACATGTGGTATGAGATGGTCCTTGATAGAATCTGCAATGATCCTCTTGGCCTTGACCAAGTTCTTTTTATGTAAGGCCTTAGCCTCATCTCCCTCTGGGACTGGAACCTCTTCACTTATGTAGGTATCCAAATAATTCTCTTATAGGATTAACCCAATCCTATACTTCCATTGTTGATGTATATGTAACTTCAGAATGTATTTCACATATGTATATTGTATTCCTATAGAGATGTTATTATTCTGCTATACGGAAGTGTCATCATTTATATTGTAAGTGTCGTAACTTATACTTGATGGGTTATTAAACCACCTTGTTGGGGTTGGCCCTGTATGAGTGATGTGGGTCAAAGGGTTATTAGACCACCCTACTGGGAGTCGTCCCAATCAGCATTATGTTATGTGGTTAAGTTAGGGCCGACCTAGGTGAGTGAAGGTCAAGTGATGTAGTGTATAAATAGAGAGTGTGTCTCTCTCATTTTACACATTCCATTGTTCACTCACTTCACATTAGTGAGAGAAGAGGAGGATGTGCACAAGTGGAGGAAGAGCATGCTGTTGTAGATATCTATCTCTTGGGTTTGATCATGGTGATCATTGTATTGATGCTTATTCTATCTCTGATGAAGTTGCGGGGTTTTTCACCTTCTTGGTTTTCCCCGGTGAAATGTTTTGTGTCTCTTGTATGTTGTCTCTAATGCTTGATATGTTGTACATGTTGTTCTTTCAGTTAAAATATTAGATCAGAATGTATTAAATTCTGAAAAACTAACATGGTATCAGAGCTAGCTTGAAAGAAGGCATGGTATGGCATTTATGCCACACTTGTTGCACTTGGGAAGCTAGGGCTTGATATAGAAAAAACTAGTCATCATAGCACTTTCTCTATAAATACATTTTGGTGAGGTTTCAGGATATAAAAATCATACAAGTCGAATATAAGATCCCCATGTACCTTGTGTCCAAAGGAAAACCTTTAATTCATTGTACTTTGTCATTTATGATCTGTACAATATAGGGTTTCTGCCTCTTCCAGATCTGAGTCATAAACAGGTGACCTAGGAAAAAGGGTCACAACTTGGGCTAGGAAGCTCCAAATGAAATTTTGTAAAAAGTGGTAGGTAGGGAATGGACACTAATATCGCAGGTAATCTTTTTAGAGGCCGAAACTTAACCAGTGACACGTGGCATTCCGTACAAGTTCGCTCTGCTGTTTTATCCCATAAACAGGTCATGTTGCGACACTTGGCATAACTCTCTCTCAGAGAATCCAATTGAGCTCAGACCTATGGGGTTGTAAATATAACAGGTCAGGATACCATAGGAAAAATATTCAGACCCTGTAGATCATAAATTTCGGAGTTACACTAGAATCAATCAGGTGCATATTTCTGTCAAAACATAATTGGATTTTGAGCACCTTCATTCATGGCTCCGGGAATATAGGGATTTAGAGAAAGTTGTAATTTTTGTAATCGGAGACCAAGACTGGATGCTCCTCATCAAAATCAAAATTTAGAGACCAAGATCGAATTTTTTGGTTGGGAAGAAGGCCAGGCTTGATCAAACCCTAGGTCGGGACTTTGATCAGAAAGGTGAAAAATTAGGGCTTCTGCAAAAATGGGAATTTTGGAAATCTGTGACCATAGCTGGAAGCTCCTTGGAAAAATTGAAGTTTAGAGCTTTGGATCAAACCATTTGGTTGGGAAAATCTCCGAGAAACTCAAACCCTAGTTCAGGGTCCTCCCTAGTGAATCTGAAAGATTGAAAAGCAAATTTGAGGGGTGAAACTCGGCAGTTTTCAAATTCTGAGTATACCAGCTTGATCAAGTCATCAAGGCGCATATTTCTATCCTTTCAGAAGTTTGAAATTCAAAGTTTGAATTTTTAGGGTTTCTCTGACAAACCATAATCCAGCTCGAGATCCAGTTTCTACAAATCAAATGGAGTGGGTTAATCCTAAAAGAAAATGGTTTGGTCACCTACATAAGTGAAGAATTTATTGTTTCAGAGGGAGATGAGGCTAAGGCCTTACATAAGAAGATTACAAGAAATATCGACAGGTATGACTTATCCAGGTATGTTTCGAGATCTGTTCATGATTATGTTTATGGTATGTTTGTCTTCATTAAGGTTAGTATAATCTTGATTAACTTTAGGCTTGTCATATCACCTTAATCAAATTATGAATGCAGATATTCATTGATTAGGGTTTTGACACTTATGATTGTACTAATGCATTGTGGTGTTGTATGAGGTTGATGTTGTCCGCTAACATGAAAAGTACATCAAGAAAGACAAATCATGTTCAAGTTCAAGAACATATGATCATGGTGACATGAAGACAAAGATTCATCCATTGTCATGGATCACATAGAAGCTCTACTTACAAGGTATGTATAATTTGATTCTACAATGCTTAACCTATGAGATATGCAGGTTACTAGCACAAGTCATTGAAGAGAACAAGAAGACATTGCTAGACATAACTAGCAAACATGATAACCAGGTATGTTTTTCCTATATCAAGTTAGAATCCTACCTTGTGTTAGGATCTTATACTATGTATGGTTGATAATGATTATTCATGAAGTTAGAAATGTAAGTGATCAAGGGTTTATGCATATTATGTCTCTTACCTTGATTGATGATATGACTAACCATAAAAGCCCTTTGGTCAAATAATAATATGCATGAGTAAAAGAAGTATTCCCTGAAACCTTGAATACTAATGTTTATTATCTGTGTTTGAAATGATCATGACTATACATGTTTAAGATTATTGTGTTTTGATAGTATTGAGGTTATACTAATGAATGTATGTATGAGACCTCGAGGATAACGCAATGATGATACTAGTAAGTATGCATAAGTGCTCAAGGATGGATATAAGCTCAAAGACAGGTAATCCAGGAAGCAAAGATCAAGAGGGAGCACACTCCAGTAGTTCTTGCAAGGAAGCAAATATTGAGAGGGAGTCCACCCTACAACCAAACAAAGATAAGTATTTGAATTGTCATTTCTTGCATACTTGTTTGTTTAAATAATATTGCTCAGTGATATATATGCTTATGTTCCTAGACTTAGGGTGTGTATTATGCATATTAGAATAATTGCATTAATGAACAGTATACTACTAATATGCATGTGATGGGTAAGTGGCCTATGGCACTGTACAACATTCCATTACTACTTATCTAGAATGAAACCTCTTTGCTGACATGTTGGGAGTAGTGCAAACTCTTAACAATGTTCTGGTAGAGATTGGAAGGCATCTAGAAAGTTACGGGATATGGATAAATGTTGTATTGAAGCATTGGCTAAAAAGAATTGCATGACTATATGACATATTTCTTTATGTAAGAATTCATTTTGAAAACTATGAGATGTTTCTAATCATGAAATTTAACTTGCTTTGTAGGAAAGATCGTATACCATCACTTACAAAAGAAGGACTACAACATTTTTTCAGCAACAAAGTTATCTATTGAAGATATTGAAGTTCCCAGGATTTGGGAAGAATGCCATGATCAAGGAGTACCAGTTGATCATGAAGAATGATGTTTGGGATGCAATCCCAAGACCTGAAGGGAAGTCTATTGTGACTTCCAAGTGGATCTATAAGATCAAGCATGTTGCAGATGGTGGCATAGAAAAATACAAAGCAAGGTTTGTAGCTCGTGGCTTCTCTCAGAAAGAGGGGATAGACTATGAAGAGATTTTTTCTCCTGTAGCCAGATACACTTCCATCAGAATAATAATTACGCTGTCTGTAGTGATGAAGTGGAAGATACACCAGATGGATATTGTGTATTCGAAGAGGAAGTGTATGTGGAGCAGCCACTTGGTTTTGAGACACATGACAAAGAATCATATGTGTGCGGGTTGAAGAAAGCCTTGTATGGCTTGAAGCAAACTCCTAGGACTTGGTATGGTAGGATAGACAACTTTCTATCCAGTTTGAGCTTCACTAAGAGTAAAGCGGATTCCAACCTTTACTACAAGGTTGAGAAAGGCAATCGGGTGATACTACTTATGTATGTGGATGACCTGTTTGTTACAGGTGAGGATGGATTGATTTTCGATACCAAGAGGAAGCCTGCTGCCGAGTTCGAGATGAAGGAATTGGGGATGATGCACTATTTCCTAGGCATGGAGGTGTGGCAGAGTGCAGATGGAATCTTCCTTGGACAAGGGAAGTATGTCGTAGAGATCGTGAAGAAGTTCGGGATGATGGACTGCAAGGCCATGGCCACACCTATGGCATCGAACCTGAAGCTTCTGTGTGATGCTTCATCTGATCCTGTTGATGTCACTGTGTATCGTCAGATGATTGGGTCCTTGATGTACCTGACGAACATGAGACCAGATATTTGCTTTGCGGTGAACACATTGAGCCAGTTCCTGACAGATCTGAGGAGTGTTCACCTGGTTGCTGTAAAGCATATTCTGAGGTACCTGAAGGGTACAGTTGATTATGGGCTCAAGTATGATGCGAATCAAAAGTTTAACCTATAGGGTTATGTTGATTCAGACTGGGCAGGCAATGCTGCAGATAGGAAGAGCACATCTAGGTGCTACTTCAGTATGGGATCAGGTGTGATCTCTTGGTTTAGTAGGAGGTAGTCCTGCATAGCACTGAGTACAGCCGAAGCAGAGTATGTTGCAGCTTGTTCAGCTAGTTGTGAGGCAGTATGGCTGAGGAAGCTACTATTTGAGTTATTTGATCTCCCGTTGGATGTTACTGGTATCTTTTGTGACAACCAGAGTTGTGTGAAGCTGTCTAAGAACCCAGTGTTTCATGACAGGTCAAAACACATTGAGATCAAATATCACTATATCAGGGATATGGTGTAGAGGGGAGCCGTGAAGCTCCTATATGTTGCAACGGATGAGCAGATTGCAGATGTGTTGATGAAACCACTAGCTAGAGTGAAGTTCGTGTACTTCAGAGAGAGGATTGGTGTTATTCAGATTGACGACACATCAAGGAAGAAGTGATGGACACATTTGTTGGAGCCATTCCAAGCATGGTGAGAGGAGGATCCTTCACATGGTCGTGGATGTAAGCACTGGATGATGCACATCAGGATGATGCTCCAGTTATTGCTCTATAGATGCATCATCTTGGATGCTTGTTATGATCAGTTGGATAATGTATATGTATATGCATCATGTTGGATGCTTGTTATGATCAGTTGGATCATGTATATGTATATGCATCATGTTGGATGCTTGGACCATGTATCTGTATATGTATCAGGTGGATACATTGTATGATCAGGTAGATCATGTATGTTGATATATATCAGGTGGATACATTGTATGATCGGGTGGATCATGTATCTATGTATGTATCAGGTGGATACATTGTATGATCAAGTGGATCGTGTATGATGATATGTATCAGGTAGATACTTGGTATGCATCAAGTGGATGCATTGTATGATCAGGATGATCATGGATGACGAGCTTCAGGATATTGCTCTAGATGACATGCATTAGGACAATGCAGTGATGATGATCAGGATGATCATGTACATCAAGATGATGTATGGTGAGTATCAGGTTGATACACTGTGGTTGTGGACATGTTGTGCAAGGGTAGCATGTAATAAGTCCTGGAGATCTAGACATGATGAAAAGGGCCTCAGATGCTCTTTAGAGATCTTTCTTGGCAAGACACTCTTTTAAGGTTTTGCTAGACCACATGTAATAAGTCCTGGATATCTGGACAGGATGAAAAAGGCCTCAGATTCTCTTTAGATATCTTGCTTGACAAGATACTCTTTTAAGGTTTTGTGGTAGGGGTCACATATAATAAGTCCTGGAGATCTGGATAGGATGAAAAAGGCCTCAGAGGCTCTTTAGAGATCTTGCTTAGCAAGACACTCTTTAAGGTTTTGTGATAGTCACATGTAAAAGGTATTGGGAGATCTGATAGGCTGATCTGTGTGCTCATAAAATGAATGGGATGCTCTTTCGAGGTTTTGTTGATGCACATAATCAGTCCTGAGTATTCCAGAGTATGGCCAATGATGATGAAGACCTACAGGTGGTGGGCCTACATCCAGTATGAAAAAGGACTGGCTCTATAGAACTTTCTATGATGAGTAGATGAGAGATTGATTGAGATAGCAGCAGCAGTGATGATGACGATGATTCGATGACGATGACCAGTGATGATGATCCAGAGAAGAAGACTTCTGCTAGTAGATCTGTGTCGAGAAATACCTTCCTGGTTAAGAGGGAGTGTTGATGTATATGTAACTTCAGAATGTATTTCACCTATGTATATTGTATTCCTATAGAGATGTTATTATTCCTCTATATGGAAGTGTTTGTATTCCTATAGAGATGTTATTATTCCTCTATATGGAAATGTTGTCATTTATATTGTAAGTGTCATAACTTATACTTGATGGTTTATTAGACCACCTTGTTGGGGTCGGCCCTATATGAGTCATGTGGGTCAAAGGGTTATTAGACCACCCTACTGGGGTCGTCCCAGTCAGCATTATGCTATGTGGTTAAGTTAGGGCTGACCTAGTTGAGTAAAGATCAAGTGATGTAGTGTATAAATAAAGAGTGTGTCTCTCTCATTTTAGACATTCTATTGTTCACTCACTTCTCATTAGTGAGAGAAGAGGAGGATGTGCACAAGTGGAGGAGTAGCATGCTACTATAGATATCTATCTCTTGGGTTTGATCATGGTGATCATTGTATTGATGCTTATTCTATCTATGAGGAAGTTGTGGGGTTTTTCACCTTCTTGGTTTTCCCCGGTGAAATGTTTTGTGTCTCTTGTCTCTTGTCTCTCATGCTTGATATGCTGTACATGTTGTTCTTTCAGTTAAGATCCTATATCATAATGTATTAAATTCTGAAAAACTAACATCCATGTTCGGAAGTTATCATCCCCTTCAAGCTTATCTGCAAGCTTGATGTGGTGAGACATCTTAATGAGAAACTCAAATGTAAATAAAAGATTTAGATCTTACCACTGGATTTGGAGCTGGTTAGGGTTTGATAGAGAAACCCTAAAAATCCAAACTTGGAATTTCAAACTTTTGACTGGACAAGGAGATGCAATTGAATTAGGCGAGCAAGCTGGTGTGCTCAGATTTTGAAAACCCTAAATATTTACCCCTCAAAAGTGACCTGCGAATTTTGGATATGCAATTTTTGTCAAATTCTGGTTTTCTTGTTTTTTGTCCAATGCACAATGGCCTCTCCAATTTTTGTCCAATGCACAATGGCCTCTCCAATTCCCAATTACGATGGGAATCTTTCACCCTCGAATTTGGTACTAAGGCAAGTAGAGTAAACACTCCACTAGCATGGACAAGGTACAAGCTCTCCAAATTGCAAAGATGCAAATAAAAATGATCAAAAGGTACTCTCCTTCTTTGTTCCTGTGAATTTTATTAACTTATCAAGTCCTCCATGGGTCAAATTCGTTCCAAAGGATTCATTCCAACTCAATTTGGGAAGAGATTCCAATGTGTGCCACTTGTCCAACAATTCCTAGTGTCCTTATTCCCTCATTTCGAATGGGTGTCTCTTGGGCTGCACTAACTTCCTTATGCACTTTATTGGACGCTATTTTTATCCCTAACATGTCATATATTTCAGATGTCAGCATTCAGGTCTGATTTGTGTCATAGGTTTCATAGCATCTTCATCATTGTTGTCACACTAGAGGCTAGGGAATCTAGCCCAAGTGTCACAATTCTTCTAAGATGCCTCTTCCTCTTCCATGGGACTTATTCTTCCACTCCAATTAGACCTTACATGACTCATGCCATGAATAATACCTCTTAAACTACCCCATGTATGGTACCTTTCATCTTGAACTCGAATTGGTGAGAGAATCATGCCAATTTTAGTGGGGAATATTTCCACAAATGGGTCCCACAAACTCTTAATATGTGTCCTCATGGTCCAATTCCCAATTAGGATGGGAATCTTTCACCCTCAAAATTGGTACTAAGGCAAGTAGAGTAAACAATCCACATTATGGACAAGCTATGCTCTCCAATATGCAAAATGAGGAATGATAAAAAACCACTCTCCAATGGCATAGATATTATTGGTGATTGTATTGGAATATTCCATGGTAATGATATTGGCATGAGATCCCTCTAAGATTTTGGAATGTACTACGACGTCTATGATGTAAGGGTTTGAAGGTGAAAATATATGAAGTCTATTGGTGATTATTTATGGGATTTGATTACACTCTTTTGAGGCATCTTTATGGTCTTGCTATACATCTGAAGTATATCTTGGAAGAACTTGTTGCCATTCTTAGACGATGGATTTGGGGCATGTACAAGTTGACATTGTGACATCAATACAATGATACAGGTACAAGGACATAGATACACGTATAGGTTGATGGAAACCGTGATACAATGGCAGTGGAATATTGTTCTTCTTATTCATATTAGGGTGGCAGGATCGAGCAAGGATAGGAGATTGAAGTCTCCTTTGGGTTGGTGCTTGTGATCTCAGGGAGTTGGGGATTCCATCCAGTTGGTGCTAGTAAGACTATTGAGTTGGAATTTATTGAGGTCTAGAGTCCTATCTATAGGTTGGAAATTATGAAAACCAAGGGGTTGTAGCCTCGTTTTATATGGAGCTAGTAAACCGAGGTGTTGGAGCTTCCTTAGGTTTCGAGCCTCCTTACAGTTGGTGCAGTTAAATCAGGGAGTCAATTCCTTCGAGAGAGTCTGATAGCTAGACCGAAGATCTCTAGAGCACATGGACGAACATGGAAGTCTCTACTCCGTAGATGGGGTTCAACTATTATATGAATCAAATTATGATTGGATTGGATTATAAGAATGATACTCCATTTAAATGCAAAAGGTTTTGATATATGGAAATCTGTTCTAAATGCTTACATCGCTCTAAAAGGACTACAAAAAAATGCATCCATGAAGGAGATAACAAATAATAATTCAATGGAAATGGATATCATGTTGCATGGAATACATGATCATGTGAAAGATAAATTTGGAAGGTGTTCATCATTTGGGACAAGGTACAAAATCTCTACACAAAGGGACCCCATTCTTAGCATTATTTTTGTCGCAGGTACCTAAAAAGATCGGGTAAATAGTCCATGAGCTTTGGAGTCCAAAGAAGGCTTAAAAAGTATAAGGGAAGAAGCTTACCTTAGGGGGCCTACAAACTTATGCGAATAGGCCCAAGCACTTAAAATATTAAGCAGAGGCGCTAGAGCATCAACTACACAAGACGTTAGGCGACGATGAGGGCGCTATGTGGTAGGTGTTGGTTCATCCAACAATACTAAGAGGTGGGGGGGGATTAGTATTTCCTTTTTCAACCCTTTTATATAAAATTAGTACTAAGCACAAGTTAAATAATCATTCCAAATGTGAATAGGACAATTAAAAATTTGAACACACCGATTTATCATGGAAACCTCAAAGGTAAAACCAACAAATCTTTCCTATTATTGAGGTAATCGTATACAAAATTGTTCTACAAGAACCAACTTGATGGAGAACTTAATCCCATGGATTCTTCTTCCACTACAGAAACGATGCTCCTACATCCCTGGTTTTCTACCTGCTAAATAGACAAGGATGCCCCACCACCCTAAATCTCTACCCACGACTGGAAGGAGGCAAGAATTCCCTTAGAAGGCTTGAACCTGCCGCAAGAAGCACCCAACAACCCTCTAGTTTATAATAGTTTTTAACTTCGGTTTTTCAGATCTCGCTTCTGATATGCAATTACCAAAACTTGATAGACACCTATGGTCCTTTTCATACATTTGACTTGTATGGTTATATATATTTTTAAAGAACTTTATTATTTGAGAACATTATTAAGGAAAATCATGCCTCTTCATAAAAAAAATATTGGATCCTTATAATGGCATCAATTCATCATTGATCTTCATAGTCTTTCAATCTTGTTTTAATTAGTAAGGAATTACTATTTTGCAGAGTTAACCAATTTTGGAAATTCTCCAAAGTTGGCAATTTGGCCAAATTGTTCTCCAAATATACCATTTCCAAACATCTCTTCAATAGAGTGGATGTCAAACTGGAGGTCAACTAAGATTTACAAATATTTCGCGTCCGATCCTTTAAATTAACCCTCCAGCATCTCTCAACAACTGAATGATTCAAACTCGTTGGATCTTTGTCAATCCACATCGACAGTGGACTTCAACATGCACTTAGCTAGATTTCATAAAGAATACGCACTGTATCCTATGATTTAAATGTTGCACAACTTAACCCAACGTAACTATCCTGTAGCATTGGATCGCCCCATCCAAGATTGATGATGGAATTCAAAATTTTATGAGACCAATTACAAACCCTTGCCATCAATATGTCCCATCAGTTAAATCAAAGGGTAACGTCTTTGACCCTTAATGTATTATAACGCGCTATAACAGTATTTCATTGCTTTGATATTTAATTCCGACGGCTCTGTAGATTTATTGCGATCCGTGTTCTGGTTTTTATTTATCATTTCCGATCTGTGTTGTGGAGATAAATAGGATCTGCTCCTATTCGCTCGAGGTTTTCGAAAATGTTTTCTAAATTAGCTCTGTGTTCGACTCTTTCTCCATCCACTGGTGCTCATCAAGGTTAAGTTGTTAGAGTTGGAGAATAGGAAATTCTGAGGATTTCGACCACTGCTTTGCTTAGCGGTCGCGAGATCCTGTACGAGAAACTTTCTTGCAGGAGTTCTTCAAGCCTATCTCCTTATTTAATGGCATAAGGTAGAAGTCGTGGAAGGACTAGCATCATTGATGCAAACACCCACAAACAAGTCAAGAAGTTGGACAAGGAAATGGAAGAGGTTCGGCATAAGTTCGACTCATTGGAGCAAACCATGGAAAATGACAAAACCGAAATAATGCAAACCATGGAAAATGACAAAGCCAAAATGATGGACATGATGGCACAAGAGAAAGCCGAAACAATGGATAGGAATGTGCAAGACAAAACCGAAGTGATGAGGCTAATGTGAGCCCTCCTTCGTTAACATGATGAAGCCATTCAAAATCAACCTTAGGGGAGCCCAGGTACTTCGGTAGGTTCTTAACAGTCCCATCCGTCCCGTCCAACTTCTGGAACTCCCTCGACTCCCTCAGAGACTCCCTCAGAGGCAAGATCGGCAAGATCATCAGGTGGGGTCAAACCAATGGATATCAACCCCTGAGGGAACCACACGGACCACCCACCATGGTCACTTCTTATTTTAGGTTTAGTTTTTTGTTAGTTTAGGCCAGGGCTTTTGTCCTCAGCTCTTATGTTAAGTTTGTATCGACAGTTATTTTAGGTTTATTTTTTTGCAATTTTAGGGGAGGGATTTTGTTCAATGCCCTAAATTTTGAAAAATTATTTAAACTCTATGATGATGTCCCTGCTATTTGAAGGATTGTTGTGGCCACAACAGATCCCATGCTTGGCTGAAGCACGGGAACCCCCCATTTAATAAACACAAAGGTATCCGAGTGAGTTTACTTGTAGATATGAGATTTTGGTTTTCTCTAACCCATACTCATGGTCTGCGTGTTTGTTTTTCGTTCTGAATTTGTCTAAGTGTTTTGGATTGCAGAAAGCCTTTAATTTTGAATATTTGGTCATTTGCTTTCATCAACCCAAAACCCAACATTCGGGAAACGTGAAACCCGAAACCCGACAGTTGCGGGTTGCAGGATTTTTGTTTGCTTGTCATGGAGTTTACGAAACCCGAAACCTACAACCTGACAGTTGTGGGTTGTGAGATTTTGTTTTGCAACTCATGATTTTCGTTATCCCGAAACCCGCAACTTGACATTTGCGGGTTGCGGGTTCTCTTTGTAATTACTTTCGGGAATTTTCATCCCGAAACCCAAAACCTGCAGTTGCGGCTTTCGGCTTTTGGGATTTTCTTTTTAGTTTGATTTTGTTGTGTGTTCTTGAAACCTGCAACCCGACACTTTCGGGTTGCGGGCATCGGGAAAAGTGTTTCAATTGTGAATTTTCTTGCAATCTTGCAACCCGCAACCTGACAATGTCGGGTTTTGGTTTTCAGGATTCTTAAATAAACTTTTGAAATAAATGATGAACCTGATTCCGCATCCCACCCTGGTTCATCTCAGTCGTTCATTTGTTTTGATCCCATGGTCATGTTTTAATTTGGTAAATGTAATAAGTAGGGTTTTTCTTTTTTATTTTGTCATTTTTACTGTTTGAGATTACCCCGTTGCTTGGATTTTACTGTGGATTCCTGTTAAGGTGTCCATTTTTACCATTTCTTCAGTTATTTTGGGTAAGTTTGTTGTCCTATTTCTATTTTTTTTCCAATTTGCTTTTTTGGATTGAATTTTGATTTTGATTTCTTTATTTATCAGAAATTGCAAGCTTTTCACCATGTCGAAAAACACACGATCCAAAATGGCACACAGAGATCCCTTAATCAAAGACCCTAATTTTGGTATCCTCTCGGATACCAGTGAGAAGTTCACTGACACATACTAGGTGGATTGGTCTAAAATTTATGCTATATTTTACAACGACGACCTTTCTCACATTGAGAACGATAAACTCATGTATGAGAGGATTAGGGCTTCCCAAATTCACGCTATCACTGCATGTCCTGTTGTCCTACCTTACACTGATGCAATGAAATGGATTATTGAAAATGCCAGTATCAAAGACCGCTCTTTCAATGATAGCGTCGGTGCTCAATTGACACATTTCCGCCCGGAAGTCTTCGTTCGAGCTTTTGCTCTTAAACCCCATGCACAGACCCTTTCTTCTGAGTTTATCCAGTCCTCAAAGACTTGCTATAACTTCCCTGAAATGATAAAATCTTGGATGGTTAAGCCCAATGCCTTTGTTGCCAAGGCTGACAACCTCTATCCTATTATCTGGTTCAAGGAACCCTACTCTCTGTTGGCAGCCATGCTTTGCAGACTTTTCGGTCTCCCCAATTGTTCTCTTTTCAAAGCCGAATGGGCACCTATAGCACATCATGTGTTAACCACGAATGAATCTTTCCCATGGTCAACTATCCTGTCGTCAGAATTGAAGAATGCGATATAGGATTACCATAAGGCACCTGCTCATAAGAAGCCACATTTTTCTTTTCTGCCTATGTCCTTGATGTTTTTTGTGCAGAGTTCCAGTTTCCTAACTTAGGTTGGATTTGGACCCCTGCAGACCCTCCTGTACACATCTACCATTCATCATTGTGGGAAGGCGTTTCTTTGCCTTTATTGTATGATATCTGTGATAGCTTTATGGGTACCATTTATTTTAAGATCTTCAAACAGGAGGCACCTGCATTTTCAAAAGATGCCAAAACATTCATTAATACCATGGGTGATTGGTATGTGTTCAAGTACTTCTCGTACATCAGAATCTGGGGAAGTGATACAGTGCACCTTCTACCTAGAATAGTCCCAGACAAGCTAGTTTTATAGGAGGTTTCATTCCAGACAATGACTGATGTCATGTATAAGAAACTCACAGGTCCCAAGAAGAAAGGTTGGCCTAAGTTTCCTCTGAACCTTGGCCAGCTGGTTATCCCTACCTCAAATTGGACTGCAGTTCTTGGTGACCAAATAGCTGCCTTGAAATTGGGCACTACTGAGAAGAGGAAACATGATCCCAAAGAGTTCCTGGATGCACAGTTCAAACAGATACATATAAAAATGGATTATGCACATCAGGTTCAACCAGATGATTTTATATACCAAGGGTCAGACACATTTTCTCAAGTCCTCGCCAAAGCCAAATATTCACAAGAGCAGCATGATATTTTGAAATACCAGAAGGATCTCAAAATTAGAGTTTTGAGCTACATGGCCATGTAGCTGAATTTAACTGAACAGACAAGGAGAGACAGAGAGGAAAAGGAAGCCCAGAAAGCTAAAGCTCCTTTAATGCTCACATATCCTGATGGAGATAAAGGTAAAGCTTCCCTGGAGCAACCTCCACGTGAGAAAATTGCTGAAACAACTAAAGTGTTACTACAGACAGCTCGAAATTTCAAGCAAGAGATGACACAACTGTCATCAGTGATTAATAATCAATTGCTAGAAACTCCTAGGCCTTCTATCAATACTCAACTTCCTACCACAGAGACTCAAGAAGATGATGACCTTGTCCTGACTAAAGCTAATCCAACAAAGAGGAAGAAAGTGCTGGTTTCTAAGTCACAAGTGTCCACAATCAACATAATCGATTATGATGAGGAAGTTGTACCTGACCCTCCAGTACCATTGACAGAGGAAGTTATTGAAGATCCTAAGGCTGTCACTGACTTGTTGGATAGTATTGACATGGATCATTCTTTCCCAAATCAAACAATGTTAGATTTTAATGTTACCCCAGGCATTGCATCTTCAGCATGTGTGCTACCGTCTGTTCAACAAACCTCCACTGCACCTTTAGGAGTGTCACTTCCATTTTCCTTGTCCTGTTTGTTTAACACTCTCATTGATAGTACCGCTCCATTGCCAGAACACCTAGTTCCTTTTTCCATTTCATCATCCATGATTGCGGAAGTCCAGTCTTTGACAGTCCCTCTGCAGTCACCCATAGTTAACTTATTATCAGCTACCACCGATGAATCTTCCAAAGTTTCTCCTCCATCATCACCTATCAAGGCTGATAAAAAATTGTTGCTTCTAGAAACTAATGTTGAAAACCCAGTTCCACTTTCTGAAGCTTTTGTCTCAACACCTTCACCAATTGAAGTCTTATCAGTTACCAAAGCCATCTCCACACCTCATATTATCCCTCAAGTCACTTTGCCTATACCTAATTCAGGGGTCATTCAAACACCCCCTTTGGTTCCAACAATGAATGTTACTTCTACGTCTGCAGGGGAAGTGATTGAGTATGCAGATCAGGATGTAGTTCCCCTTGGTGACTACTTCTATAGCCCTGATGATAAGGCGGTAATGAGAAGAACCAGGAAGAGGAGTAGAAGTCAATGTGGGTTAGAAGAACCTGTCCTGAATCAGGTAATATGGGTTCCAAGGACCAACAACCCATGAGATGAAGCTGTAGAAACTGTTGCAACTTTAGGGGCTTTTGCTAGTGCCAATTGGGGTTCAGTCCAAGTTCTGGACAAAGAAGTTGATCTGAAAGAGAATGAAAGAAGATTTGGATGAAATCAAGACATAGCATGTAACTTATGTGGCTAACCTCAGAAAGACTTGGGCAGATAAAGTCCAAGATCTAAAGAAAAGGAATGATACACTTCTCACTGAACTTCGCCAGTCACACTCTCAACATTCCACAGATGCAGAGAAGATAGCTTCTTTGGAGAAGCAAGTTGAGGATGCAACTGCAAGTGCAACATCCTCAAGTTCCCTCAAGTTTTCCTCATATGATTTTAAGAATTTGGCCCTTAAAGTTAATCGAGACCATCACAAATTGTTGGAGAAGGTTTACCTCACTCTTGATGAGATCAGGGAGAACTTCATTAAATTTTCCAAGATGTATACTACTCTGGAAGAACAAAAGGCAAAGAGACTTTAGCTTGTAAAGCTGAGGAAGAAGTCAGTCAATGGAAGTTGTATATAAAGAAAATGCCAGAAGACACCCCGATCCTTAATAGTTTTCAAATGAAGAAGGTGAAATCCTCCCTAAACTTGCTTGATTTCAATGAAACAACTGAGGAGATTATCAGCAAGTCTAAAGACCTATGTACCAGACGCTGGTATGCAGTTGACCATATTATGGAGGTTTTGAAGTTTCCATTTATGGAGCCTATTCTAGATGCTTTGCCACCAAAATGAAAACTTGAGGAGCTTGAACATAGGTGTGAGGATTTTGCACAGAGAATTCTGGATCTTGATCAAGTCAACATCGATGATGTGGAGCGTTTGGTGAGAGAACCGGTCATCTTGGAGGGCAGGATTCGCATTTACCTTCGCACTTGGCACAAGCTGGCCAAACATGACATGGAAAATAATACATGCAATGCTCAGTTGGCTTTAGAATCTGTCAATTTCCCCAATATAGATGAGTTGTTAGAAATATATTAGAAATGGCAGGATTTCTTGGATCGGTAGTGTGATCCGATTTTGTAATCCCTATTTTGGGAGATCTCTATCTTTCTTTTTTGTTGTAATTTCCTATTTAAAGAGAAAGGACCTCTCGTAGTTCGAGGTTGGGAATTTTGGAGTTGCAAGTCAGCAGGAGACTGGATTGGAGATACTCTGTTTAGCAATGCTTTTTGTAATTTCTGTACAAGACCTATTTTAATACAGTGAAGTTATCTTTTGATCTATCTTCTGTTATTCCTCAAATTTCTTTGAGAATTTATGATTTGTGCTTCAAATTGTCATCTACAGTGCATGATATCTTTTGCATATGTTTAAATGTATGGATCTATTATATTGGTTTCCCTGTATGATTGATTTATGCTGCAAAGTGTTTTATTGAGTTTATTCAATTTAAATACTTTCTTTATCGATTTCTGCAAGTGATTCATAGCACAATAATCATTCTTAATTTTTCAATTAGCAAAGTGGTTACAGATTCATCTTGAACATGCTTAAGTACTCGAATTATTGTCTTTTAATTTTCATTAATGGATTGTAATTTAAGTTAATAAGTGAAACAACTAAAAGCATTTCTGTGAAAGGTTGTAATTTACTTATTCATCACACCTCAGGGTTAATCTGCACAACATCAAGCTTTCTTTTTTAGAATAGCACTAACTTAGATTAGCTTCCTCTTCTAAAATAGGTTAGGTTAGCTTAGTTTTACCATTTTCGCATCCTTGTTTTCCTTGATTGGAAAACTGACCTAATTGGTCAAATCACCAACTCTTCGAGTGCCAGCGGAGGCCGAATATCCGTGGGGGATTACCATATCAAATAGCTTTGGGATAGAACTGCCCTTCCGCAGGGTCTTTCGAATCATTTCAACTTTGGTTTTCTTCCTCTGTTGGGAGCCTTGGAACCCATTCCAGCACCTTTGCATCTAACCTACACAACCGAGGCATCAACAAGGATAGATATCCAGTTTTTTGAATATTAATTTTAATTAATTTTTGTAATTCTTTATTCTTCTCTAAATTCTTAACCTCTCTTATTTATCGATTATTATTTATTGATTATGTTTGGATTTATGTATTCTGTTTCAGTTTAGATAAAGTTTTGAATTTATTTTGCATGATAGTTTAAATAACGGAAAACAAAAAATCGAGGCCATCAATTCGACATAGTGATTATTTACTGGAGAAAAACTCTTTGAATTTAGAAAAACTCCATGAAACACATTAACGAACCATATTTTATTTCGTTTTTCAGATTGAGCAAGGAACCATATTTTTCTTGGATGTGCATTTTAGCTATTTTGTATAAGATTTGAAAATGGAGTTGTGTTGATTTTCGAAGTACTAATGTTTGTAAATTTCCTTATTTACTTTGCATAATATACATGGTTATCTAAATATGGCCTAAATTTCTAGTTTGAAAACAATAATTTTTAATAAAACATTATCAGTAGGATTATTCTAAAAATATTATTATCGAAGGTCATGTATTTCTTGGTTTTTCCCTCAATGTTTCTACTCTTGCATTGGAATCACTCGATGTTTATGCTCTTGCATTGGAATCACTATAACATAAGATAATTCTACTCTTGCATTGGAATTACTATAAATTAAATCCATAGGTTTATATTGAAATGGTACCTTTAAGATCCGTAATATTCTTTTAAACAATAGCAAAACTAATAAAAAAATCAAATATGCCACGTGTCACAATCTGAACGTTCCACGTGTCACCCTGGAAGCTAGATATCAACATTTTAACAACAAAATTTATAGAAAGATTCCTCGAAAGAGTTTCATGGCAAGTTGAAACTTTTGTTTAGTGAAAGAGTGTTGGAATTAGATGGTGAGGAGAAAGAGCATCTGCTCCTTCCTCCAGAGATGTTTTGTAGCAGTGGCAAAAGTAGATATCAACACTCTGTTGAAAAATTTCAAACACAAATTTCATCGAAACATTGCTTCACACAACTTGATTGCAACTGGAAATATTCTTAGAGAAAGAGCAGCCGCTCTTTCTCCAAGTTGTCTACTTTTACAAATCCCTCATAAAGGAAGGGACGACCGACCCTTCTTCTGCCCATAACTCTATTCATAATAGTTTTAAGAATGCAGGAAGGGTCGGTCGATCCCTCTTGTGTTTTCCATTATGGATATAGGTGAGTTGATGGATATGGGTGTTCACAATTATCTACTAATCGAAGGGGCGGATCCCTACTATTTACAGTGGGAGTTGAAAGTCTATAATTCTTAGACTGGCCTTCGTAGATTAAATGTTTTTACACTAATCTTGTAAATGAAGGGTCGACTTAACCATTTTTGTGGTAAGCATTCTCCCAGTGTTCACTGTTATGTATATAAATGAATTGAAGTTCTAACATTCGTAGGTTGAATAATTTTACATTGCTTCTGACAATTTACATGCAAGTGGAAGTATTCTCGGAGAAAGAGCGACCGCTCTTCCTCGAAGTTGTATATTTTTACAAATCCCTCATAAAGGAAGAGGCGGCAGCCCCTTGTTGTGGTAAGTATTCTTCAAGTGTTCACTGTTATGGATATAGATGAATTTTACATTGCTTCACACAATTTTCTTGCAAGTGGAAATATTCTCAGAGAAAGAGCGGCCGCTCTTTCTCCAAGTTGTCTATTTCTACAAATACCCCATAAAGGAAGGGGTTTCCAACCCTTATTTCACCCATAACTCTATTCATAAAGTTCTAGGATGCAAGAACGGTTGGTCGATCCTTCTTGTGTTCATTAATATGGATATAGCTCAATTGCTGGATATGGGTGCTCACAATTATCTACTAAGTGAATGGTCAGATCCCTAGTATTTACAGCGGAAGTTGGAAGTCTAGAATTCTCAGCCTGGCCTTCATTGCTTAAATATGTTTACACTTTACTCGTAAATTAAGGGTCCTCCGACCCTTGTTGTTGTAAGTATTCTTCCAGTGCTCATTGTTTTGGATATAAATGAATTGACGGTCTATCCTTCACAGGTTGAATAGGTTTACATTGCTTTGCACGATTTGATTGCAAGTGGAAATATTCTCAAAGAAAGAGTGGTCGCTCTTGCTCTTTCTCCAACTTGTCTATTTTTACAAATCCCTCATAACGAAAGGGGCATCCAACCCTTTTTCTTCCCATAACTCTATTCATAATAGTTCTAGGATGCAAGAAGGGTTGGTTGATCCTTCTTGTGTTGGCCAATCTGGATATAGGTGAATTACTGAATAAGGTTGTTAAAAATTATGCACTAAACGAATGGGCGGATCACAAATATTTACAGCGAGAGTTGGAAGTCCAGAATTCTCATCCTGGCCTTCATAGATTAAATATGTTTACACTTCACTCGTAAATGAAGGGTCTGCTGACCCTTGTTGTGGTAAGTATTCTGCCAGTGCTCACCATTTTGGATATAAATGAATTGACGGTCTAGCCTTCGTAGGGTCTTGTAAGTGGAAATATTCTCAAAGAAAGAGTGGCTTTGTCTTCTTTCTTCAAGTTATCTTTTATCCAGACTGCGGATGGCGGAAACATTAAATTAATGCCAATTTTTCAATTAGCATTTTATAACAGGATAATCTTGTATGTGCTTCAATCCTTAAGCTACAATGATACTGTTGGCACCTATTTTTCCCTAGATGATTTGAGGGGTTCAGGTCCATGAAAGGAGGGGTAAGGCCTCGGTTGTCAAATAAGAAGACCCAAGGGATGTCTAATGGGATCTCTGGATATGAATTTGCAACGCGCGAATAAAATAATCAAAGATCCTAAGCTAATTGATATTGAATAAAGTGTCATGCAATTTTGATTTATTGTTTGTGATTTAATCTTAAAAGTTAAGGATCATAACTATGTTTTTACCAAAAAATTCTAACTCACATGGTTTTCCATGAAAATTTTCCAATCATCAAGACTACATTGTGTTTGGCATATACTAATAATGCATCAACATTAGCTATAATTGAGTCCATGATTAAGGAAAAATTGTCCATAATTATGAAATTCCTTTTCAAACAATATGAAAATATTATAATGACCCATAGTTCCTTGCATTTTGCATATGGATAAAGTGTAGCAAATTAACAAGCTTTCAATCCAATTATAGGGAATAAAAAACCATTAATTACATGAAATAAAAATAATCAGTGAGAATTGTTGCAACGCAAAAGGTTATATAGAACAATTGACTGAGCATTATCAATAATGTTATCGTTATAACTACAACGTTACATGATCCTAGAGTTAATATATAAATATTGATTGAACATTATCAATCATGTTATCATTATAATTATAATGTTACACGATTTTGATGTCGTCAATTTAAAATTGACACAGTATTAATTTGTGTGAAAGTAGAATCAGGGGTGATCAAAAGAATTATGTATTATAAATTTTATTTTTTACAAGAAAAGGTAAATGCCAAATTTCAACATTCACAAGTTCAATACATAATTTAATTCATATCAAGGTTATTATTAAAATTTACATATGCAAAAAAAAATTAATTAGATAGCAAATTAAATCTATGTAAAAATAATTATTTAGAAAGCAAATTAAATATTTTTAACTTAAATTGTATGTTTGAATGAGAAGCAAAGTTCTTTTAGAAATGATTGAAATGAAATTTCAATATAATTATTTATTTTATATATATATAAAAACTATATATATATAATGATATATTAATTTTTTTTTTCAGAGAAAAAAAATGTACTTTTGTTATTTCGAGGAAATCAAAAAGTACAAAAACGTATCTGATCTTTTCCAGATCATGTATTTCAGCTTCCACACAGAAAACTAAAAGCAAACTGTTCATCCAAAACTATCTGATAATCATGACTTAGAGATCGACCAATACAAAAACTTGCTTATATAAAGCAACTACGAAAAAATAGAAATATATTATTACTTAATTTATGAATACACATACACATTTAAAAAACAATATTATTATATTTACCCCCACATAATATATTTATAACAATTGTCTTGCACATCCTAATACATATAAATTAATTCTTCATGAGTTGCGTGTTGACATTTTCCAAAAGAAATCGCATGCGTTTTAACCATAAATTAAAAACTCCTATTCTATAAACAACCTTCCCTTCAATATCGAAAGCCTTGAGGTAGGAAACATTGTAATAATCAAAATTGCTTGACTCTAATGGGGGATTTTTTTTTCTTTTCTAAATATGTGAATTTATATTAAGCTAATAGAAATATAGTATAGATTATAGTCAGCGGTTGTCTTATCCAGAGGTTCCCGCCATAGATATTAGCAAAGTTGTGGTGATTCAAAATCAAACTATACAAAAAAACCCTAGCCATTGTAAGGAAACCAGGGTGAATATCAGGAGTAGTCATGGCCATAGAGGCATACTAAAAACTGGCAATCATAAGCATAACCAAAACAGACAAAAAGTAAGAGAGAGACATCAGAACAACCTCCTCAACCAGTTGTAGAGGGGCCTTCTACATAAGAAGGTGTCTCCTGCAGAATTGGGCAGATGTAGTAATTTGTGTCCTTCCAATCGCTTGTAGTTGTTGGATGAGCATTCCCAGGTGTCGAAGCAACAATCCCAGGTATCGATGTATCTCTAACAGGAGGCAGAGTAGTCTTCGCAGAAGGACAAGTGGCCCAAGCAAGGAGCATGACCGGTAAGGGCGTCGTCTTCCGGGGCATGATAGGAACGAAACCAGTCAGGTCATTACGTGTACGCTTGGCTAGGATTGGGTCCAAGGTGGAGGGGATGGGGAAGGAGGTGTGTGGTTGCTGCTTTCCCTTCATAAGGTCCCTGCTACGTGTCAAAACCAACATGCTACCCCCTAGGTTGGACTTATCCATGCCAAGAGGAGTGTCCAAAGTTCCAAGGGTCGCTTCAGGTCTGACAACAGATGTGGTGGCGCTAGGTGTATTGTTCCCAGGATGATTGTCGCAGCTGAAGGGATGAATGGCGGCATAGTAGTCCCAACTAAGTGTGTGTTCTAGGGTGCTGAGGGTGGCTTCCAAGTTTGGCAGAGTAGCCTGCAGAGTCTGGGTGGTGTGGCGAGCAGGGGTCCAATTATTCTGCATGTCCTCCATAAGCTGGCCTAAGATGTTCTTCACAAGCCAATAGGGGTCCCAGGTCTGCTCCTGATTCCTGTTAGCAAAAATGTTTGCAATTATACGAGCCTCCCTATTATGAATTAGTAAACAGACTGGAATGGAGACTTCAGCACCGTAGCCCTGCTTGGTGTGACCCGTCTCCAGAGCTGCATCTTTTTGCTTGCTCTTGGTCTTGGTACCCTTTGGTCTGCCCATGGGAGCCAATGAGAAGATGCTACAGGTGCAGGTAAGCGAGAGTGTCAAGAGAACTAGAGCATGAGGATCCTGGAGCAGAACTAGATGAGTGCAAATGTGCAGCACAAAGGGCCATGAGAGAACATAGTAGCGTGAACCTGGCAGCCTGATATTCGCATGCCAGATATCCATGTGAATTGTTTCCATGCAGGATAAGGCGACGTCGGGGACAGGGGAATTAAAGATCCCAGTGACTTGATGCCGCATGGCTGACCTCACAATTAATACATTGATCTGTGGAGGGGTAAGGCCTCGGTTATCGAATCAGAAGACCCAAGGGATGTCTAATGGGATCTCTGGATATGAATTTGTAGCGCGTGAATGAAATAATCAAAGATCCTAAGCTTTAACAATGGTGATGAGGGAGAAATTATAAAGGCCCACTCAATGTTATATAGGGGTACATATGAAGGGTGTATATCTATGGCGATGAAAATCGATAGCCATAGGCGCCTTACTATGAATATTGGTGTAAATGAGTATCTTCTTCACTAATATATAACATTTATCGAAAAATAAAGTTAAGGATTGTGAATACCTTGTGTAATAGAATATATTCTTGAGTAAATATAAACATGGTTCTTATTGAGTAAATGAATTTAACATGTGGATGAAGTTAGTATTTGGATATCAGATAGAGTGAAATAGGTGGAGATAGATCTACTTTTTATTAACCGAAAGTTATAATAAATTTGTTAAACAAATTAACCACAAGTTAGAAAGAAACAATGGGTTTTTGGTGCAGAAGAAAATATGAAGATCGATGTAAATAACATCATATGGGCATGGTCACCAAGACAAGGATGGACATGAGAAAAAATTAGCATAAACGAGAAGGGCCTTGCAACAGTCAAGGCACAACGAAAAAATATGGGGAATAGTGTTCAGAGTGATGGTTGTTCTTAAGGGTTGATAGTAGACAAAATTGGTTTCTAAAAATTCTCTATGTGGCAGTTCTAAGCAACAAAATTGTTGTCTTTCTAAATTTCCAGTTGGTCAACAAAAAGTAGTATTTTTTCATTTTCATTAAATTTTTATAAAAGGAAAGATACAACTTATAACCAACCCTCTTAATAGCCATTGGGATTGATAATGGATGGTTATTTGTTACAAAATTGGATTTGTGATAAGTACCGTCATTTGCGCACTAACTGTCGCTAAGTGTTGTAATTAACACCTTAATTACTAGTTAATTGTGCTTAAGAATAATTGGCCTTTAGAAGTGGTTTATCTGCTACACTTAAAATCAAGTAATTATCCTCAGAGTAACTACCTAAATACTAAAATATGATCCGCTACACTCAAAGTGCCAAATTCAATAGTGCTCATAGGAGAAAATATTCTATACAAGCTAATATTATAATTGAACTACATTTCTAATACTCAATGTGACAAATCAAATATGCCACGTGTCACAATATGATCATTCCACGTGTCACCCTGGGATACTAGATATCAACATTTAAACAACCAAATTTATAGACGTTTTGCTTCAAAGGCTATGCTGGCAAGTGGAAATATTCTTAGAGAAAGAGCAGTCGCTCTTTCCCAAAAAAATTCTATTGTTACGATTCCCTCGTAAATGAAGGGTCGGTCGACCCTTCTTATTCCCAATATTCTTTTCATAATAGTTTGACACTACAATAAGGGTTGGTCGATCCTTCTTGTGTTCTCTATTATGGATATAGTCGAATTGTTGGATAAAGGTTTTCACAATTAACTACAAAAAGAAGGGGCAGACGATCCTTCTTGTTGGAAAATGGAAGTCGAGAGAAATCATTTTTATATGTTAAAACTTCCAAGGTGTTATATTTTTAAAATTGCCACGTAATTGAAAGCTCGGCCAACCCTTCGTATTCCCAATATTATTTTCACAATAGTTCGACACTGCAAGAAGAGTTGGTCGACCCTTCTTATTCCAAATATTCTTTTCATAATAGTTCGACACTGCAAGAAGGATCGGTCGGTCGTTCTTGTGTTCTCAATTATGGTGAATTGTTGGATAAATGTTTTCACAATTAACTACGAAAAGAAGAGGCAGCCGATCCTTCTTGTCGGAAAACAAAAGTCGGGACAAACAATTTTTATATGTTATAAGTTAGCTAATTGACTGGCTATTCACACATTGAGTTAATTTTTATAGACATTGGACTTTTCACTTTGAAATTTTCAACATTTGAAAATGAAAATTTCACTTTTCAAATAAAAAATTGCATTTTTTTATTTGAAATTCACACTTTTCAAATAAGAATTTGCATTTTTTTTATTTGAAATTCACACTTTCCAAATCACAATTTGCATTTTTTGATTTGAAATTCACACTTTTGAAATCAAAATTTGCAATATTTGATTTTAAATTCACACTTTTCAAATCACAATTGTACTATTCCAATAGAAAAACACACTTTTCAAAGCCAATATTGCCACTTTCAGAACTTGATTTTGCACTTTAGAAAGGTTGATATTGACACTTTCAAAGTCAGGTTGATGTTGACACTTTCCTTTGAAATTTTCTTGCATTTTTTAGTGTTTTTGTGAGTTGCGAAAAGCACTGAGTTTTTCCAAAAGTTAGGTTCTTTCTGCAACCCGCAATCTGCAATCCACAATGCTGATTGAGGAATCTTGGTTTTCAGTTTTGAAACATTTTTATTTCCGCAACCCACAACCCACAATTCCAGATTGCAGAAAGAATGTATATATTTATGAAATAAAACCCGGCAACCCTTCTTTTCCTTCCCGCATGTTTACGTTTTAACCGTCATTTTGTCTTGATCCTACGGATGAGATTACACTGAGTGATTTAAATGAAGTTTAGCTTGCCCATTTAGCTTGTCGGTGTTAGCACTAGCTTTGTACTGAATGAAACTAGGAGGTTCAATTTCTAAAAAGAATGCAGAAAGCCTCAGTGGTCTAAGCAAAATAGAATCATCTGGGTAGGTATTCACGGCCTCAAGGATGAAATGATCAAATCCCAAGCCCAAAAATTTGCAAGGAGAATTAAATTGAAGAGTTCCGCTTCCAGTTACATATCTCCGCAAATAAACAGTCTAGATCGGCGGTGGCGAAGATCTACACTCATGAGCACGCTTCGCGAAAAAAGGGTGAGGTGCTTTAGACGGAAGCGAGAGGTTTAGCCCACAAGCATCTTAAGGAGCAAATCAACAGCCAATGGATCAGATCGACGGTCGAAAACTACTTCTCCAAAATGACATGCGCGGAGAAAACTTATTTTTGGATCCGCAAACTTTTGGTAGAGGCCCGCGGGTTTGGACGACGCAGATCTGACGAGGCTGAGATCTATGGCCTAGGTTTTGTTCACGGATCTAACTTGCATGAAACATCAACGCAGGTCAAATCCGAGAAGTTGGTAAAAGTTGCATCGTTTGACGACCAGGATTCATGCAAGATCCAGATCAACGGTGGGCGACTTCTCATGGTTTTAACTGGCAGAAAAAGGAGACACCTGGCGGGATTCAAGGCCACTAGGGATCATAGAGTTAGAAAGAAATGGTGATCCATGGGCCAGAACGGATCAGGAAAATAGACGGCCAGGGAAGAGTCCACGCCGCAGGAGATGTAGGGGTGATAGCAAAGGATAAATAATATAAAAATAGGATTCATGTGTATTTATGTGTTAAATGAATTTCACGACAAACTATTTTTATATGTTATAACATCCAAGGTGTTATATTTTTATAATTCCCTCAAAATTGAAGGATCGACCGACCCTTCTTATTCCCAATATTATTTTCATAATAGTTTAACACTGCAAGATAGGTCGGTCGATCCTTCTTGTGTTCTCCATTATGGATATAGCTAAATTGTTGGATAAATGTTTTCACAATTAACTATAAAAAGAAGAGGCGGTTGATCCTTCGTGTCAGAAAACGGAAATCAGGACAAACCATTTTTTATGTTATAACTTAGCCGATTGACTTGTTATTCAAACAATGACTGAATATTTTAGACATTGATTTTTTCACCTTAAAATTTTGAACATTTACAAATGAAAGCTGCAATTTTCAAATAAACAAATGCATTTTTTTATTTGAAATTCACACTTTTCAAATCAGAAATTGCATTTTTTTTAATTTTAAATTCAAGTTCACAATAATTTAGAGTCGCTAAACATGTTAGATTCTCCTTATCCTTAATTAGATCATCTCCTTTGAAGGATTAATAAAAGACTAAACTTTTATTGGAGCTTTAACTTGTAGACATAGAAGCAGTAGACTTATCCCTTGCAACCACAAAAATAATTAGTCATTATTCCTCCAGCATGTAAGCTTTGCATTGGACTATTCCATCATTCTGTTGGAATATCAAGCAATACTGAGAGGGGGGGTGAATCAATATTTTCACTATTCTTAAATTTTATTATAATTAAAACTGAAGGATGCACTAACACTTTATTTTGTCAGCTACAGCTAAATGGATGCACCAACACCACTAGCAGGCAGCAACCTGCCTTGGCACCACCCTTCTACCCTTGTCGGTCTTCTTCAAATTTCCAGAATTTATTTCCTTCAATTCTGGGTAGTTATCTTCTTATAGTCAAGGTCTTAATTTGCAGGTTGATAATGAAGAAAAGCAAACAGTCCATTAATGTCCCAGCATTGGTCATAAATGAATCCAATATCAATTTTAGCAGAAAATTGGTGAATACTTAGATGCGATAAACCAGAGCATAAGCATACGAATTCAGATTTAAAATTACTTTCATCCAAGCAGTAATAATAACACAATGGAAAAGATTTAATGGAAATAACAATTAACCGAGAAAGGAACGAAATTTCCAAACTGACATAATTTACTACAAATAACAATTAACAGAGAAAGGAAGGAAATTTACAGACTGTCATTACTGGAATTAACAATTAACAGAGAAAGGAAGAAAATTTACATACTATTATTAATAAATAGTTTTGTCATTAGTGGCACAATTATATTCAACACATTCCATGTATAATTTCAAAAACAAGCAACACATGCATGCCTTCCCAGACACACCATAATGCTAATAAAAATTTAACATTGATCGACATGTTCTTTGAAGTGGTTGAATGGAGGACCTAGTCGTGAGGCCAACCTAAGCTCCTCCAACATCTCCCCCATGAACAATGCCTTTCTTCATCTTGAAGAAATCAAAAAATAACTGGAGTTGGATGAACAACACGTTGATGACTATGAGCTGGTATCCGATACTCCCTTGGCTGGAAATGGGTCATCAGGTCTAGAAACCTGTCCATGCAGGAAGAAGAAAGAAGCTGACACCATGAGCTGTAGGACAGACATAATGACTATGACCTGGTACCCGATACTCCCTTGGCAGGAAATGGGTCGTCATGTCTGGAAAAGTGTCCATGCAAGAAGAAGAAGTTGATAGCATGGTCTGGTACTAAAACCACATTTGATGACTACTGCAAGTGTTGACGACCGCAACAACGCATGTTGTCTTAGAGAAGAAAGCTTCCAAGAATGATAATCTCCCTATGTCCCCTCTTTGTTGCATACCCAGGAACATAATGAAAAATCCATGTATTAGGACTTCGACAGTGCTAATCCTATGTCCCCTCCTCAATAGTTGCATATTCTTGCTGGATGTCAATGATTATAAGTTTTGCGGGCGAATTCATGTCCTCTATCAGGAAACAATGGCTCCATTCCATCGATATATCCATCAATGGAAGACCTACCTATCTCTTCTGGTAATGTTGTCAAATGCCTAACATTCCAAGATCAGTAGTTTTGTGTACAAATGATGGTTCCTAAAAGAGATGTAATGGGTTGCTTCACAACTATGTTAAGATTTGCGTTTAATTATTGTTCGTAGTTGATTATAAGTTTTCCCTACGAACCTTACGGATCCATCCCCTCCTAGTTGCATACTCGGGAACATAATGACAAATCCATGCATACTAAGGAACATAATGACAAATCGAGTTATTGAAAGAAGAGTGATAGAAAGAAGATGGATGAAAATGTGATTGGTTCCAAGGAACATAATGACAAATCCATGTATTGGGACTTCGAGAGTGCTCGAAATGCCCATATATCATGGTGTACTGAGTATTTTCAAGGGAGATGATTTCGAAATGCTCATATATCATGAGGAGAACTGGGGAGCAATCATAAGACTCAAGCATTTCTCATCAAACAACAAAGGATAGAGAACAGAGGAACTAAAGAAAAATTCCATGGCTTCCCGGACGATTTCAGTTTGCTGTGATATGGGGCATGGTTAGCCTTTATATAGTGAGTGGTCTTTATGTTGATGGAATGAATGGGATGGGAGTCTAGGACGGATGGGGAATGGTAATTATCACAGTATGGCGGGATGATGGTGGTCATAGATATCATTTGTAGTGACTACAGATTTTGTTGGAGTAATCATACATGTATCACTCCAATCGATTCCTTGAAAATCCAACGACCAACATGCCTGCTACTAGCGCATTAAATGGCCTACGGTTGGTTGAATAATATTCGTCATAAGTTTTAGCCTATGTGAATCAAGTATACCATATATTAAATTGTGCAATTACTTCCCATGATTGTTTTTAAGAAACAAAATTGTTTATGTGAATCAAGTACACCATATATTAACCTCGGATGCGGACATCACCATTATACAAGGGACCACATGCCAGACATGAGGAGGGCACATGGGGAAGGATCCTTGACCCAGGATCCCATAACATGTCATGCATGGCCCATGCAATATACCACCTACCTCGCTTCCACTTGCCTGCCCTCACATGTGCATCTTTATGGCTCCTTCTCGATTCTTCGCTCGCAAGTCCCTTCACCAGCTAGCTGGATCCAACTATGGTACCTTGGCCCACTATGCATTCAAAACATCCCTCACCTTGGGGCATCTCCATGTCTACTGGGAATATTCCCTGTTCTCTCTGCTCCGTCTACTGGGGAGCTGCCCCATTCTCGAGGAATAATTCCATGTCTACTAGGGAGCTGCCCCATTCTCTCTCATTTTTTGTAATAGTTATCTAATGTGTGTTTGTATGATCTCGGTTAGACTGTTTTTTGGTCTTGGCCACGCTGTTGGAGGCAGGTTTTTTGTATAACCCACAATTTGTTCCGTAATACTCTTGCTAGTTCTAGTTTTTTCTCTTCCTATAAGACATTCATGTATTGATTATGAAATCTTACATGGAAACTTTTATTTGAGCTCTCCTCCCGGCTTGGTAGAAATGAGAAGTATAGCTTGTAGTTTGTGGATAAATGAGAAGTAGTTGGAGATGAAGATGGTGAAAGGAATTTATGGTTGAGGTTCTGAGTAGAAGTTCCTTAACGAAGTTTAAAACTAATACACTCCAAATATCTAGCTGGTAAATATAACGAAGTTTATATTTACCTGATTTGGGGTGTATCATTTTTAAACTTCATTAAGGAACTTCTACTCAGCAACTAAACCATAAATTCCTTACACCATCTCCATCTCCAACTACTTCTCATTTCTCCACAAACTGCAAGCTATACTTCTCATTTGGACCCCACTAATATAACATCCACGTTGCTGGTTTAGAAAATGCAGGAAATTAAAACAGTCCCCAAACGTTAAATGGTATCATTAATATCCTTAATATTCATTTAAACAATCTTTAAACTAATTTTAAAAATCAAATATGCCACGTGTCACAATATAAGCGTTCCACATGTCACAAAATTTATAGAAGTTTTGCTTCAAAGACTTTGCTAGCAAGTAGAAATATTCTCAGAGAAAGAGAGGTCACTCTTTCTCTAAGGTGTTCTATTTTTACAATTCCCTCATAGATGAAAGGTCGACCAAATCTTCTTATTTCCAATATTCTTTTCATAATATTTCAACACTGTAAGAAGGGTCGGTCAATCCTTCCTATGTTCTCCCTCATGGATATAGCTGAATTTCTGGATAAAAGGTTTTCACAATTAACTATGAAAAGAAGGGGCGGCCGATCCTTCTTGTCGAAAAACAAGGATCGAAGACAAAAGATGGCATAAACCATTTTTATATGTTATAACTTACAAGGTGTTATATTTTTACAATTCCCTTGCAATTGAAGAGTCGGCCAACCCATATTATTCCCAATATTATTTTCATATTATTTCAACACTACCAAAAGGGTCGATCGACCCTTCTTATTCCCAATATTATTTTCATAATAGTTCTACACTGCAAGAAGGGTCGGTCGATCCTTCTTGTGTTATCCATTATGGATATAGATGAATTGTTGGATAAATGTTTTCACAATTAACTATGAAAAGAAGGCGCAGACGATCCTTCTTGTCGGAAAATGGAATTTGGGACAAACCATTTTTATAACGTTTAACCTTAACATTTTGAACATTTACAAATGCAAATCACACTTTTCAAATGAATATTTTCATTTTTTTATTTGAAATTCACACATTTCAAATCAGAAATTGCATTTTTTTTATTTTAATTTCACAATTTTCAAATGAAAATTTTCATTTTTTGATTTGAAATTCACACTTTTCACATCAAAATTTGCATTTTTTGATTTGAAATTCACACTTTTCAAATCAAAATTAGCAGTTTTTTATTTGAAATTCACACTTTCTGAATTGAAATTTATAGTTTTATAACAAAAAATTGCAATTTTAAGGTTCCTAAGTAGTCAAAACACACACTATTTGAATTGAAAAATGCACTTTTCAAAGCCAATATTGCCACTTTCAGAACTTGTTTTTGCACTTTAAAGAGGTTGATATAGACAGTTTCAAAGCCTAAATTCACACTTTCTTAGTCCAAAATTTGCCTAATATGTCCATGTTTAATGAAATTGGCATTACTATTATGACTAAGACAAAAACCCCATATAATTAGGAAGGGGAGAGATCAATAAGGTTTTATATCCCCTCTTTTGAATCAATCTTTCAAATAGGAAGAAATCTTAGGCTTATCCCATAAGTTTAATAAACTAAGCCAATAACCAAAATGTGCCCAAATATGTTGAACAAGATAACATTGAACAAATACATGGAGAGTTATTTCATCCAAATTCCTACACAAAAAATTGAGACCAGGGGCTTAAATAGATTTCTTTCGACACACCTCCCATGTTAACACCTTATTCATCATAGTGAACCACATGAAGATCTTGGCCTTTTTGGGCACATCGACCCTCCAAATCTACTTCCACCACAAACTAGAAGGACCTTGAATGTGTACCTATTGTCATAGAAAGATATCCTTCTTTGATAGTATAGAATTCCCCCCACCTTGTTCTTCAACCAAATCAAAGTGTCTAGCTCCTCCTTGATTCTAACGCATGATCATTTCAACTCTTGAACCAAAACCTCCCATTCACGTTTCCATTCCCCTTCAAGGCCCAATGTGTCAACCAACTACCATGCCTTAGACCAAATTGTGGTGCTTGCAAGGTCACTATAGTCATTCAATGACCTCAAGATATGATCCTATAAATACCCCAACAATGCTAGCAATAGTTTAGTTTGTGGGCACACCTCATAATAGAATCAATGCTTGATCTCACCATTTTCCCACAACCCACTTTCCAACCAATATATCTATCGACTAGAGGAAATACATTAACCAAAACTTTCTAATGTGATAAACTATTCTTCCAAGATTTATATTCTCAGTGTACCCAAGTTAAAATAGAGTCTAGATATAAATATTTGCAACTAATCAAACTCAGCCACAATTTTTTCTTGTTAATGAGATTCCATACTGATTTTCCAGCCAAATTCAAACCAAAATGATTTAAGACTTTAATAACCCATCCACCCTCATCTTTGGGATTCACAATAACCTTCCAACTAACCCAATCGACACCCTATTGTTGTTCCTATCCACTCCAAAGAAAATTTGCACAAAGCTTCTTAACTTTTTGCACTGCACCTTTTCGAATGGGAGCTAGAATATGTCAATACATTGGAATGCCTTCCAACACTACCTTAACCAAAGTCAATTGGCCACATTTAGATAGCCAATGATTGCGCTAATGGTGGACAAGGACTTCCATGTTACCAACAAGTCAAGGCCAGTCCTCTTTTTTTTACCCATTTGGTTTGGGCATATATCCTTGATATTTGAATCCTTCACCAATATTAACCTCCTCGTAATGAAATAGATTTAGGATCTCCTCTTTTAACCTATATCGAACTCCATTAAAATAGAGGACTAATTTAACCTCATTTACCGCCATCCCCATCGCATATTTAGATAGATATATGATCTCCCTTGGATTCTTTTCCATTCTTGGTTAAAGGAAATCCAGATGTGTTTTCCATGGATACATACTCCTAAGTCCTGTTTGGGGTAGGCAACGGGGAGTACAATCCTTGCTTCTTGATGAATGATTTGTAATGGTTCAATCTATCACTAGTACAAAATGAGAGATAAATGACCAAAAAGATGACCAAAATCCACATATAAAGGATCACTTTTGAGTTGGCGCCCACTGGTGTAAAATTAATGTTCATTCATCATGCGACCAAAAATGTGGTCATATTTAGCTTGGTTGTTTATAGCTTTTCTTGTGGTCATATATTTGGTCATTTATTTGGTCGATATTTGGTCATTAATTGTCACGAAATATACGACCAAATACATGACCACAAGATAGGCTATAAATGACCAAGCTAAATATGACCACATTTTTTTTTTCATGATGAATGACCACTAATTTTCTACCAGTGGTCACCAACTCAAAATTCGTAGCTTATATACATATTTTTATCATTTTTTTGGTCATTTATCTCTCATTTCTTACTATTAATTTTTACTATTTTTTATAGATAGGGCATGGATGACTCGAACCTCCAACCTCTTTCCTGTAAGGCAAGTGCTCTTCCATTGAGCTAGTACCCTTGAAGCCCCATTAATGATTAAACTATTTGTGATACATTCCTTAGATATTAATAACATAATATTATCTTATCTTATTATCTCATATTGCAAGATTTCCAAATCCGAAGGAAAATATGTCATCTTGGTTATTGTTGATAGACTTACCAAATATAGTTCAATCCAATGTGAAATCTAGCCAAATTGCAAATGTTTTCCTTCATGAATTTCCTAAGGTGATTGTATTTGAAAAGTACCCCGAATTTACTAGTGATTCCTAGAAAGAGAAATTAATCTCCATAACAACCAATTAGTTATGATCTTTAGATATCATCTACAAGCAAATGGCCAAATAGAGGTTTTGAACAAGTGCCTTGAAGGTTACTTTCATTGCTAAGCTACCAACAAACAATCATAATAGATTAGATGGATAACCCTAGGAAAATGGTGGTATAACACTTCCTCCATGAAACATCCAAGATGACCCCTTTTGAATTACTTTATAACTATATTCTGCCAAACCTTAACACTTAACTCCTACTAGCACTAAGGTTTGAATAATTACAACTCATAGACAAAAGATTCAAGATACCCTTCAACTTCTTAGGAACAATATTATGCTGGATTTATTTTCTGTTCTTCACACAAAATTTCTAAACATCCAAATATATAATAAATGGTGGAAAATTCCAAAGACAAAATACAATAATGTGCAATCTATAAAAAAATAACGATTGGAGAGTTTTTGGGTGTATATTAGTAGATCAAGAAGCAAAAAATCATTAAAGTAATATTCATATTTTTTTCAACACTAACTAAATTTGCCAAGAAATCGAATAACAAAATTCAAATATATGGAAATCAAAGTAATTTGTGTTGATTAACTATCCTAATATGTATGGGGAGCTTTAGGAAAAGTAAAAATGCTCGTAAAGGAAGAAGGGTCTAAATTTCCCTGTTAAAAATGTCGTAGCACTTGTGAAGGTGAAAAAAATACCACATGTATTCTGGTTTGTTTACTCTATTTGGTTTGTATGGAGTATTTTGAATGTAAGAAGCTTGATGTATCACTGTCTCTGTTAAAAAATATGGCTAGGTAGGGATAAGGAAACACTATATCTTGTTTCCAATATAAATAAAACCAAGATACATATGTATGGCCTATCTACATCTAGAATCAATATCTGATAGGGATAGACCATGGGATTGGTATCCAATATGGTGAGATCTTGAGTGATATCCATGAAATTGTGTTAAGAAATGTGTGTGTGTGTGTGTGTTGGATATTTATGCAATTGAAAACAATAGAGAATGAACATGCATGACCAAAATTCTTCACTAATGAGAAAATAGGACATAATATCCATCATGCTTGGTGACTTTAAAGTGTTGAACATTGTAAGATAAACTATTGAAAATAAGCATTTGAAGTGATAAAGTATAAGTGTTACTCAATAATGAAAATAAATCTGAAAATTGATGTAAAATAGTGTAAAGAAACTGGAACTATGTTTTACTACAGAATTTTATCTATGAATAAAAACAGAATTGAAAGAGAGAAATAAAAGTTTAACATGAGGGTATAGGATTAGGATAAATACATCAAATGTATACATAAAATACATCAATTTTATGCATAAGACAAGAAAAATAATGGAAAATTTGGAGTCCCAACACATTATTCTTGGATCGATTGTATCACCACCTTCAAAGGATCGATAATGAAATTTAAAGGTTTGTTGTTGACTTAGAACATTTGGTATTGGTTTTTCTCTCTTAACTTTTAAAATGTGATAAGAGCATATAGTAAAACTTGGTCTGGAAACGTATCATAAACATAGCACAATGAAAAATGTGTGGTTTGTTGGAATATTCACACCATCATATTTTATTTGCATGGTTGCATGCAAATCTGCATGCTGCATGCATCCAGTCATCATCATGGTTGTCACCCCAACACCTAGAGCTTGCTTCTAGCTCTCCAGAGCCTGTCCTTAGCCCTTATTTGTCCTCCTACCTACCTAATGCGCCCTCTTTGACTTATCTGCTTAGCAAGTGCACCCTTCTCACCTACCACTGTTAGTTAGAGTGCCTTCACACACCTACCTTCAGTTATCACTCAGTTAGGGCGCCTTATCTCACCTACCAAGAGTTATCATTCAGTTAGTGCATTGATTGAGTAGTTATTTCACTGATTACTCATGCTGACTGCTTGTAGATTCTAGTTAGCTAGTTCTGGAGTTCCACTTGACTATTTGATAGCCTCATGCGCCCCCCTTGCAGTCTCCATTCCTTGATTTATGCCTAGATGGTTCTTTTAGACTCAGTTAGACACACTTGACTGACTATTACCATTTATGACTGATACTATTGACTGGAAGATGTATCCATTGTTATCCAAGCTATACTTTGAGTTAGATAGCCTCATGCACTCCACATAGAGTCTCCATTCCTTGATTTATGGCCAGATGGTTCTGTTAGACTTAGTTAGACACACTTGACTAACTCCTACCACTTATGTCTGATACTACCGACTGGACAATGTCTCCATAGTTATGCGTGCTAGACTCTTAGATCAGAGATTCAAATACCCTACTTGGCTAATTCGAATCTTATATCATGTTTTTTTGCAGTCCATTGTAACACATTCTCTACATTCATTATTCATTGTATGATATTGACATTGTCCATTATTCTGTGTTTATGAGTGATTATTGAATGCATGCTTCTTCTTATTTGCAAATAATATTGAGATCTAGATTGTGAGTTTGTTATAGTTGCTAGATCCCTACAAATTATCACATAGTTACCACAAAATATTATTTTTGATCTTAAGATGATCAACAAAATCATTATACCAGAATAAATCATAATGCATGTAATACCTGGTGTCTTTTCACTAGCTTCCACATACAACACGGTGAATAATATCCTTCTGAATTGGTACATCAAACACATCCTCAACTAGAACTATCATACATTTATCCTCATTATGCATGTTTATCCCCTTTAGTGCTATGTCCTCAAACTTTCCTGCAAATAAAAAAATGATGACATGTGTTCAAAATTCACATTAAGACAACACTTAGCATGACAATATCATACATGCTCAATATGGAAACCTTTACTATATCATTTAAAAGAGAAAACATGTTTAGATACTTAAAGGTTACAATGTGGAAATAATGTATATACTATATATTATGTACTCAATATGACAATATACCCATTGACTTACTTTTGTGGTCATTTGTTGGACATTAATCAAATTAACTTATCTTATTATCTACTTTCTTCAATACTCTTAAAGGCAAACTATTTTTGTGTTTCTAACAAAGTAATCAAGCTTTGGATTCATCCATCCTTCAACTCAGTAAGATTAAAAAATATTAAAAAATATTTAAAATTTAGTCCCAAAAGATGTCCATGCACATCAATGTCAATCTGAACACTTAGACACCAAATATGCGGAATTTGTTGATTTATATTGCATGTAGGGGTGCATGAAGTACAAGTTCTAAGAGACATAAAATTATAGTTCTGAAAAATTAATTGATATACTAGGACATAATACATAAATATTGAGGATCAAATACATTGGGTAGACAACAATCATAGAGCAACCCCCCTCTGAATTTTTCTAAGTCAGTACAAAATCAGGTCCAGTAACAGGCTTTCAGGTAGGGTTTTCTTTATCACAAGAGTCCAAATAGTCCAATGTAAGTTTAGAGAAGTGAAATGAGATAAGAAACATAAGGAAGGATTTTAGGAAGGAAGGTTTAAGGTTTAGGTAGGCTATTGCTTTTTTTTCTCTTTTCTTCATATTTTTTGCGTAGCCCCATTGGCAAGTAGACACATCTTCCTGACAATAACTATGTTGAGTGAGTGTAGCTCAATTGAGGCAACAAATTAGGGTTTGACCTGACCATTAACCCATCTTACCATTTACTCCTAACGTGAGGCCGTAAAAAATATAATCTAAAGGATATTAAGCATGTAATTTGAATTGATATGTATGGAGAAAACTATAATGAACAAGAAAATTGTGTGTCAATAGACATGATTTTGATACTTTTCAATTGTTAAGAAAAGACAAATTAGTAAGAAGCAAAGGGCATTGCACTGCTGAACTTCCATGATTCCAAGTTTGCACATTGCTATAGTGTTCAAAAATTGTTTGCTTAGAAATTATCAACTCCCTGAAATGCTAATAGCATAGTTAAGGCTAGAAAGTAACAAAATTTTGTATCTATTATAAAAGCCCATCTTCGGCTTAATTTCATCAATGTTGGTTTCTGGATGGCAAACACCAACCTACTTTGGAAGAGAGTGAAGCAACATGATAATAAGTAGAGAAAGAAAGAAAAAGAACACGTAATGTTTCAGAATTCAAAATCCTAAATATGCCATATCCCTAATTTATGAATCTTTGTAGGTTTCCCATTTTTTTTCTAATTTTCCATATTTTAGCCTTGTACATAGAAAACAAAAGCATCAAAGCATGTGAATATCAATTTCACTCAAACAGTGGTTTAAAAATATGTTATCCATTAGATATACCCGAAGTAGGTAGCACAGTATGGAATATCTAACCATGTTGTCAACAAAGTTTCTCTGTAGAAGAAGATAAAATTATTTAATTAAACTCATGCCAAATGCAGAGAACTCTTACACCATCTCCTTTTATAATAAACATAGCATACCAAACACATAAGATCAAGCCACACAATGGACACAAACAAGAGAGATTAAACTTGGACTTATTCTAGTCCAAGTCACTTTGAAGACGAGTCGAAAATAGCCTTTCTAAACTCCAAAATCAAGCAAAATTCAGTTCCAAAAGTGCCAAATCCAGGCTCCAAAAGTGCCAAAACCGGTTGCAAAAGTGCCAAAACCGGTTCCGAAAGTGCCAAAACCAATTCCAAAAGTGCCAAAACCGATTCTGAAAGTGCCAAATCAAGGTTCCAAAAGTGATAAAACCGATTCCTAAAGAGCCAAAACTGGTTCCAAAAGTGCCAAATTCGGTTCCAAAAGTGACCAAACCGGTTCTAAAACTGCCAAATCCATTTCCAAAAGTGCCAAATCTAGGTTCCAAAACCATACTTTTTCTTTTGGTATTACCACTTTTGAAGTTGGTTTTTGTGGTGTTCCGATATGATAATTATGACGGCCATTTGAAGTTGTAAAAAATATACAAATTATCAAATGAATCGGTGTCTGTATAATAGGACGGTCATTTCAAGTTGAATTTCATTAACCAACACCCCATTTTGAATGAGGCTCGAGATAAATGAATGAAGGGTTGTCCAATCCTTCTTCTTCCTACTATTATTTTCATAATAGTTATATACTGCAAGAATAGTGGTTCAATCCTTCTTGTGTTCACCATTTTGGATACAGGTGAATTGTCAGATATTGGTGTTCACAATTATCTACTAAAAGAAGGGGCGGCTGATCCTTCTTGTCAGCAGTCGGAAGTCCAGAGAAATATTTTTTATATGTTATAACTTAGGCAATGTCCCGATCCCTACCATATACTACGGAAGTTGGTAGTGGAGAATTGTCGTCCCAACCTTCGTAGATTAAATATTTTGTCATTTCTCTTTTAAACGAACGGTCAGACGACCCTTGTTGTGGTTAGTATTTTTGCAGTCTTCACCATTCAGGATATACATGAATTGACAACCTATACTTCATAGGTTGAATATTTGCACAATTCCCTCATAAATGAAGGGGCGATCGATCGTTCCTCTGCCCAATATTATTTTCATACTAGTTCTAGATTGCAAGAATGGTCGTCCAATCCTTCTTGTGTTCACCAGTCTAGATACAGGTGAATTGTTGGATATTTCTTTTCACAATTATCTACTAAATGAAGGGTTGGTTGACCCTTCTTGTGATTTGTATTTTTCCAGTCTTAACCACTATGGTTATACATGAATTGATCCCTATTTTGGCAAGCCAAAATCTCACACGTGTGAGCCTCAAAGAGAGAACTAACACCATAGGAAGTGATGAGATGGAATGTATGATGACATGGAATGTGTGATGAGGCTAGAAAGACACATGTTGGTGTTCTGGTGCTATCATTAAGTCAGTGTCTCAATATGACATCATTCTGGAAAAGTACGACAAGTTTGTGAAACTTTGGAAATTGACAAAGTATGGAAAAAGTAGAAAAAACTGCTCTGAGAGAATGCCCGCCATGATTCATGGTTTGAGAAAAATGCACGCACCATCATATCATGCTATAGCTTGTTGAAGTGGATATCTAGTCATGGTATCAGTTTGCCTTAAACATTTCTGACGAGAAAGTTATAAGTCTACCAAAATAGGGTTTCAGGATCAACCTTGGAGAAATTCTTGGAAATGACCAAGTGTTGGAAAACTGGTTCAGGTGGCCTTGGGAAAATGCCCGCCGTACCGCATGGGAGAATGATAAAAGGGTGGTTAGATAAATGGCTATTCGATAAAGGGCGGTTAGATCGACGATCCATAATCTTTCCTCACCACCATGCCCGACGTAATGGAGGTATGAGCGGTTGCGAAATACCATACCACTGTATGCATGTCATCTCCACATCATTCTGCAATTAGAGAATGCGGTAAAGAAAACCACCATCCCGCATTGTGAAACCACCTTCGGTGGGGTATAAAAGAGAGTGGCACGTCAAAAATTGACTTTTGTGTTGCAAACGACGGAGGATTGGAACATATTTGTGCTACTCGAAAGCGACAGAGCATAGTTTATTCAACCTGTCCATGCCAGGTAGGTCCTCTTAACTCGTGAAAGTAAGTAGAATTGTTTACATAATGGAAGGAAGTAGTGAAACCGTCTATCAAAACATTGAAACTATGATAATAGGAGAAAACCTAGTGGACAGAGATAGTGGCATTCGTGAATCCATAATGGTTAAATTCTCAGTTTCAGAAATCAAAAGCAAGTTGGAGGGTTTATATAAACAAAATGTGGATGTGCACAATGTTTATAAGTCTCGTTTTATCCATTTCTATCTTGAACAACCTTTAGGGTTTCCAGAATTCGTTTCGTGGTGTGCAGTAAAGTATTCTCAGATTCAAAGAGTCATTATGAATTCATCACGAAAGAAAATTCTTTGTCTTGTAAATGTGTCTACCGTTAGGAAAGCTCTAGCAATACCCCTATTTTCCTCCCACCACCAGGAATATTTTTCGAAAAAGCCCTAGTTATCCAGTACAGAGATTCATCCCCTGAGACCAAACAAACCTTCATGACCAATTGTCTAAAACCTGGCCTTGCCATTGATAACACCCCCTATCCACTTGACATTAATTTCTTTGA
This sequence comes from Larix kaempferi, assembly GCA_027924585.1. Lineage (NCBI taxonomy): Eukaryota > Viridiplantae > Streptophyta > Pinopsida > Pinales > Pinaceae > Larix > Larix kaempferi. The sequence goes on along the minus strand of BSBM01001051.1, from coordinate 24,533,893 downwards.
TGAAAATTCACGGTTAGTTTTGTCACTCATTTCACAGTTTTTAGGGTTTGATGATGATTCCATGGTCACAAAGGTCCAATTAAGTTTGATTTCAAGATTAAGTGTTGCTAAACTAGAAATGGATTACAGTCAAGTACCCTACCTTAAATTTGATGAATTCTTGCCTCGGAACATCCACTCTCAGTTAGTGAATTTCCACACTTCGAGACATTTCAGATTCTAGACAAACCTGATGAAAATACTCCTGTTTAGCAGTCGAAGAGTATTGTAAATGTTTTCACTCTGCGTTTCCGCAACCTGCAATGTGGATTCCAGGAACTGTTTGAATAATGGATTTGCGACATGCGTTTCCACAACCTGCAATGCAGATTGTGGAAACTTTGGTTTGTTTTCATTTGAAGTTGAATGTCATTAACCAACACCCCATTTTTTAATGAGGCTCGAGATAAATGAATGAAGGGACAGCCGACCCCTCTTCTTCCCACTATTACTTTCATAATAGTTCTAGACTGCAAGAAGGGTGGTTCGATCCTTCTTTTGTTCACCATTGTGGATATAGGTGAATTGTCATTTATTGGTGTTCATAGTTATCTACTAAACGAAGGGGCGGTCGATCCATCTTATCGCCAGTTGGAAGCAGGGATAAATATTGTTTACATGTTATAACATAAGCAATGTCCCAATCCCTACCATATTCTATGGAAGTCAGTAGTGGGGAATTGTTGTCCCAACCTTCATAGATTACAAATTTGTTCATTTCTCTTTTAAATGAAGCGTCGACCAACCCTTCTTGTGCTTAGTAGTTTTGCAGTCTTCACCATTCATTATATACATGAATAGATATCCTATACTTCGTAGGTTGAATATTTGCACAATTCCCTCATAAATGAAGGGGTGTCTGACCCTTCTTCTGCCCAATATTATTTTCATACTAGTTCTAGACTGCCAGAAGGGTCATCCGATCCTTCTTGTGTTAACCAGAATGGATATAGGTGAATTGTTGGATATTGGTATTCACAATTATCTACTAAACAAAGGGTTGGCCGACCCTTCTTGTGATTTATATTTTCCAGTCTTCACCATTCTGGTTATACATGAATTGATCTCTATTTTGGTAGGCCAAAATCTCACACGATAGGAAGTGATGACATGGAATGTGTGATGAGGCTGGAAAGACACATGATGGTGTTCTAGTGCTATCATTAAGTCAGTGTTGCAATTTGACATCATTTTGGAAAAGTATGGCAAGTTTGTGAAACTTTGGAAATTAACAAAGTAAGGAAAAGTAGTCAAAACCGCTACGAGAGAATGCCCACCATAATTCATGGTTTGAGAAAAATGCATGCACCATCATGTCATGCTATAGCTTTTTGAAGTGGCCATCTTTCTATGCATGATTGTGGATTGCAGAAAGTGTTTGAATAATGGATTTGCGACATGCGTTTCCGCAACCCGCAACCGGCAATGCGGATTGCGGAAATTCCGCAACCCACAACGCAGATTGCGGATTGCGGAAACGTAGGTTTGTTTTTATTTTCATTTGTTGTCCCACAACTCGCAAATGCGGATTGCAGATTGCGGGAACGTTGTATATATTTCCAAAAAATTAAACCCCTACAACATGTCTTCCACATTCCGCAGATTAGATCTAAGCCGTCGATTTGTCTTAATATTATGTTCCATATTTAACTCGACGGAATTAATAAATATGTTAATTTTTTTTCTGTTTCCTTTTATTATTGTTCATCTTAAAAAATTACCTGCTGTGTGGATTTTACTGTGAATTTTTACCAGGGGTCATTTTCTCCATTTTTTATAGCTTAAATGAAGGGTCAACTGACCCTTCTTGTCCTTAGTATTTTTTCAGTCTTCACCATTCTATATATATATGAATTGACATCCTATCATTTTTATGTTGAATATCTGCACAATTCCCTCATAAATGAAGGGGCGGGCGACCCTTCTTCCGCCCAATATTATTTTCATATTAGTTCTAGGCTGCCAGAAGGGTCGTTCGATCCTTCTTGTGTTCATCAGTCTTGATACAGGTGAATTGTTGGATATTGGTGTTCACAATTATCTACTAAACGAAGGGTCGGCCAACCCTTCTTGTGATTTATATTTTTCCAATCTTGACCATTTTGGTTATACATGAATTGATCTCTATTTTGGCAGACCAAAATCTCACACGTGTGAGCCTCGAAGAGAGAACTAACACTATAGGAAGTGATGACATGGCATGTATGATGACATGGAATCTATCATGACATGGAATGTGTGATGAGGCTGGAAAGACACATGATGGTGTTCTGGTGCTATCATTGAGTGAGTGTTGCAATCTGACATCATTCTGGAAAAGTATGACAAGTTTGTGAAACTTTGGAAATTGACAAAGTAGGGAAAAAGTAGTCAAAACTGCTCTGAGACAATGCCCTCCATAAGTCATGGTTTGAAAAAAATGCGTGCACCATCATATCATGCTATAGCTTGTTGAAGTGGCTATCTAGTTATACATGATTGCGGATGTAGGAACTATGGTTAATCTTAAATTAGAGTGAATTTAGGTTAGTTGTTACTCGATTATGATATTTTCTCCCTGGATATTGGGCCATCTGTGTGCAAGTACAATAACACACTTGTATCTCTCTTAACTGTGAATCCTAATGCATTTTATACTAAAACCTTTAGTTCAATACAATTTCAAAACTACTGTTTTGGAAAATACTTGTTTTTTGAAATTTTATCTTTCCTAGTTTCAAGTAATTTTGGTGATTCATGTATTGCTAATTAGTAAAATGAAATTCTCTTTTGGAAATTTTGTACTCAATAAAAGCATAATTCAAAAAAATATTTATTGCTAGTTAAAGGCTAAAATCACCTTAGTGTATTAGTAATTTTGAAGGATTTCCAAGTTCAAGTGCTTCATGCTCATTAGGTACTGACATGTTTGCTTTATCTATGAAACATTACTTACAACTTTTCACTATGATAATATCTCATATAGGCTATGATTTTTTTGTTTGGTTTCTAAAGGGGGAATCGAGCTTCCATTTATATGGTTTCATAATGTGCATTTCAGCAACTGCTGCAAGAGCTTTAAAGACGGTGCTTCAAGGGATCTTACTTTCTTCTGAAGGGTATAAGAAACTTCATCTTATCATTTGAAATCATTAGCACATTAAAATATTTGATTCTTTTTTAGATCAAAGACTAATAATTTAAGAGAGTTGGATCAATTTGTTTTAGCCTTCTTTATTTCATAAATGGCAGGGAGAAGCTGAACTCCATGAATCTCCTTCTGTACATGGCACCCATTGTTGTACTACTGTTGCTTCCAACAACTTTAATCATGGAACCTAATGTCCTTGGGATGACTGTCGCACTTGCAAGGAAGGATGTTAAGATTGTATATTACCTGCTTTTCAATTCAACACTGACATATTTTGTCAATTTAACTAACTTTTTGGTGACTAAGTACACTAGTGCCTTAACTCTTCAGGTACATATCTGGTTTCATATTCATGTTTCTCTCAGACTCATTTATGTTGTGGGTTTTCTTTTTGTTCTATGAAGAAAGCAGTTGTCCTAGGTCAAGTTAAGGAGTCATCCTGATAGACATGTGGTAGGTAGTGTTGTAGCAATATTCGACTAGATGTAACCATTTGATCCAAGTCCTTATCTGTAATATAAAAAATCCCGGCATATTGATGTTGTGTAGGGTTTGTTGCAATATGTGGTAGTTTATTCAAATATTTGATGTACAGTTTAGCCAATAACAATTTTGCATGGATAATAATAATTTTGCATGACCTTGATATATCAAATAATCAGATCTACAATGCAAATAAGCTCAGAAGTAAAGCATGGACATACCAATGAGATGTACTGGAGTAGTGGAACACCATATAGAAGACATGTAGGTCATGGAAAATTTCTAGTCCAAGTGCATGGAAGCAACTACTAAGAGAAGTGGCCCATGCAATAGCTCACGCCCTCCTCCGGTGTCATATCAATAGAAACAACTCTAGAAATGCTTATGGATCCCAATAAGGAGCAGTAGAATAAATAGTATGAATGATAGAGCCCTAATGAACAAGATGAATATGCCTTCAGTGATCCAAATAAGAGAAGTGCGCCCTTAGTGTTGTTTAGGAAGAATAGGGTGCGCCCTCAATGATGCAACCAGGCATAACACTTCCATCTAAGCTGGTGCAAAAATGAAAAATACTAGGAGAAAAACAATATAATTATTAATGCCATAAAAACTAGACACCTGATCATGAAGATCAATCTATTATGAGATAGGTACAAATCCCTATATTGCAGCAAGTTATGTGATATCTAAATGTACCAAAGGAAAACAAGAGAATGGGTATAGTATATATTAACGAGAAGAGAGTCAGTTCTTTAACTCTTATGCTTATTGGAGCATAAGCTGGGAATGCCTTATAAAACATTTTTGTAGTAAAGGGTGCATATTACATCCCAAATGGGGATATGGGTAATGTAATCTGACAATGATGTTGCATAAATCAGCTTAATATATATTTATTTTGCAAGGAAAACCTCACGGACCTCCCTAGTCCCCACCCCCATCTCCTGGAATATCCAGATGGAGGGCAACTCAACTGCCGACCACAATAGTAGCTTGTAACATAACATGACTCAACCAGACTTGAACCTCTGAACTTGAGACTGGGTTAATTCGGCTTTATATATATATATGTTTAGTTTAAAATTATAAAAATAAATTTACTTATGTATATCTTTGCAATTGCCCAAACATAATAGGATTAATAGCATTTCATATAGTTAATTAAACAAAACTACTACTGTGTTTTCATAAACGGATTTGAATTCAGGGCATCTGCAGCTTTGGAGTACATTTGGATTTGATAGACAAGAATCAACAAGTTTATGGGTACCTTCTCAGAACATTTTATTGAATCATACTGCACTGTATGGAGAGGTCAAATACAACTACTAGTAAAAAAAAAGTAGTTTAGATCCATCTTTACCCCAGTATAAGTACTGAATGAAGGTGAGTTCATTAACAATTTTATGATTTCTTGCATTTCCTTTCATTTTCATTGGATTAGTATAATCTTGTAATGCTTTTAGGGTTATGGTGTTTAGCAATTTTGAAGTATACCTTGTGGATATAGTATATGATCAATGCTAATTATCTGTAAACGAGGGACTTAAATCCCAGTTTCTTTACCAACATAGATCCTATGTGAAATTACTTACGTATATTTTTGTGGTTAGACATCTTTGGGGTCTCTTCAAATAGTTCCAAAAGTTAGAAGGAGCTCTAGGCTTATTATGGTAGATTTTTGTGCTTATCAATGTGTTTTGAAAAATAAATTGGATTTTAAGCATGATTGCCTTTGAATATTATTGTCTTTTCTTAGAATTACAAATGATGCAATATTAATGTTCATATTCTCCTCTCCCCAATTTTGAAAGGGTTCTAGCTCAATGGAGGAGCGCCTTCCTTACAAGCAGGAGGTTGGTGGTTCCATTCCTCCATGCCGTATTGATATTGCAATATTGGTATTTTTAATAAAATATATTTTATTTTGATTTATTATGGCTATAGAGGGGGTTTCAAACCGCCTCTGTAGGCCTCAATGAGCGGGGTTCCAAACCGACCCTATAGGAATCTACAAGGGGGGTTTCAAACTGCCCCTATAGGCCTCTACAAGGGGGGTTTCAAACTGCCCCTATAGGCCTCTACGAGGGGGGTTCTAAAATTACCCTATAGGCCTCTACAAGGGGGGTTCCAAACCGCCCCTATAGGACTATACGAGGGGGGTTCACAACCACCCCTATAGGCCTCTATGAGGGGGGTTTGAAACCGCCCCTATAGTCCGCTACGAGGGGGGTTCCAAACCGCCCCTATAGGTTTGTATGAGGGGGCTTATGAGGGGGGTTCACAACTGCCCTCGTAGGTCTCTATGAAGGGGGTTCAAAACCGCCCCCATAGGTCTCTATGAAGGGGTCTACGAGGGGGGTTTAAAAACTCCCCCGTAGACCTCTACGAGGGGAGTCACAAACCAACCCCAAAAGTGACTTTTGGGGGCGGTTCCAATCTCGTCAAAAACTACCCTTAAAGGGAAAAAATTTTAACATCAGTGCCTTTAGAGGCAGTTTTGCCAAAACTGCCCCCAAAGCCAAAACCCCCCCCTGTAGGTCACTTTTGGGGGCGGAATACAACCCCCCCTAAAGGCCAAAAATGTAGTAGTTCCCCTTTCATTATTTAGTTAATTTAACCACGATCTTTGAAAAATAAATTTTTACCTTGTCCTGTTTGGTAGTTCTTTGTGGATTCTCTATCACATTCACTTTCGTCATCGGATAGTATAATTTCATTGGAGGATACCTAGGTATGCTCTTTATTTGAAGTTGTAGTACAAGAGGAATTTAAAGAAGTTATTGAACATAACCGACCGAGAAAAGTAAAATAAAATCAAAGACATCTGAAAATGTTAATAGAAATACCTTGTTTTATACCCAATTCATGATAGAAAGTGTTCATGAACAACTCTTGTTGTAGTGTCTCCACAATAGAAATACCTATTCTTTATGGACACCTGATCAATGAATGAAGAAGCCTACCTCCTACGTACAACGAAAGAACTGTGCCTTGAGAAGAGACCTATCTAAAAACTATGTGATCTCATCATTCCTGTGTCCTTTTTTTTGCAAACACATGGCTTCTCACACTATCATTGTTAACATTGGGCCGAGGTAAATCAATCATCGGTAGGCCCACATCCTTCCAATCCATATCAATTTCAGAAGTAGATAAAATATCCTTATCCCTTCCAATGCTCCAACACTATATAATAGAGAATCCTATAAACAAGTCCCTAGAGAATTCTCTATAAACTCCCTTTGTAGGATTCAGTGTAACATGTTTTTTTTATTTCTTGCTGAAAATTTTGAAAGCTTTAGAAATCAAACAAGAGTTTTCCATATCAGCTAAAAAAATACAAGTACATGCCTCTTGATTTGTTTCTAAGTAGTACAAAAATGCAAGCATGTCTTGTTCTATCCATGGGCTATCACAATTACACATATCCACAGCAACAAATTTACAACTGACTGCCGAACCAAAAATGGAATTGATCTGAGTGTGTTGACCAAATATTCAGGATAACAACATTGACAAGCAAACTGTGAACTATTTTCGATGTCATCAATGGACATACCCATCTTCTCTTTATTGATATATAGATTCAATATTTTATGAGCATCAATTGGTATTTTGGTACCATTATCCACTTCAGATTCGTTCTTTCTCTTTTTACTCAAAGTTTTTGCTTTCTTTCTAGAGCATAAAATACTGCACAGTTACTGGAGATGGTTTGGTGCAATTTGATATATTTCAATGACGTTATCGTCAGTGACAATCTGTGATCGATCAATTTGAACATCATTAACTTTGAAATATTCAATGATCGAATGTCTGGTTGACCTCTTCTCTTTGATTCATTTGCAATATTGATTTAAAGTTTCTGCACAAATGTTTTTATTGACTGATGTGCTCATCCAAACTGATCCGTTGATTATATTATCTGCCACAGTAGTCAATTCATCTTCATCAAGATCACGCAATGGTCTAAAAAAATTAGAGCCATAACTCTTTATTTTATTTTGAAAAAAATCATCTTGAGTGATGATCTTGGGCGAGCATGGCAAGGAGCCACTTTTGTAATGCTCAAATATAGACTGCCATTTTCTCCACAGTCAATCCGATGTCAAAACAAGAGTTAGCTTGTCATTAGGGCTCTCCTTTGTTTGAACAACAAAGATATCCATACATTCAGCATGGAAAGACTGCAAACATATAAAATTGAATATTCCAGTTAATTTGTTAATTTTATAACACAGGCAGCAATCTAAAGACTTTGATTGATAAGAAGAAGAATTCTATACCTTCCAAGCATCAATGGAAACGATTCCCTTTCCCGAGCGGGATGGAGTACCCCAGGATATCCATTTCTCCCTTGATTTTTCAACTTGAGAAATGAATGGAGTGTTTGCAAATTCCTTGTTTGACAAATTTTGTTGTTTTCATAATTTGTTGATGATGTGTTGAGGAACGTCTCTATGTAGAAGACGAGTTGTTCGATGCCAACACCTTGAATGGAGCTGTTTATTTTGATTATCTGCAATGATTCTTTTCTGCGCAGAAATAGTATGCTACCCATCCAATATATAAAACTTTACTGATGGAAAATTAATTTCTTCTTCATTCCCAAGAAGAAAGGCCAATGTGGTATCCTTATGGAAAGGCAATAGAATAACATCTCTCAATTTTTTTGTAAATGTATGGAGAAGAGATACAACCATATTTTTCATGACCTCCTCATCAACCTTTCGATATTGTAAGTGCGGAGGTGCAACAACACATCTTGTTACGTCAATCGAAATTTTTTTCTCATTGAACAGAAAGAAGTTGATCTGCTCTTGTTGAACTTCTTTTGAAATTTCGAAGCTCTTAGTCGCTTTCCGCAGCATCACTTTAGAAGGACTTCATTTGAGTTGTTTGAAGGAATATCTGTCCACATATTTTACAATGAATTGGAGAAATACTCTTATGTTGTACGTAATAATCCTTTCATGGAATACCTTTATCGAATTCCTATTAATATTCATGTAATGAAATACAGAGGAATTTTTCGCAGCCATCATTCTTTTCCTCCATACTAACAAAATTCCTTTCTTCAAGGATGGCATGGTATCAATTCCGGAACAATTAGAAACATCATATGAGGGAAAAACCCACCCTTGCTTCGCACAGGAAATCGGATCTAGATCGGGACCACTTTTTATTAGATCTGGTCGATAATTAGAAACCATAAGATCAAGCTATAGAAGGCAACACATTTCACCATCAACCGTTTCAACTTGAACTCGCAAGTTTTCATCAGATTCAATGGGATCCGCATATGTCAATACTCCAGCTCTAGTATGATCTCCCTCGTAATCAAAGTAGAATAGATATAAATCCAGGTACAAATTATTTGATTCTTCCATCCCAACATATCATCCATTTGTGAATAGGTGAAGGTCGTGATCTTTTTCCAAATCAAAGAAAGGGATTTCCTGGGACTTACTGAGGCTCAACAACGCAGCCATGCTTTATCTGCAAAACAATCTATATTAAGTATTCAATATAAGAATGCATACAATGTCTATAATTATAAATTAGTGTTTTAATATTAGATGTATACTTGCAAATGTGCATGCTAATGATCGGTGGTTAAGGAACAACCCCTCAATTTCAAAATCAATTGATTGATTAAGAACAAATATGCTAGCATTATCCATGAGAGATTCAATGCACATTTTATAGAGCCGTTTGAGATAAGGATCGATCATAGAAAGAGCGATCATCATAGAAGGGGCGGTTGATCCTTATTGTTTATGTGTATGAGTTTATCACATGTTTTGTATTCGAGTTTATGTGAGTTTTTGTACTTAATTTATATGTATGTGAATGGTAATTGCACATTGATTAATTGGAATACAAGTGCGTGATTGTGAAGAGGAAACACATAGTTTGACGACTTCGTAGCTAACTGGTGAATACAGTAGGCATTCAACGTAATTTTGTATACTGCGATAGCTTCCAAGTGTGAAGTCATCTGGTGTTCTAGTTGATGTTAAATAGAACGTTATGCGAAGATCGTAACGACATCTGTGCATCACCATGGTTAAGAGAATCTTGATTATGCAACCTCCATATTTGCTTCGGGTTAGACTTCAACCTATTTACAAGGTGATGCTAAAGGGGTCAGTGAAAGAGGTTTTGTTGTGTATAAATTTATCTCGTGAATGAAGGGTTGGTCGACCCTTATTGTACTGAGTCTTCTTCCAGTGTTCACCATTCTTCATATACATGAATTGACACCCTCGCCTTCGGAGGTTGAATATTTTCACAATTCCCTCATAAATGAAGGGTAGGCCAACACTTCTTGTGCCCAGGATTTGTTTCATAATAGTTCTATATAGCAAGAAGGGTCGGTCAATCCTTCTTCTATTCCCCCTTCTGCATATGAGTGAATTCATAATTCTCTACTAAAGGAAGGGGCGGTCGATCCTAAAGGAAGGGGTGGTCGATCCTTCTTGCCAGATGTCGGAAGTCAGGATAATTTTTTTTATACGTTGTAACTTAGCTAATGTCCCGATCACCACGGTTACAGAAGCTTGACAGAGATCGATGGCCACAAGCATTGTTCCAAAAAGTAAGATAGGACGATTTAAGCATGGGTGGAGTGCTGCTAACCTAAGAGCAAGTTGGAAATTATATCAACAAGCGGAAAGACATATCTACGCACGAAAGGTACTTCGATGATTTGAGATGCCTAGGGAAATGGACTTTTCATATTTGCAAAGTTTTGGTAGGGACTGCATGTTTCGACGGTGCAGATTTGGTAGGGAAAGGCATTAGCGGTGGAGGTTTAGTTCGCAGATTGAACATGCACTAATTATCGGCAAGTTCTAAATTCATGAACCTTGGTAAAGGCCGCACCTTTGAACGGTCAGGATCCGGACAGGGGCCAGATCAACAGTTGATAATAACTACATAGATCTAAGGTGCGAGGAAGGAAGTGTTTGAGAGATTGACCACTACGGAAGGACGTGGGGCTAAGCATGGAAGGAGATCAACGGTGCTAGATCGATCATCCAAGATGAAAGGATCAGAGAAATTCCTTTATCGCTAGAGGTGCAAGAATGATATGAAATTCCTTTATCTGAGTATTGTTTGATTGGGTTACCCTCTTTCCCCCTTGGTCGAGGTCAAGGGGGAAAGTTAATTTAAATAGACTCAAATAGACTCTAACACCTTAGTGAATGCACATTCTATCTGGGACCAAGTCCAACAAAACTGATGCAATAACTAAACAACTAACTCAAAGAAAACTTCAAAGAATCACGTTAGAGAGCTACAATGGAAATTCTCATGACACATATGGAACAAAGTTATAATAATTTTGAATCTTTGATATATAAGCAAATCTAGGGGTTTAAGATTGCTCCAATGCATGCTAAGAAAAATTCTCACTTCCAAAGGTATATTCTTCCTCCATGAGATCAAATGAGCTAAGACTTAAAATTGGACAAAAGTATATGCAGGCCAGACGATAATTTGAAAAGATTCCTGGTATTAAAAATGGAACTTACATGCATTGAATAGATGGAAACCTTAATTAAGCTTGGACACATATTGGAAAACAAGCTCTACAAATCATACAGAGATATCTAATAAAACTTATAAAAGAGTATTGATTGGATTGTTTATTATCTCTTCTTTTCCACCCGACCAAATCATTTTGACTGTAACTAAATTGCTACCTTGCATTTGTTAAAAATTTCCATGCAATGAATGGGTGGCCGAACCTTCTTCTACCAAGTATTCTTTTCATAATAGTTCTAGAATTCAAGAAGGGTCGGCCAATATTTCTTGTGTTCAACATTCTGGATATAGCTGAACTCTTGGATTTATGGGTTCACAATTTTATACTAAACAAAGAGGCAGTTGATTCTTCTTGTCGGAAGTCGAAAGTCGGGATAAATATTGTTTATAATTTATAACTTAGCCATAGCCAATATCCATTACCCACTATTTACTGCGTAAGTCAAGTGTCAGGAATTTTTGTCCCATCCCGCAATCTGCATTGCAGGTTGCGGGATAGAGGAATTGATGGAACGTTTTAAGAAATCTAGGTATCCGCAATCCACAATATATTTGTGTCTTCGGAAAAGGTGATTAAATACTCATGCGGGGGTGCACAAAGGGTTGTCTGACCTTTCTTGTGCTGAGTATTCTGTTCAAAATAGTTCTAGGCTACCAGAAGGGTTGATCAATTCTTCTTGTGTTCACCATTTTGGATACAAATGAATTGTAACATATAGGTGTCTACATTTCTCTACTAAACGAAGGGGTGGGAGATTATTCTTGTCACAAGTCTAGATAAATATTGTTGATATGTTATAACTTAGCCAATATACTGATCCCAACTATTCATTGCAGAAGTCGGAAGTCTGGAATTGTTGTCCCAGCCTAGGTGGGTTGAATATTTTTACAATTCAATCATAAATGAAGGGTCGGTTGAACTTTCTTCTGCCCAATATTCTGTTCAAAATAGTTCTAGACTACAAGAAGGGTTGGTCGATCCTTCCTGTGTTCACCATTGTGGATACAAGTGAATGGTTGGATATAGTTGTTCACAATTTTATAAGAAACGAAGGGGCGACCGATCCTTCTTGTCGGAGGTCAGAAGTCGGGATAAATATTGTTTATATGCTATAACTTAGCCAATCTCTGTTCTAGGATGAATTCTGCATTAATTTGGAAGAAATAAAATTTATAATATTTAAATGTGTGGATCAGAGCATATAAAATGAATTCTAACTAAGATATTAGAGTCAACTATGAGGAAAAGTGATAAGATGGTGTAACATGAAATAAATTCACAAAAGAGAAATTAAAATACTGAAGAAAGTAACAACATATGAATCTATGTTTCAGATATACTTGTACTTTTGGTCTTCATTAAATTCTTCAAAAAATATTACGTCACTGTATTTTTTGCTCTCGGATCCAACCCCTATTACTTTGTAAAATCAAAATTTATACAAAAGGTTCTTTGAATTCTTCGCTAAAAAGGAAATTTCAAAGAAATCTTTCTGATGTAACACTGGGGCAGTTAACAAATGAACCGTAACGTCATTTAAAATTAAGACACATGAATATTTATTCCTGACATAACCTACGTTTTGGTTTCCCAAATCTTTCAACAATTTTCCATTTCTCTTGAATTGGGATTTAATAATCCATCATTTCTTTCACCATCAACTCCAATTCTATGCATTTTGTGTAACATACATCTGGAAGACCCTTCTTAATCATTACAAATTATTCAATTATTTCAAACTTATCGGTCAATTTATCAATTATTGTCTTTCCAGTTAATCCTTTGACCAAACATTCAAATTTCGAGTGATCCATACGAGCATGTACTAGCAAACTGTGATAATTCTCTTGAGTCATTAATTTTCCATTGGCACTCCAAAAAGAAGGTAGACCACATTCAAAAGGCCCCAGAAATAATTCCTTAAAATTTAGAACTTTAAGGACCATCTATTGCACCATGTCTTCTACTTCTTTAACACGATCATGCTTGCCAATAACTCTTCTTGCTGAAATGATGATTGATGGTCTGTCTTTGATTCCAAAACTCTGCATATCTAATTGGGTTAGAGTTTTTAACAAACTGACTAAATTTTGAGTTGTTTCTGAAGGCCTTTTGCGTAATGTATCATTTGCGACTTTACATCTCTGGAGAGCTATGTTTTCTATAGCATCTTTATCTGCTATAAAATTAAAATAAGACCAGAATTTGGTGACTTCCATTATTATCGCATCCCATATAAGGTGTTTAGCTCTGTGTAATGGAAGCCGACCTATCAACTTATCTTTTAATTCATCAAATTTCTTTTGCAGTTGATTTCTATCACTCAAATCCTTTATCTTTGCTCCGGAATTTTGAATTACTTCCTCTTTCAACATCTTGTTTATTAGATTTTGAGCATTAATTCAACATACTCTAGGATCTTTACCGAGAGAATAACATGTACAGCATATCAATCATATCATGCACAACAAGCAATCACATAAGACAATAGACACACAGAGTTTCACTGGGGAAAACCATAAAGGTGAAAAACCCCACAACTTCCTTAGAGATAGAAAGAGTAATGATACAACCCAAGTACAAGAGATACTCCTCCTAGCAGCTACTCCTCCTTCCTCACTTGTGCACCACTTTATGGTGAGTGTAGAAGTGAATAATGAAGTGATCAAATAGAGTGCCTCCCGTCCTCTATTTATACATGACCTGACTTTCCTAATAAACTAGCAGGGCCAACTTGTCTAACTCAGTCTAATAACCCATGGTAATATTAATCAGGGCCGACCCCACACTTGGTGGTCTAATAACCCATCATATGCAAGTTGCGACACTTGTGACACTTGTCAATACAAATGAAGACACTTTGGTATAGAGGAATAATACCATCTCTATAGGAGTACAATATATATGGGTGAAATACATTCCGAAGTTACATATACATCAACACTCCGTCTTAACTAGGAAGGTATTTCTCGACACAGATCTGCTAGCACAAGTATTCTTCTCTGGATCATCGTCACTAGATCATCGTCATCGAATCATCGTCATCATTGCTGCTATCTCAATCAATATCCAATCTACTCGTCATAGGAATTTCTACAGAGCCAGTCCTTTTTCATACTGGATGTAGGCCCACATCCTATAGGTCTTCATCATCTACAGAGCTAGCCCTTTTTCATGTTGGATGTAGGCCTAGCTTCCATGTAGGTCTTCAACATCTCTATGAGCAAGCCATCAAGTAGGTACACCTAAGTACTGATTACACTGCCTCGACAAAACCTGTAAGATCTCCCAATACTGATTACACTACCTTTGCAAAACCTGCAAGAGCATCTCAGGACTGATCATATGCCTTTGCAAAACTTGTGTACCATATTGTCACATCATCATCTTCAGATCACCTCATAGTCCACGGAGCACAACCCAGATGCACACACACAACACTTACACTCACCGGCATGGAAGGAATTTCCTCTGACCATCCGCGAAAGGCTCAACACTTACACTCACCGGCATGGAAGGAATTTCCTTTGACCATCCAGGAAAGGCTCACAACACTTACATCAACGACCATGGAAGGAATTTCCTATGACCATGTCAGAACAGATACAGCAATTACATCACGACCATGGAAGGAATTTCCTCTGACCATGTTGGAAAATCTCGGCAATTACATCACGACCATGGAAGAACTTTCCTCTGACCATGTCGAAAAAGCCACACCCAGCCCTTACATTTCACCATGGAAGGACTTTCCTCTAACCATGTGAAAATGGCCCAGCCCTTACATCTCACCATGGAAGGACTTTCCTCTAACCATGTGAGAATGGCCCCAGCCCTTACATTTGCACCATAGAAGGAATTTCCTCTAACTATGTGAGAATGGCTCTTGTGCATCTGTGTCTCTAGACTCATCACTTCCCCTTGGAAGGTATGTCGATCTAAAGTACACCAAGTCTCCCTCTGGAGTATTCAAACTTCACTCTGGCCAATGGCTTGGTCAACACATCGATTATCTCCTCGCCCATCACAACATATAGGACCTTCACTGCTCCTCTTTGCACCATATCCCTGATATAGTGATACTTGATCTCAATGTGCTTTGACTTGCCATGGAACACTGGGTTCTCTGACAACTTCACACAACTCTGGTTGTCACAATATATACAAGTAGCACTCAACTGGAGATCAAACAAATCAGACAGTAGCTTCCTAATCCATACTGCCTCACAACTAGCCGAACCAGTTGTGACATACTCTGCTTCAGGTGTACTCAGTGCCACACAAGACTGCTTCCTGCTAAACCAAGAGATCATACCGATCGCATACTGAAGCAGCACCCCGAAGTGCTCTTCCGATCAATGGCACTGCTTGCCCAATCTGAATCAACATAACCCTACAGGTTAAACTTTTGATTCGCCTCATACTTGAGCCCATAGTCAACTATTCAGGTTCCTCAGAATATGCTCTGCAGCTATTAGGTGAACATGTCTCGGATCTATCAGATACTGGCTCAAGGTGTTCACTGCAAAGTAGATGTCTGGTCTCATATTCGTCAAGTACATCAAGGACCCAATCATCTGACGATACATCGTAGCATCAACCGGCTCAGATGAAGCATCACACAAGAGCTTCAGGTTCGGTGCCATAGGTGTGGCCATGGCCTTGCAATCCATCATCCAGAACCTCTTCAGGATCTCTACTGCATACTTCCCTTATCCAAGATGGAAGATTCCATATGCACTCTGCCACATCTCCATACCAAGAAAGTAGTCCATCATACCCAAGTCCTTCATCTCAAACTCGGCAACAAGCTTCCTCTTCGTGTCGGCAATCAATCTATCCTCACCTGTTACAAACAGGTCATCCACATACAATAGTAGTACCACTGGATTTCCTTCCTCAACCTTGTAGTAAAGGTTGGAATCCGCTTTACTCTTTGTAAAGCCCAAACCAAATAGGAAGCCATCTATCCTGCCATACCAAGTCCCGGGTGCCTGTTTCAAACCATACAGGGCTTTCTTCAGTTTGCACACATGTGACCGTCGGTCATGTGTCTCAAACCCAAGTGGTTGCTCCACATACAATTCCTCTTCAACTACACCATTCAAGAAAGCTGTCTTGACATCCATCTGGTGTACCTTCCATTTCATCACTGCAGTGAGAGAAAGTACTGATCTAATGGAAGTGTATCTGGCCACAGGAGAAAAAGTCTCTTCATAATCAATCCCTTCTTTCTAGGAGAATCCACGAGCTACAAACCTAACTTTGTATTTCTCTATGCTACCATCTGCAGCATGCTTGACCTTATAGATCCATTTGGAAGTCACTATAGACTTCCCATCTGTTCTTGGGACTGCATCCCAAACATCATTCTTCATGATCGACTGGTATTCCTCGACCATAGCATCCTTCCATTCTTTCTTTTCTGCCGCTTTTTCATAACTAGAAGGTTCTTTGTTCATTATGTCACAGAGTAAAGCAACATAGCTCGTATGTGATCTCTTCCTTTTCCTTTCTCTGTGTTCCTCTTTTGGAATGCAAAACCTTTCGGTATCTTGGATAAGCTCTCTAGCCCATGTTGGTTTCCTCTTGTGAGATTTCTTCTCACGGGGTGGATCTATAGGTTGTTGTGGATCTTCCATTTCATGATCTTCTTCAGGAACTACTTCATTCATGGTGGTGTCTTGAGTTATGGATATTATGGGTTCTTCATTATCTTCAATTGTTGTTTTCCTTGATTTGATGTATGTTGAGCTTTCATCAAATGTTACATCCCTACTGATATCAATCTTCTTGAATCCTGGGAAGTAGATTCTATAAGCCTTTGATCTTTCACTGTAACCCATGAATATGCCCTTCTTTCCTAAAGGATCTAGCTTTGTCCTCTTTTCTTTTGGGATGTGAGTATATACTGGACAACCAAATATTCTGAGATGGCTAACTTCTGGTTTCTTACCAGTGAACACTTCTTCTGGTGTTTTGTTGTCAAGTATCTTATGAGGTGTTCTATTATGCACATATACAGCTGTCCTTGCTGCTTCAGCCCATAAGTGCGTAGGTAGATGTTGGTCATGAAGCATTTCCCTAGCTGCTTCCATGATTGTTCTATTCTTCCTTTCAGCAACCCCATTATGTTGTGGATTGTAAAAAGTAGTCAACTCCCTCTTAATCCCTGAATCACTACATAGCTTCTTGAAGTCACCTAAAGTGAATTCTCCGCCATTTTCAGATATGAAGATCTTGATCCTCATGTCAGTTTGGTTTTCTATCAAGGTTTTGAATTCCTTGAACTTGTCAAACACTTCATCTTTGTTCTTCAAGAAGTAAACCCAAGTCTTCCTAGAGAAATCATCAATGAAGGAAACATAGTATACATACCCACTCAGAGAACTGGATGACATCGGACTGCATACATCAAAGTGGATGATTTCCAAGATTGTTTTTTCCTTGCTTTCACTGCTTGGAAATGTCTTCTTTGCGTTCTTTCCCTTTGCACAACCTTTGCAAATACCTTCATGCTTTGTCTGGATTTCAGGAAGACCTTCTACAACTTTGCTTGCAATTGGTAATGCCCTATAGTGCATGTGTGCAAGACTTTGATGCCAAAGTTCACTTGGCTCTACTGAATCATGGACCATGGCTTGTTCTGGTTGGACCTTCAATTTGTATAGTCCTCCCTCTTGCTCTCCAATCACCACTCCATCATCTATATTCTTACCCTTTGGCCACATTAGGACTTGGCCATATACAAATGCAAACCTCATGCCTTTTGCATCTAATGTAGATATGGAGAGTAGGTTCTTCTTAAGACCTGGAACATATAGTACATCTTTCATCTTCATAGACTTTCCAGAGTCTAGCTTATAGGAGGCTTCACCACTTCCTTTTATTGGATACTGGTAGTCATCCCCAAGTTTCACCTTGTGAGGTGATTCATGTTCATATAGGTTCATAAAGGATTCCTTGAATCCTGTCATGTGTTTGGAAGCCCCACTATCTATAAGCGAATCATTACTTCCATGAGTAATGGTTCCAGTGAGAGCATAAATCAAAACATACTCTTCATCACTTGAAGAATCTTCACTTTCTTCTCTATCCCTCTTCCTAGGAGGTTCATCATCCTCTACAGCATGAGCATGATGTCTTCTTTTGATGTTCTTCTTCTTGTGAGAACCATCTTTCTTATATTTGGGACAATCCCTGGAATAGTGTCCCTTCTCATCACATGTATAGAAATGGATATAGGACATGTTTCTTCGAGGTTTGGGACTACCCCTTTGACTCTGATGGTGATGCCTTTTGCCATGATGGTGAGCCTTTTTGTCATCATGTCTTTTGGAATGTGTTGTGAGAGCTTGGTCTTCATTCCATATCTTCTCTTCTCGACCTACAATTCGAGCTTCTTTGTAATGTATCAAATTTGGCATTGGGTCACAATAGCCTAATCACATTGTCCCTATTCAGTAGAGTTTGTCAAATTGATGCTAAAGTTCAAATAATTGCCAAGGAGGAAAATTACTAGTTTCCTAGGTTTGGGGTGGAAGCTTTGGGATTTGGAATAAGGGGGATAATAAATGATGTTTGAAAATTAGAATGGAATAAATATTTAATAAAGGACCTAAATAAATATATACAAGTGAAAATCAAAGTGGCATTTGATCATGAAGACACATGGAGGAAGTGGGACCCACATATGGCTAGATTTCCCCACTACACTTGGCATCATTCTCTCACCAATTCGAATTAAAGGTGAATGGTAACATACTTGGGGGAGTTCAAAAGGTATTATTCATGGCATGACTCATCCAAGGTCGAAATATAGAGGAAGAGTAACTCCCATGGAAGAGGAAGAGGCAATTTGGAGCTAGTGAGACACTTGGGGCTAGATTCCCTAGCTCTATGACAACAATGATGAAGATGCTATGACACCTATGACACAAATCAGACCTGAAGGCTGACATATGACATAAATGAAATTTCAGGGCTAAAAATAGACTCCAATAGGGCACTCAAGGGTGTTAGGGAAGCTAAAATGCTTCCACATGTGATTTGGTGGAAGTGGGAGACTAGGAATTGTCGTACAAGTGGCGTTCTTTGGAATCTCTTCCTAACTTGAGTTGGCATGAGTCTCTTGAAAGGAATTCGACCCATGGAGGACATTAGAACTTTATAAATGTTAATAACAAATAATTAAACCAGCTTTTGATCATTTGTAAAATTTGCAATTGCATTTGTGAAGAGGGAGAGCTAGTGCATGACTAGTTTCTTGCCTTAGCCAATTTCGAGAGTGAAAGATTCCCATCCAAGTTGGTAATTGGAAAGGCCATTAAGAAATTTAATTTGGAGCTTTAATGGAGTCTTTATTTACAGGTTTAAGCTACAAGGATGCTCATGGTTTCTTCTATTGCAGCTCACTCCTTCAACCATTTCCAGTTTTGACGGCATATTCTTGATCCTTGAGGGAGGGCGTTTTTGGTGAGCTATTGTACTCTTTGGGGGAGCCTATAATGCCCCATTTATTTTGTAATATGAATTAAATACTCTTTTCTTCATCTCCAGGAATTTTCAGGTCGAAATTCCAAGTAGAAATGTATAAATCTCATTTTTAATGGAAGAACAATGCCATTTCCCCACTACCTTGTTGTGAACCAATGCATTGATGATGATTTCGAATGAATGGATGATTATCTGATGCATTTGTGATTAATGGACTTCCATGGATGTATTTTACAAGTTTCATGTATTGTACTTGAGCATTTGAAGTATTTTTACTCAGTTTAATTGCATTGGGAGAAGAAATAGTGCCATTTCCCCAAGGGTCGAATTGGTGATTTTTGCAGTTGAATGGGAGAGGGTTGGAACAGATATAATAATAAATTAATGGTGCAAATGAGACCTTAATAACATCCTTAATACATTCCCTACCTCTTTTTAGAAATTTTAGTGCCTTTGGAGGCATTTGGGAAGCCATTTTTCAGTACTTACCCCAGGGGGATTTGAACCCCAAATTACTAGTAAAATTGCATACTTGGTCCAGAATCTTAAGAGAGTTTGCAGAGGTATTTTGGTGGAAATATATCATCCCTGAACATCATATTCAAATCCTAATATCAGTCATACACCTTCCTTGAATATTTGAAGGCATTTGGAATCAATTCAAGACCTAGAGACCAATACTAGTCAAAGGGAAATCACTAGTAAAGTTACCTACATTGACCAGAATTGAAAGAGGATTTGCAGAAGTATTTTAAAGGTCCAAAGGCATCCTTTAAACACATATTTATGTTCTAATGTCATTCATATACCTTCTCAGAATATTTGGGATCATTTGGGGCCAATTTGGGACCTAGAGATCAAAACTAGTCAAAGGTCTAACTAGGGAAAAAAGTGAAAAATTGCCATTTTAATAAAATTCCTAACAAGGGACATTACATTCTTCTTGTGAACATTCTTCCCACAACCTACTGAATGAGATTAGTTTATTCCCAGCACAAATTCCTTGGATGAAGGAATCCCATGACCTAGGAAAGCCATTAAGAGTGGTCATTACCACTTCTCCATTCTCTATATCTTCTCCCATAGCTTCAAGTTGTTCTTTTATCTGGAAGACCCTTGAGAAATAAGACTGCATAGTCTTCGCATTCTGGATCTTGACATTCTTCAATTGATTCCTCAAGGTCATCTTCCAATTTATGTTCTTCCCTTCAAATAGCTTGGTCATGGAATAAAAAATGTCCTTAGGTGTCTTTAGAGATGCCACATGTGGTATGAGATGGTCTTTGATAGAATCAGTAATGATCCTCTTTTCCTTGACCAAGTTCTTCTTGTGTAAGGCCTTAGCCTCTTCTCCCTCTGGGACAGGGACCTCTTCACTTCTGTAAGTTTCCAACTCATTCTCTTCCAGGATTAACCCAATCCTATACTTCCATGCTCGGAAATTATCAGCTCCTTCAATCTTATCCTCAAGCTTGGTGTGGTGAGACATTTTATAGAGTACTTCGAATGGAAATATAAAGTTTTAGGTCTTACCACTTGATTTGCTGAAAACTAATCTGGTGTCGGATTAGGGTTTGTTAGAGAAACCCTAAAAGTTCAAAATTTGAATTTCAAACTTCTGAAAGGATAGAAATATGCGCCTTGATGAGCAGATCAGCCTGGTATACATAGAAATTGAAAACTGCAATTTTTCACTCTTCAAAAATGCTTTTCAATCTCCAGGATTCACTAGGGAGGACCCTGAATTAGGGTTTGAGTTTCCCAGAGCTTCACCCAACCAAAAGTTCAATCCAAAGCTCTAAACTTCATTTTTTTCAAGGAGCTTCCAGCTATGGTTTCAGAATTCATAAATTCCTATATTTGTGGAAAGCCTAATTTTTAGGGAAAAAAATGAAAGTGCCCAGAATTGAATTCTAATTGGACAGAAAGATGCGCCTTGCTGAGGAGAGTCAAAATACCCTACTTCCTTTCATTATCTATGGAGAGAAACCCAATAAACAAGTAACCCTAGTTTCTGCAACTACATAGTGTCTTCTTCCCGGGTTAGCTCTGATACCATGTTAGATTTTGAGCATTAATTCAGCATACTCTAGGATCTTTACTGAGAGAATAAAATGTACAACATATCAATCATATCATGCACAATAAGCAATCACATAAGACAATAGACACACAGAGTTTTCGCTGGGGAAAACCATAAAGGTGAAAAACCCCACAACTTCCTCAGAGATAGAAAGATCAATGATACAAGCCAAGTACAAGAGATAGTCCTCCTAGCAGCTACTCCTCCTTCCTCACTTGTGCACCACTTTCTAGTGAGTGTAGAAGTGAATAATGAAGTGATCAAATAGAGTGCCTCATGCACTCTATTTATACATGACCTGACTTGTCTAACTCAGTCTAATAACCCATGTTAATACTAACCAGGGCCGACCCCACGCTTGGTGGTCTAATAACCCATCATATGCAATTTGCGACACTTGTCAATACAAATGACGACACTTCCGTATAGAGGAATAATAGCATCTCTATAGGAGTACAATATACATGGGTGAAATAGATTCCGAAGTTACATATATATCAACATTGTTTTACTCTTTCAACTCTTCTCTCTCTACATCTTTTAGACTAATTTATGATATAGCACTGGTCAGTTTCTCAGTGGAGCACTTTTCCATTTTTCCTTCATCCGTACATAGAGATTGATCCCCTCGCTTCTCTGGCGCTTGCATAGTTCAATCTGATTGGTATTCAACAATGAAATTTGTGACAACAATTCAATCCTTTGTTTTTCCCAAGCATGTTTTTCATCTTGTAACTTTAACATTTTACCTTTGTGATCCATCATTTCTTGAGATATGGATTCATTTTCTTGTTGTAATGCTGTCAACAGTGGAGATTGCACATGTTGATTATTTGGCACCTTCAATTTTTCTTGAGAATTTGAATGGTATTTTATTTTTCATCAATGATCCTTTTGGTACACTGGCTTTTCCCGTGCTCGGCTCCCACGATTACAAGGTCCACTTGTAGTCTTTTGATCTGGATCGAATTTGCTTTGTTTTCTTCCTTCTCTTGCCTCAGTTGAATCTCCAGCTTTTCTATCACAGACTACAATTTAGAAAATTTTAAAGTGAATTGCAATAAATCAGAATACAGGACATCTCCTATTTGTTTATGCAATTGAATCTTATCTGGTATATTAATCGCATCAAGCCTAGCTTCCATTTCATAAAATTTCTCATCGTTCACCATTGCAAACCTTATAGCACTTCTTCCTGGATCCATACCTATAAGAACGAAATTTTTTTGTTCTACTAGCGTTCTTACCCGGGGGTACAATTTTTGAGTTTCTTCGGAAGACTGCTTCTTCTTTGATGTATATTGTGAAAGGACATCAAATCTGGACTTATACTGAGAGTTACTTCCAGATTCCTTTATTTCTGAAAAATAATATTGTTGAACAATTGAATCTCGTTTCTCGATACTAATAATTTCCTTCTGGCGTTCCACTTTTGATTTCTTCCTTGAAACTTCTTGATCGACTTCCATACTATCAACTTCTGAAATACTTCTCTTATTGGTGATATCAGATTTAGCTGGTGTCTGAACCAACATTGCCAAATTCCTTATTTGTTCCATATTCGCCTCTTTACTATCTTGTTCAAATTTGAATAAATTTTCCATTTCTTTCAATCCTTCTACTATTTTATGGTAAAAAGCCTTATTTCCATTTTGATGTCTCCTTTGCGATATAATTTGATGAGGATCATAATTAATCCTTTCTGCCTCTTGGAAATCCATAATCTTCAGTAATTTTTCTACTACAGAGAGGGCTGCCTTATTCTTAATGATGAATGGACCAATTTTAAGAGGGAATTTCACATCCGATGCTTTTTTGATAGCACATAAATGTTCTTCTTCGGAATGCAACCTTTGTCTAATAAATTCCAAGGAAAAAACCCTCGCTGTTAAAAAGGTTGGCAACAGATATGGTGCTCCAGTAAAACCATACACCCTAATTATAGTATGTTATCTATACAAGAACCAATCACCTGTTTGGCCTTCTAGTGTAGGCTGGATAGTTTCTTTCATTTCTTCTAACACTCGGGGAATTTCAGCATTAAAAATAATTCTGTAAACTTCTGCCATGATTTTATGGGTGAACTCAAACATATTGACCTATTTAGGAAGGTCATGAGAAAAGACGGTACCAAGAAACTTGGATTTTGAAATGTTTGAACAAATGAACAAGTTCAAGAGATATGATTAATATCTGAAATGTTTCAACTGGTTGAATTTCACCAACTGGACATGAATCACTTCAGCTAGGAATTCATCAAAATTAAAACAACACAACGGACTTGACTGTGACTCTAGTGAAATTACTTGGAGAAGGAAACCTAACATAACTTCTGTGATTGACTTATCACTCTCTAGACCTAAAATTTGACTCAATGAGGACAAAACTAACTGGGTATCTCGCTGAAAGACATCAATACTCAAAGGGAACGATAGGTTTTCATGCAACTGGCCATCTTTCAAGACTTGTAATAAAAACTTATCTTTTGCTGCAGGACTGAAGTTTCTATAAAACTTTGCCAAATTTTCTTCATTAAACGACTCAGGGATTTTGGGAAATGTTTTAGGTAAACGTAGAACCTCATGGACAGTCTGTGAATTACTCGGCATAGAATTTTGGTCGTTTTTACATTAATAATTACCCTTTTGCCCTGCGAATAATTCACCGCACAACAACAAACAAATTCAGGGAAGTGTAGGGTTTGTTCGACACAAGAAAAGTACAAAAACGAACCAAAAACATTAAATACATCATTTCCCTATGACTTAAACTCCATTAATTTATCCTTAGACTGCGAAATACTACACACAAACAAAATAGGGTTGAAAATATCCCTTTCCCTATCAAATACAAGATTCTTGTTTTCATGTGAACTTTCATTGAAGGGAAGAAGGTCTTGGGTTTTCTCCATTTGGGACACAAAATCTAAACACTAATGGTTTCGAGCTACCTGTGAAGTGAGATTCTTGCGTGTCGTTTTAGTTGATGAAGAAAATGACGTGTTTCCCATGGGTTCTTTTCCTCCAGGCAATCAACGACAATTTTTTTTTTAAACTTCGAACAAACCTTTTATAGAACATATGCTTAGGTGGTTTCGGAACTTGCGATCAGCGGTCTAAATTTAACCGCTTTTCATAGCAAACTCCACCAATGCTTGCCATGTGGTAAGCGGTTTAATTTTCGCTCCATCTTTTCCAAGTTTAACTAGCGTGCACTTGCACAAGAACCCATTTCCACCTTCGATTTGCTTCTGGGTGGGTGTGCACCATTATTCCACCACGTTGCTACACCTTTGCAACTTTTGGTGTGAGTCGTTCAATTTTTTAGCGCCTTTTTCACCTCCGCCTTTGGAGTGAGAGACCTTAGAATAATGACAATATTTGCATTGTTCCTCTCTATAAACATTAATAAGCAATGTTATATTAATGTTAAATAACCCAAGAATCCATATAGAATAAATTTAAAAAACATAAAGACAAAAATGCTAACAATATGAAGAAATCACTTGTTTGATCAATTATACCAATTCTAGACATTGTTTGTAGATGGGTTTGTAGAATATCTAGTGTAACGTGGGAAGAAGTCGATGAAGAAGAGGGAGAGACGACCATAAGAGATAAGAGAAGTCTAGACAACAAGATCAATATTCCAAGATGGCATTGAGATGAAACATTAAATTAGGAAAAGAAGGAGAGATCACATGTCATAGCAATAACATCTAAGGCTTTTTTACACAATCCATTTCATATTAGTTGCATAATTCTATTTTTCATGTAGTGTCGCTTTTTAATAAATTTGTTAAAATTGGAAAATTACAATTTCTGGCCAATTCGACCCTTAGACTATTAATGACTCGAATGATTCCAAACGGTTCCAAATGCTTATGATTTGGGTCTGAAGGTGTTTGAAAGGTATTAGGACATAAAAAGAAATGAAATTTGCATCGTTTCTTCTCTACATCTTTTAGTAAGCAATGTCTAACTGAGATAAACCAAGAACCCATAATATAGAGGAAATTTTAGAAACATAAAAAATACCTAACAATTTGAAAAAACATTTGAAAAATATTCATAACTATTGAGGTGTAATATGACACATTTATACAGATATTATAGGCTTGGAAACTTCCAAAAAACTTCAGCCACTTGCATTTACAATTAGAGAATGAAAGGAAGAATTACTAGGAAAATCTATGTTGAAGCCCCCAAGGGTAGATGGCTCCAAAAGACTCTTTAAAGGATTTCGAATTGGGTTTGAAGGTATATGAAGGGTATTAAGAAATAAAAATGAACCTCATTGATGATTATATACTAATATCATAATACTTTTGCAACATCCATTTAACTTCGGGAGAAGTTGGGGAATTTTACTAATCAAATCGAGCTTCAAAACCCCCAAGGGTAGGGGACAAAGATGGCTTCCCAAATGTTGTAAGACCTTCCGAAATTTAAGAACAGAGACATGGTGCTGATAAAGGACTTCAGTGATCTCCCCAATGCATCATCAATTAGTTTCTATAGGCTTTTGCAACTACCATAAATCAAATGTTTGTATACATGTCTTCACATACTAGGGGGAAATGCTAATAAACTTCACCACTCGTTATGAAATTCGAGATTTAGGTTCCAAGGACTTGTGCAATGTCAATGAAACTTCTTCATAACATTAATGACACTCCATGCATAAAAAAATCACAAATATTGACTTATAAAATTCGAAATAATGTCTCTTCAAGCTCCGGCAACAAGATATAGGGAAAATGGCACCACCTATGCATTGTTTGGTATTTTCACATAGTTTCACTTCATATTTTGACCTAAGATTATTCTGAGCATTAAATTCAGAGTATATATATAAGAATACAAATAAATGGATATTCTTGGACCATCACAAAAGCTACTCTCCTTCTTTGTTCTTGCGACTTTTATAAAATTCTCAAGTCCTCCATCAGTACATCTTATGATTGATTACACTGTCTTTGAAAAAACCTGTGTACCCTACTGTCTCTAACATACCCCTTTACTAAAAACATTTTATGTTTGAAGAAGATATTATCTTCACTTTTATTGTAATGTTTTATATTTGGACAAGTGTCCAAGGATGACTGTAATTTGCACAATATTTTATTATTAAATAAACTAAATAAGAGACAAACACCTAAGGAGAATGTTTAAAGAGTGTTTAATGACCCACTAGGTGGAATGGAATCTAGGGTAGAAGGAAATGGACAAGTGGTAGCATCATGAGGCAAGTAACTAGCTATTGGTATGGGACAACTCTCTTGAATTGTGGTCATGGTGCTTTGAAATATGGGACTGGAGCTTGAGGCTCATTTATTGAAAACTGACCACTAAAGACCTGGGCATATTTATAAAGCCATCTAATTTTGGACTGGCGTTCATCACTTTTCCTGACGAGGAAACTTACCATGTGGTTCTGCTCTATGCACACAAGAGATTTGATGAGGGGAAGTCTAGTTTTTTATCATGGTGTAAGTCTGCCTTCTTTACTGTTGAGTGCAGAGTTTTATTGCTGAGTGCAGAGATTGAGGTTTTGGAAAGTATCTATTGATTGTTGGCTATACAATTTGAGTGCCTTGCTTCTACACAGATTCTTCTACCTAGTGGTTCAGTAAACAGGCCTAGGGGTCCAAAGGAGGAAAGTAGTTTGGATGCTTCTTCTGGAGAAGGTTGGGAGGAACATGCCTCCTTGGGTGTTTCTCCACCCTATCTATAGTTACAATTTCTACTTGTTATTTTAGCCTCTAAGTAGTTAAATTATTTTTGCAACTGTTGATTGAGTATTCATAGTTATCATCCCACAGAAGTAATTGTTTTGAATTCTGATCCAGTTATAATTTTGTATAATGATGATTACGCGTATGAAATGATTGAATAAATAACTTCCCTATATTTTTCCACTTACAGTTTCCTGTATCATACTCTCGTACAGGGAAGGCAGAATTAAAATTAGATAAATGATATGCATTGAATGAATAGACTACTCTATCATGCCTTTTTCTTAAATATTTCCATTTTCTGTTATGTATTTTATTTGAAATTTTTCCTATCTGTTATATTCTGCAACTTTAAATTATTTCATGCCAAGTCTCAGAAAATATATCGACATTCTTATCACATAGACATTATAATGTTTTTAGCATTAGAAGCAAACATTTACTTTCTACACAAAACCTGGGGTTTTCATTTAAAATAAACTGTAACTTGCAAGTAAATAACACTACATACTCTTCTCATTTCTTTTCAAAAATCATAGTATGCATACTCTATTATAGACATTTATCATTTTTTTATGAAATTTCAAATAGTTGTTAAACATAGAAATAACCATATTATTAAGATACAATATTATCTCTACCTTCGCAGTAATAGATTAAAGTAGGATTTAATTTTCCATGTTTGCTAAACCTCTGCAAAAGCTTTTTTTATTATTCTTAGTCTCTTCGTAATTATCCATTAGAAAAATTTCATAAAGACATCTACCCACTTCTGTAGTATAGTTATATGGTATCAAACGTTATCAACATTCCTAAATGGAAGAAATATTACAAACAAAACAACTTTGTTAGACAAATGCTTCTGTTGATAGAATTCCTAGTTTTCCATATCTTAAAACATTCAACACTTAAACGTATTTATAGAAATTTCAAGACAGAACTCAACGAAATAAAGATCTTTTTTTTCATGTCTACAGGTTTCATTGGAAACCCTAAGAGAACCGAATATAATCTTAGTATTGAAACAAGCATATAACTAGACTCTCGACACAAACCCTTCATTTCTAAATACACTAACTACATTTGCCTAGGTTCTTCATTTGACGAGTACAGTCACAATATTAATACATTGTACAAAATATAACTGAACACAAGGGATCAGTTTGGCATCAACATCAAAATAATAATGTTATATTCCTGATGTAACTTTTGTCTGCAACAATACAAAGTAATTAGACGAGACTAAGTCTCATTGTTAGGTCGACTCTTAACTCATCAAAGTTAATTAGGGTTTGAAGGTACCAAGCGTGGCATTAGCCCATGGCTCTCGGCCATTATAAAAACACAGTATTTTCTTAAACAATCTTTAATTTCAAGCAACACAAGCACGACACACTCTAAGTACTTCAAAGAACAAACACAAGAACCATTTTATGTATCAAATATATGAGGGTTAAACATTTTTAACAATTACCATAGCTTCTATTTATTACTAAAAAGAGTTGTAGCTAACCTCTACATAGATAGAAAATGATAGTGGATTTTACATTGGAATTACAAGGTCGAAAACCCAAAAGACTTTGAGTTCGAAACTTGAAACATCTCTTTTAAAACAACCGAGGGTAACACCCTTATCCACAGGAGTTACAATTTTCAGCAAACAACTCTACAGCGAAACGCTGTGAGGAAAACAACAATGAAGGCCGAAGAGTACATCTTCCTACATTCACCTCTTGGAACATAAAAACAGTACCACAACAACCAATCTCCAAAACCCCAACTTGTGGCTAAACATAAAACAACAACCCATAGTTGCCAAGAAGGAGAAACCACTGAGTCTTACCGGTGGTTAAGCAATGCCTCCACGAAGCTTCAAAAAAATAAACTGCAAACAAAGAGCACCTGCCAACAAACAATTGATGGTTAAATAATGCATTACAGAGTTTGAGAATAATTTACAAATAGTGATAACAGTCCAAGACATGGGAACGTTACCTGTAGAAGTTGCTTCGGGAGTAGAGGCATCACAGCTAAACAAGAAAACGTAGCCATTATCAACCAGCAAGCTCGGTGTAGAAAAGATACAGTGCCGAGAACTACCAAAAGAAACTTTCCTCTGGTTTAGAAACACTCAAGTTTATCGTGAACCCTGGAAACTATTACCAACTACAAGCTTTTGCAACAAACCAACAATCTTAAAATGGTTCGGCTCTAAGAGCCCAGTTTACAGACATCGGTCACGACATCGAAACCTCGGGAGGTGCCCCATCACTCTGTTAACAGAACCCTAAAACCTCTCAAGGCTATCGGCCTCTCCAACACTCCTTCATTGTAAAATGAATGCCAAACTACAACTGCAACGAGGTGTTGAGATATTGTAACTTCAAAGAATATTATATTTGTACTTTATTATTCCGGAGATGTTTCATTCCTCCGTGAAGATCTTATTGTATATCCAGAGATGTTTATTCCTCCGTCGGAATGTGGTAACTCGGGTTATTAGAATTCCCTAGTGGGGGTCGGCCCTGTATATGTTATGTGGGTCAAAGGGTTATTAGACCACCCTAGAGGGGTCGGCCCAGTCAGTTGTAGTGGGGTATTTAACCCATTGGTTAAATACGAGCCTACGTGTACCTTTGTAAAATACATGTCAGTGTAGTGTATAAATAGAGGAGGTGTGTTCCTCATTTGACACATACACTCACTTGAGAAAGGAGCACTTATGGAGGAGAGGTCTGCTATGGTGGAGGAGGAGATCATATCTTTGGTTTGCATCTTTGTGTATTGCTAGTCATCTATATTGAGGAAGCTTTACTGGGTTTTCTACCCCATGAGGGTTTCCCAGGATAAATCTGTGTCTCTTGTGTTTATGCTATGCTTGTTGTTTCTTCAGTGATCCTGTATATGCTATTATTGTGAAATGGAATGTAATCCTGCTATTTTCAGTCTTAGCATATTAAATATTAACATGGTATCAAAGCTAACCTGAAGGAAGGCAAGGTATGGCACTTACGACACTTGCTTTACTTACGACAATTTGAAGGTTAGGGTTTTACATAGCAAAAACCAGTAATCGTGGAACTTTCGCTATAAATCTATTTATGCAAAGTTTCAGGGTCTGAAAAGTTTACCGGTCGAAGATAACATCCCCAGGTACCTTGTGTCCAAAGGGAACCCTCAGATTCGTTGTACTTTATGAGTTATGATCAATACAAGTTAGGGTTTCTGCCTCTTCCAGATCTCAGTCAAAATCAGGTAACCTTGAAAAAAAGGTCATAACTTGGGCTAGGAAGATCGAAATCAAATTTCGTAAAAAGTGACAGGTAGTACACAGACTGTACTATCTCAAGAAAATTTTTCAATGGCCGAAGGTGAACCAGTGACACGTGGCACGCCGTACAAGTTCTCTCTCCTATTTTATCCCATAAACAGGTCACGTTGCGACACTTGGCATAACTATCTCTCAGAGAGTCCAATTGAGGTCAGACCTATCAGGATAGAAAGCTAATAGAGAGAGCTATCTCAAGAAAAAATTTCAGAGGCCGAAGGTCAAACAGTGACACGTGGCATGCCGTACAAGTACGCTCTCCTATTTTATCCCATAAACAGGTCATGTTGCGACCCTTGGCATAACTCTCTCTTAGAAAATCCAATTGAGGTCAGACCTATTAGGATGGAAATATGACAGGTCAGGCTACTACAAAAAACGTTTTCAAACCCTGTGGAGCAAAAATTTCAGAGTTATAGCAGAAACAATCAGGTGCATATTTCTGTCAAAACAGAATTATTTTTGGAGCACCTTTATTCATGGCTTCCGGAATTTAGGGTTTCGGAGAAAGTTAGAATTTTTGGAATCGGAATCCACCGCTGGAAGCTCCTCAAAAAAATAAGAGTTTAGAGCCTTGGATCAAACCTTTTGATTGAGCAAAAGGGTGGGCTTCATCAAACCCTAGTTCGGGATCCTGTCAAGAAGATCAAGGCAATTTTGAGGGGTCAATTTTTGGAAATTTCAAAATTGAAGTATGCTAGTTTGATCAGCTCAGCAAGACACATCCTTCCATTCATTCGGAAGTGTGAAAGTCCAAGATTGAATTTTTAGGGTTTCTCTAACAAACCCTAATCAAGCTCTAGATCAAGTTTCAGGGGGAGTTGAGGCTAAGGCCTTACATAAGAAGACTACAAGAAGTCTCGACAGGTATGACTTGAGGTTCAGGTATGTCTTGAAATCTGATTCTTGATTAAGTTCATAATGTGTTTGTCTTCATGTTATTTATTAGTACAATCTTGATCAATGTTAGAATTGTCTTATCACCCTAGTAATAGTATAAATGCATGTGAATGATCGAAGACATTCATTGATTAGGGCTATATGATTGTACTAATGCATTATGGTGTTGTATGAGGTTGATGTGGTTTGCTAACAAGATACAGGTACATCACAAAAGACAAATCAAGCTCCTTAAAACATGACAACATGAAGACAAAGACTCATCCATAATCTTTGTTCTACTTACGAGGTATGTATGACTTTGTTATATTATGCTTAACCTATGAGACATGCAGGTTCTAGCTCAGGATCTCTAAATCATTGAAGAGATTGTTTAGGTATGTTGTACATAGCTAAGCAGATATACTAATCCAGGTATGTTTTCCTATGACAAGTTAGAATCTTACCTTAGGATCCCTTATATAAGTATACTTGGTATGATTGGTTATGCTTATTCATAAAGTTAGTAATCAAGGGTTTATGCATATTATGTCTCTTATCTTGATGATCTAATTAACCAGAAGAGTACTATGATCAAACAAGAATATGCAGAAGTAAAAGAAGACTTCCTTGAAACCTTGAATATTATCTATAATCATGACTATACATTTTCAAAGATTATTTAGAACTAGAATGTTTTGATAATATTGAGAATATACTAATGAATGTATGTCTGTGTATGAGGATGACACTAGTGCACACTTGAGCATGCACAGTGGCACAGAATGAATAGAAGTTCAAAAGACATATAGAAGATCAAGCGGGAGGCAACCACACAAACATAAAAGATAAGTATTTGAGATGTTATTTGAAATAGTAAATGATATTGCTTGTATGCATATTTGTATTCCTAGAATATATCATGCTGAGTGTAAACATTCATAGAGCATTGAACAGTATACTACTAATATGCATATGATTGGTAAGTTGGACAAACATTCCATTGTTGCTTGTCTAGAATGAAACCTCTTTGCTGACATGCTGAGAGCTGTGCACACTCTTAATAGTATGTTCTGGTAGAGAAGGAAGGCATCTAGATAGCCACTGTATGCATACAGGATATGAGAAAGTGTTGTGCCAAATTATTGGTCAAAATAGTTACATAACTATGTAAATGATATTTGTATGCATAATAGGTTATCATGTCAATATGATTTGATGATTATGAAGTATTACTAATCATGTACTTAATTTTTATTTGTAGGAAAGATCATGATGAATGATGAACACTGAACAAGCGATGGATGTTCAAACGAAAGGATTTACAAATCAAACACACTATAGAAGGCTTGTGGCTAGAAAATTCTCTTAGAAAGAGGAAGAGAATCATGATAAGATGTTTGCTCCAAGTGGCTAGATAAGACCATTCTCTTAATGGTGTAATTAAAGAAGAAGTGTGAATCAGGTTCTGTATGGGTACCCAGGATCGATAATCAATTGATGAGCTTAATGATCACCATGGGTGATGAGGATCTCAACCTTCGCTACAAGGTTGAATATTGTTTCTATAC
This sequence comes from Larix kaempferi, assembly GCA_027924585.1. Classification (NCBI taxonomy): domain Eukaryota; kingdom Viridiplantae; phylum Streptophyta; class Pinopsida; order Pinales; family Pinaceae; genus Larix; species Larix kaempferi. The sequence continues at coordinate 24,500,586 of BSBM01001051.1, read as the reverse complement.
ACAGACGATATGGTGCAGAAAGGAACCAAAAGTTTGAATTTGTAACAATGTACTAACCAAACCTCTACCGATCCAATGTACTAACCAAACCTCTACCTCAAGTAAAGTTTTCTGAGACAAACTTAATATAGTTTAGAAGGACCCTCCTCGAAAGGGGGAGTGATGTGATAACTCATGATGAGATTGCCTGCATCGACAGTGAGGTCGATAATGAGGATACCTATATTAGTGATGCTGACAAAGAGGTTGGTGGATGGTCCTTAGATAGGGTCAAAGGTGACAAGGGGATTACATCATCCTTGAACATATGTTCTAAAGAGAGCCATAGACGTATGTCTTCGAGAATGAAGTCCTTGGTGGACATGATAGGATTGCATCATCCTCAAGAGAGCCGTAGACGTATGTCTTCGAGAATGAAGTTCTTGGTGAACATGTGAGGGGATTGGATCATCCCTGGACTTCAGTCCTAAAGAAGAGCCGTAGACGTATGTCTTCGAGAATGAAGTCCTTGGTGGACATGATAGGATTGCATCATCCTCAAGAGAGCCGTAGACGTATGTCTTCGAGAATGAAGTTCTTGGTGAACATGTCAGGGGATTGGATCATCCCTGGACTTCAGTCCTAAAGAAGAGTCGTAGACGTATGTCTTCGAGAATGAAGTTTTTGGTGAACATGTGAGGGGATTGGATCATCCCTGGACTTCAGTCCTAAAGAAGAGACGTAGACGTATGTCTTCGAGAATGAAGTCCTTGGTGGACGGTTGAGGATTAAGTCATCCTTGGACGTAGTCCTAAATGTACGATTGAGGATTAAGTCATCCTTGGACGTAGGTCCTAAATGTATGGTTGAGGATTAAGTCATCCTTGGACGTAGGTCCTAAATGTACGGTTGAGGATTAACTCATCCTTGGACGTAGGTCCTAAATGTACGGTTGAGGATTAATTCATCCTTGGACATGGTCCTAAATGTACGGTGGAGGATTAAGTCATCCTTGGACGTAGGTCCTAAATGTACGGTTTAGGATTAAGTCATCCTTGGACGTGGTCCTAAATGTACGGTTGAGGATTAAGTCATCCTTGGACGTAGGTCCTAAATGTACGGTTGAGGATTAAGTCATCCTTGGACGTAGGTCCTAAATGTACGGTTGAGGATTAAGTCATCCTTGGACGTAGGTCCTAAATGTACGGTTGAGGATTAAGTCATCCTTGGACGTTGGTCCTAAATGTACGGTTGTGGATTAAATCATCCTTGGACAGTAAATCCAGTAATTCCGAAAGGAAGGATAGTCCTAAATGAATTAAGTGGAGTAAATCATCCTTGGACAGTAAATCCAGTAATTCTGAAAGGAAGGATAGTCCTAAATGAATTGAGTGGATTAAATCATCCTTGGACAGTAAATCCAGTAATTCCGAAAGGAAGGATAGTCCTAAATGAATTGAGTGGATTAAGTCATCCTTGGACAGTAATTCCAATAATTCCGAAAGGAAGGATAGTCCTAAATGAATTGAGTGGATTAAATCATCCTTGGACAGTAAATCCAGTAATTCCGAAAGGAAGGATAGTCCTAAATGAATTGAGTGGATTAAATCATCCTTGGACAATAAATCCAGTAATTCCGAAAGGAAGGATAGTCCTAAATGAATTGAGTGGATTAAATCATTCTTGGACAGTAAATCCAGTAATTCCGAAAGGAAGGATAGTCCTAAATGAATTGAATGGATTAAATCATCCTTGGACAGTAAATCCAGTAATTTTGAAAGGAAGGATAGTCCTAAATGAGATTGAGTGGACTAATCATCCTATAAATAGATTGGGATTGCCTCATCCCTAGACATGGTGAGATGTCTTAAACTGATAAGGACTAGTCATCCTGTAAATAGATTGGGATTGCCTCGTCCCTAGACATGGTGAGATGTCTTAAAGTGATAAGGACTAATCATCCTGTAAATAGATTGGGATTGCCTCGTCCCTAGACATGGTGAGATGTCTTAAGTGATAAGGACTAATCATCCAGTAAATAGATTGGGATTGCCTCGTCCCTAGACATGGTGAGGTGTCTTAAAGTGATAAGGATTGATCATCCTGTAAGATGATCTGGATTGCATCATCCATGGACATGAGAGTTGTCTTAAACTGAGAGGGACTGATCATCCCATAAGCGGATCAGGATTGTATCATCCTTGGACCTATGTCCTAAAGTGAGAGGGATTGATCATCCCGTAATTGGATCTTGTGTGTTGCAGGGTATGCTGCTATTGTGTATACTTGTATTGATGAGGATACTTGTATGGATGATGTGTATACTTGTATTGATGAGGATACTTGTATGGATGATGTGTATACTTGTATTGATGAGGATACTTGTATGGATGATGTGTATACTTGTATTGATGAGGATACTTGTATTGATGATGTGTATACTTGTACTGATGAGGATACTTGTATTGATGATGTGTATACTTGTACTGATGAGGATACTTGTATTGATGATGTGTATACTTGTATTGATGAGGATACTTGTATTAATGATATTTATACTTGTACTGATGATGTTGTTGATCGTGATGATCTAGATGATGATGTTATTGATCGTGATGATCTAGATGACGATGCTGCTGATCGTGATGATCTAGATGATGATGCTGCTGATCATGATGATCTAGATGACGATGTTGTTGATCGTGTGATGACGATGCTGATGATCGTGAGATGACGATGCTGATGATCATGCGATGACGATGCTGATGATCGTGAGATGACGATGCTGATGATCGTGTGATGACGATAATCGTGAGGATCCAGATGATGATATTGTTGTAGCTGTTCAAGTGCTACAGAAGATAAAGACTCAATACTGAAGATGTCGATGTTCCAGTATTGAAGATGTTCTAGTAACTGCTTGAGTTACTAATGATGTTGAGAAAGCTTCCAATGATTTATAGATGTATCATGTATGATGTTGATGACTCCTTGCTCGTGCAGATGTTGTTATAATATCCTTCTCGTTAAGGGGGAGTGTTGAGATATTGTAACTTCAAAGAATATTATATTTGTACTTTATTATTCCGGAGATGGTTCATTCCTCCGTGAAGATATTATTGTATATTCGGAGATGTTTATTCCTCCGTCGGAATGTGGTAACTTGGGTTATTAGACTTCCCTAGTGGGGGTCGGCCCTGTATATGTTATGTGGGTCAAAGGGTTATTAGACCACCCTAGAGGGGTCGGCCCAGTCAGTTGTAGTGGGGTATTTAACCCATTGGTTAAATACGAGCCTACGTGTACCTTTGTAAAATACATGTCAGTGTAGTGTATAAATAGAGGAGGTGTGTTCCTCATTTGACACATACACTCACTTGAGAAAGGAGCACTTATGGAGGAGAGGTCTGCTATGGTGGAGGAGGAGATCATATCTTTGGTTTGCATCTTTGTGTATTGCTGGTCATCTATATTGAGGAAGCTTTACTGGGTTTTCTACCCCATGAGGGTTTCCCAGGATAAATCTGTGTCTCTTGTGTTTATGCTATGCTTGTTGTTTCTTCAGTGATCCTGTATATGCTATTATTGTGAAATGGAATGTAATGCTGCTATTTTCAGTCTTAGCATATAAAATATTAACATGAGGTAATACCAAGGAGCAATTAGGGTAACATCAACTTCGAGAAGAGCTAGCACGTGATGATCGCCACAATGATGCCAACAGGCATTCCACTACACCACACTTTAATGCACTTTTGGAATCCAAGCTACCACAGTACATAGAATCTTTGCCAACGAGATCATACATTGGGATCATTGCTTAACCATTCCCATATAGTTAACCCTAAAATCGAACTCCCACATTTTCATAAGAACGTGGAGCCACAACCTTGTGGTGTTAATACGAAGGCCCTGTCATAACAAGAAAACCTTAGGACAAGACTTAGATGGTGTATCACATTAATATTTATCACCATAATGTTATATGGTTTCACTATGAATGAAACCAATTTACGATACTTATTATATAAAACAACCTTTATCAAACCCTAAGCATGGTGTATGGATGATTTCAATAATTATTGTATAGTCACAAAGCTCGTATACCCTAAGCATTATATAATCAATGGTTTAGATTTTAGCACTAATACGTTTAGGCAATAAATTGTAATAAGAGTAATTATCATAATAATCAAAGTATTAAAATACTCATTGTAAAGTGGAAAAAAGCTCTAAAATGTATTGTTATAAATGATGTCAAGATATCCTTAGTAATATATATTCATAAGTTAGAATTATTTGGAATAGGACAGAAGGATAGGTTTTAGAAATACTTTAAAAACAATTTGAAAACTGAGATATGATCTTCTCACCATAAATTGTTAAAACACCTAAATACTGCGGTTAATACTCAACTTTTCAATGTGTAATACACATAGCTTTTATACTGAGAATTGGGGATGTAATCCCATTTGAACAACTTATTATAGTTATAGATAAAGAAGAATCAATGTAGATCTCACCCTGATATTTCCTTCTATCATACTTTTTCTCTTTTTAAAACTTGAAAACTAACTGACAACACTTAGGACTTCCGCATTTCACTTTCGAAAAGATAACTTGCTCTTACCTGTGATCTGTGAAAATAATGTTTCAAATACTTTAGCATAAATTTTAAGTAAGCTTCGAGGTTCCATAGAGCCCCTTCACCATCAAAAGAAAAATAACCAATTAGCACATATAGACAACAACAAACCAATGTACAAGAGCATTGATAGCAATTCATAAGTAATTTGGGATGCATAACTGAGACATAAAAACATTTAATAGTATCCTAGTATAGGTATAGTTACTTTTCACACACATCTTAAAATAATACATATATATGATTGTCATAAACATTTTATTACAACATGTCGACAAACAAGCATTTAATACTTTTCCGCACAGCAAGTACATCATTTAATGCTATGTTAATTTTTTTTTAATTTTGTGAAATTTTTGGGATGTTACATGTGGTATCAGAGCACAAGTTCAAACTCTAGGCTTGAAATAGGCTCACGCGCGCAAAATAGAAAATGAGAACATAAAACTTAGTTACTAACTTTTATTTAATTTTGTTTCTGTATAGAACAGCCTGATATTTAATTTGCAGGTATGGATATACAGGAAGAATCAACAGAGGAAAGATCTCCTCATCATAATGAATATAATAGCAACGCACATAATAATGGTAATGAAGGAATTCATGTAGAGTTAAATAATCAATTTTCTGAACTACTACGTACTATAAAAGATTTAAAATCTGAAATAAGAACTCTTAAATAAAAGAATGAACGAATTTTGAAGGCGCAAGAAAAGTTAAATCAGATTTTAATGGCAAACTACCAAAATGAGGAAAGAGGAAGGAAATCAGAAGTAAATTCTGATTTTGGTACAATGTCCCACAAACATAAGAACAAGAAAGCAAAGGACCGTAAAAGTAATAGTTACTCTTCATCTGAATAGGATCGAAGTAACTGTAATTCTGATCAGGACAGCAGCGACAGTGATTGCTGTTCTAAGAAGAGGAAGCATAAGCATAATGAAAAAATTACTCGAGAATTTAAAAAGATAAAGCCACCAACATTTTATGGTGAAAATGAAAAGGGAGAGGTAGCTGAAGCATGGCTTTCTGGAATGAAGAAGTACTTTCATATTTATGACTACTCATCGCAATTAAAAGCTAAGACGGCCATATACAATTTGATCGGAAGGGTAGACATTTGGTGGCAATATGTTAAAAGAGTTAAAAATCTTAGGGATAAAGACATAAAATGGAGAACATTTAAGAATATGTTTAAGAAAAAGTTTTTATCCGAATAGTACTACGAAGATAAGTCAAAAGAATTTTAAAATTTAAAGATGGGTTCAATGACCATGAAGGAGTTATGCAGCAAGTTTCTCAGTTTGTTAAGGTATGTACCTTACCTAGTTGATGAGAAACCTAAGATACAAAGGTTTCTAAGTTGTTTACCCTTCCACATAAAGGACAAAATTGAGTACGATAACCTTTCAACTCTTGAAGAAGCCATGAGGAAGGCTAATTTTTGTTTTGAACATAACAATATAAGAGAAGGTGTATTGAGTTGGAGAAGTAATAAGTCTAACAATTTTGAGCATAAAAAGAAATGTTTTAATCAAAATTCTGGAAGTTTTAAGAAAAATCTTAATAACATAAATTTTCCAAGTAATAATAATTACAGGGGTAATGCATCACGCAATTTTACTACTACAAGGAATGTGCCTAATAATAATAATAATAGTAGTAATAATAACAACACCAGAATGCTAAACAGAGGACACCTATAAAGTGTTATGACTGCGGTGGACCCCATACTAGAGCTCAATGCCCACGCAATAGAAAGACAGTCAACAACATTCACACCATACAAGCAGAACCTACAGTTGGTGATGTAGCAAGAGAAATGCCCAGGATAAATGCAGTGCTAGAAAATCACCAAGCAGACCATCAAACGTCTATGGTCGAAATCGAAGGTGTGATACAAAAAAAATCTATTTCCATTCTAATAGATCCAGGTGCAAGTTTGAGTTGCATTTCACCTGATTTAGTGAAAAGTTGCAAGTTAAAGGTAGAAAAAATTGATAATTCATGGTTAGTTCAACTAGCAACAGGCACTAAAAGAAAGGTTACAGATTTTGTCAAAAGTTGTGATGTACTTATGAGTCAGCTGAAAATGCAAGTTAATTTGAATGTTTTACCATTAGGGTCATATGACTTGTTGATTGGCATGGACCAGGGTATTTTTTAAGGATTCTAATATTATACTTAAGTATAGTATCCTAGGTGATTATTTTGGATTGAAAAAAACATGTATGTAGATATGTAGGCGAGTATGAAATATGAAACATACAATTTACTCCTGAAATATGTAAATTTCGGTGAATATTATGATAAAAAAACATATTTTATGTAAATATAGGCGATATTAGAGACTAAAAATGACCAAATAGCGAATTTGTTTTTTGAAAAAAAGCCCGAAAAATAGCCAATTGGCGAAATTTTGCCCTTAAAAATTACCCTGGCACGGACTAGCTTGAACATCATAGAGTAGTACTTAACTGCTATGAAAAGTCTTTTACTTGTTTGAATAATGCAGGCAAAACTGAAATAGTAAAAGGAATTCATAGGAAAAATTCTGTAAGACAAATTTCTGCTTTACAAGTAAAGAGACCTGCAAGAAAGGGCTGTAAAATGTTTGTTGTTAATGTCATTAATGACGAATGTTCATCTAAAGAAGATAAGATAAAACTAGAAGATATACCCATCCTTAGGGACTTTTCTGATGTATTTTTGGAAGAAATTCTAGGACTACCTCCGAAAAGGGAACTTGATTTCACCATTGAGTTAGTATTGGGTGCGGTACCAAACTCAAAGGCTCCCTATAGAATGAATATTCTAGAGTTAAATGAACTAAAATCTTAGCTGAAGGAATTAATAGATAAAAACTACATAAGGCCTAGTGTGTCTCCTTAGGGAGCACCAGTTATCTTTGTTAAAAAGAAGGATGGTACCATGCAACTATGCATAAATTACCGTCAACTTAATAAAATGACAATTAAAACTCGATATCCCTTGCCCCACATCGACGATCTATTCGATCAGGTACGCAGAGCAAAGATATTCACTAAAATGTATTTAAGGTTTAGATATCATCAAGTTAGAATAAAGGATGAAGATATTTTCAAAACCGCTTTCAGAACTCGTTATGGGCACTACGAGTTCGTAGCTATTCCTTTTGGGCTAACTAACGCATCGGCAGTATTCATGTGTTTAATGAATAATGTTCTGTATAAGTACTTATATAAGTTTGTAATCATGTTCATTGATGATATTTTAATCTATTCAAAACCTAAAGAAGAGCACGATGAACATTTAAGAATAATTCTGCAAGTGTTAAGAGAACATCAGCTTTATGCTAAGTTTAGTAAATGTGACTTTTATAAAGATAAAATACAGTACTTAGGTCACATAATCTCTAAAGACGGAATTTCTGTCAACCTAGATAAAATAAGAGCAATTAATGAGTAGCATGTCCCTAAAGACGTAACTGATGTACGGTCATTTATGGGAGTAATGGGTTACTACAGAAAGTTTATTGAAGGATTCTCTAGAATTGCGTATCCCATAACTTCTTTGCAGAAGAAAGGGAAGAAAATCATCTGGGATCAGAAATGAGAAGAAAATTTTTAAGAAGTTAAAAGAGTTATTAACAACAACACCTATATTAAAAATTGTTGATCCTAATAAGGACTTCGTTGTATGCACTGATGCATGTAACGAGGGACTTGGAGTGGTCTTAACTCAAGAAAGTCATGCTATTTCTTTTGAGTCTAGAAAGTTAAAAATCCATGAAAAGAATTATGCAACTTACGATCTAGAGCTGGCAGTCGTGATACATGCACTGAAAATGTGGCACCATCACTTGATTGGAAGGAATTTTATACTAATGACAGATAATAAGGGTTTAAAATACTTGTTGGATCAAACAAATCTTAACGCAAGGCAAGCTAGGTGGCTAGCTTTCCTTAGCGAGTATGATTTCGAAATTGAACACATTAAGGGTAAAGAAAACAAAGTTGTTGATGCCTTGAGCATAAATGCCAAATTAAGTTTTGTGGCATCAATCAACACGTTTAAGACAGATCTAGAAAATCAGATCAAAGAAGGAATTAAGCAAGATGAAAATTATCAAAAATTGCATGATAAAGTTGCTACAAATTTATCGAAAAATTTAATAATAGAATACAACATTAATGAAAAAGGCTTAATGACATATAAAAACATAATTTATGTACCTAATGTATCAACAGTTAAACTGCTGATTTTGGATGAAGTGCATAAAAGTCCTTATTCGGGACATCTTGGTTATCAGAAAATGATAGCTATGTTAAGGAAGGATTATTTTTGGCCCAACATGAAGAATGAAGTGGTTGAGTACATAGCTAGGTGTTTTGAATGTCAGACCATTAAGGCTGAACATCAACACCCAGCTGGCCTATTGCAGCCATTGCCAATTCCGGAATGGAAATGGGAAATTATAAGTATTGATTTTATTACAAGTTTACCTAAGAATCAGAAACAGAATGACTCAATAATGGTGGTTGTGGATAAACTTATTAAATCTACTCATTTTATTCGTATTAAGACTACTTTCAAAGCTGCTAACATTGCAGATGTGTTTATGAAGCAAATCTTTCGTTTACATGGGATTCCAAAGGTAATTATTTCTAACCAAGACTCCAAGTTTACTCGAAATTTCTGGACAACATTGTTTAAGGGTTTAAATACTAAATTAAATTTCAGTACTGCTTTCCATCCACAAGCTGATGGACAGACTGAAAGGGTTAATCATATTTTAGAAGACATGTTACGAATGTATGTTAAAGATCAGCCAACTAAGTGGGAAGACTATTTGCATTTAGTTGAATTTGCATACAATAATCATTATCAAGCATCTGCTAGACTTAGTCCATTTGAGATTTTATATGGAAGAAAATGTTGTACTCCTATTTCTTGGGATAACCCTATTGACAGATTAATGTTAGGACCAAATTTATTAAAAGAGATGGAGCTAACTGTGAAACAGGTACAAGGCAACTTAAAAGTTGCACAAGATAGGCAAAAAAGTTATGCAGATTTGAAACGCACTGAAAGAGAATTTCAAGTTGGAGATCATATCTTTGTAAAGGTAAAACCCAAGAAAAGTTCTTTTAAGCTTGGGAGTTGTTCTAAACTAGCACCAAGGTACTATGGACCATTTGAAGTCCTATCAAGGATTGTACCTATTGCATATCAGTTGGCTTTGCCATCTAATTTAAGAATCCATGATGTTTTTCACATTTTTGTTTTAAAGAAATATGTGCATGATGCTACTCATGTGTGTTGAATTGGAATGACATACAAGTGGAACCCGAAGGATATTTTCAGGTGGAATTGAACTGTATTCTCGATAAGAGGGAAATTATGCCCTGGAATCATACCATAAGGTAGATAAAGGTGCAATGGAAGCACCTTAGCCCTGATGAAGCTACCTAGGAACTGGAAAGTGACATGCGGGTGGATCCCCACATGGATTCCATTGCCAAAGAAGGAATGGAAACATATATTTGTTCACACTTTGGACACCATTTTGACGAACTGGTATGTAGAGATGTAAATGCGTAGAGGCACATCAAACTAGGAGGAGATGATGCATAATTTCAAGGTAATATTTAGCTTTGAATATGAGTCTACATCAGTGGACATAGTGTTGGAGACTATCAAGGAAAACAATTTTGCAACAGAAGACTTGGTAGGAGATATAACTGTATGTAGTACACATAAATCATCTACAACTATTGAGCATATTTTGGAATGCTATAAAGTTGTTGAAGAAGACCAGGAGGATGATGATCCAAGAAATGTGCGAATGTTAGAGATCAAGGGGGAGCACACAGTAGAAGGGCCCGATATTGGATCTACTAATTATGAAAAGCCATTGAAGACACGCAAAGTGAATATTGGCACCAAAGAGAATCCCAAGTTTGCAAACATTGGAGATTATTAGAATGATGAAACAATAGAAACACATGTTGATTTACTGCGCAAATATCAGGATCTGTTTACCAATAAATTTTCAGATATGAATGGGATTAGTGGTGAGTTAGGAGAGATTTGTTAGTTTTTCAGAATTTACTTCAATTTGATCTACAATCTTAACTGAGAGAACAACATGTACAGCATATCTACAACATTTCAATCATGGACACAATAATGCAAGCACACAAGAGACACAGAGTTTCACCGGGGAAAACCAAGAAGGTGAAAAACCCCACAACTTCCTCAGAGATAGATAGAGCAATGATACAAACCAAGTACAAGAGATGGTATTCTCCTAGAAGTAGCTTCTCTTCCTCCACAAGTGCGCCACTCTCCCATGAGTATGTGAGAGAGAAATAGAATGATGAAATAGAGTGCCTCCCGCACTCTATTTATAGTTGACTTGACTTGCCTAATAACCTTTACCAGGTTGGCCTCAACTTAACAACATAACACAATGCTGACAGGGACAACCCCCACTAGGGTGGTCTAATAACCCTTTTACCCACATGACTTATACAGGGCCGACCCCATCAAGGTGGTCTAATAACCCATCAAGTATAAGTTACGACACTTACAATATAAATGACGACACTTCCGTATAGAGGAATAATAACATCTCGATAGGAATACAATATACATAGGTGAAATACATTCCAAAGTTACAATTACATCAACACTCCCTCTTAACTAGGAAGGTATTTCTCGACACAGGTCTTCTAGCACAAGTCTTCTTCTTTGGGTCATCGTCACTGGATCATCAACATCGAATCATTGTCATTGTCACTGCTGCTTCTATCTCAATCAATCTCTGAACTAATCGTCATAGGAAGTTCTACAGAGCCAGCCCTTTTTCATACTGGATGTAGGCCCACCACTTGTAGGTCTTCATCATCACTGGCCATACTGTGGAATCCTCAGGACTTATTATGTGCGTCACAATGCCTCAAAAGAGTATCCCAGGATCCTTTATGTGCCGAAGCATGACTGACAATATCTCCCAGGTCCACTTACATGTGACTGTCACAAAACCTTAAAAGAGTGTCTTGATTAGCAAGAACTCTAAAGAGCATTCGAGGCCTTTTACATGACTAGCACAACCTGTCTAGATCTCCAGGATGTATTACATGTGACCCCCCACCACAATGCCTTGAAAGAGCATCCCAGGACTTATTATAGGCACACAGCCCAAACTATCGTATCTCCCAGGTATACTTACATGTGGTCATGGAAATGCCTTTAAATAGAATCCCAGGACTTATTATGGGCACATAGCCCAACCTATCGGATCTCCCAGGTCTACTTATATGCCATAGGACAATGCCTCGAAAGAGCATCCCAGGACTTATTACGGGCACACAGCCCAACCTATCAGATCTCCCAGGTCTACTTATAGGTCCTCCCAGAGCAATGCCTCGAAAGAGAATCCCAGGAATTATTACGGGCACACAACCCAACCTATCAAATCTCCCAGGTCTACTTATATGCTCATCTGCACAACCTGTCCACGGCCACAAAGTATCAACTTGATACTCACCATACATCATCCAGATGTACATGATAATCCTGATAATCATCATAGCATCATCTTGATGCATGTCATCCAGAGCATCGTCCTGATACTCATCACATATGATCATCCTGATCATCGTCACTACATCGTCTTGATGCATGTCATTTAGAGCATCGTCCTAATACTCATCACATATGATCATCCTAATCATTGTCACTGCATCGTCCTGATGCATGTCATCCAGATCATCGTCCTGATACTCATCACATATGATCATCCTGATCATACAATGCACCCACCTGATGCATACCAAGTATCTACCTGATACATAATGTATCCACCTAATAAATATCATCATACATGATCTACCTGACCATACAATGTATCCACCTGAGACATATACAAATACATTATCCAATTGATCATATCCAACATCCAACATGATGCATATACATATACATGATCCAACTGATCATAACAAGCATCCAACATGATACATATACATATACATGATCCAACTTATCATAACAAGAATCCAACATGATGCATATACATATACATGATTTAACTGATCATAATAAGCATCCAACATGATGCATATACATATACATGATCCAACTGATCATAACAAGCATCCAACATGATGCATATACAAAGTAGTAACTGGAGCATCATCCTGATGCTCATCATCTAGCACTTACATCCACAACCATGGGAAGGATCCTCCTCTCACCATGCTTGGAATGGCTTCCAGCAAATGTGTCCATCACTTCTTCCTCGAAGTGTTGTCAATTTGAAGAACACCAAGCCTCTCCTTGAAGTACTCAAACTTCACTCTGGCTAGTGGTTTTGTCAGCACATCTGCAACCTGCTCATCCGTTGCAACATACAGGAGCTTTACTTCTCTTTGCACCATATCTCTAATATAGTGATATTTGATCTCAATGTGTTTCGACCTGTCATGGAACACTAGGTTCTCAGACAGCTTCACACAACTCTGGTTGTCACAAAAGATACTAGTAGCCTCCAACGGGAGATCAAATAACTCAGACAATAGCTTCTGGAGCCATACTGCCTCACCACTGGTCGAACAAGCTGCAACATACTCTGCTTCGGCTGTACTCAGTGCTACGCAGGACTGCTTCCTGCTAAACCAAGAGATCACACCTGATCCCATACTGAAGCAATACCTAGATGTTCTCTTCCTATCTGCAGCACTGCCTACCCAATCTGAATCAACATAACCCTGCAGGTTAAACTTTTGATTTGCATCATACTTGAGCCCATAATCAATCGTACCCTTCAGGTACCTCAGAATATGCTTTACAACAACTAGGTGAACACCTCTGGGATCCATCAGGAACTGGCTCAATGTGTTCACCGCAAAGCAAATATCTGGTCTCGTATTCGTCAGGTACATCAAGGACCCAATCATCTGACGATACATCGTGACATCAACTGGATCAGATGAAGCATCACATTGAAGCTTCAGGTTCGATGTCATAGGTGTGGCCATGGCCTTGCAGTCCATCATCCCGAACCTCTTTAGGATGTCTACTGCATACTTCCCTTGTCCAAGGAAGGTTCCATCTGCACTCTGCCACACCTCCATGCCTAGAAAATAGTGCATCATCCCCAAGTCCTTCATCTCGAACTCGGTAGCAAGCTTCTGCTGTGTGTCGAAAATCAATCTATCCTCACCTATAACAAGCCGGTCACCCACATACAAAAGTAGTATCACTGGATTGCCTTCCTCAACCTTGTAGTAAAGGTTGGAATCTGCTTTACTCTTGGTAAAGCCCAAACTGGATAGAAAGTTATCTATCCTACCATACCAAATCCTAGGAGCTTGCTTCAAGCCATACAAGGCTTTCTTCAGTTTGCACACATGAGTCCCTCTGTCATGTGTCTCAAACCTGAGTGGCTGCTCCACATACACTTCCTCCTCGACTATACCATTCAAGAAATTTGTCTTGACATCCATCTGATGTATTTTCCATTTCATCACTACAGCAAGAGCAAGTACTAATCTAATGGAAGTGTATCTGTCTCTTCATAATCTATCTGCTCTTTCTGGGAGAAGCCACGAGCAACAAACATTTCCTATGCTACCATCTGCAGCATGCTTGATCTTATAGATCCACTTGGAAGTCACAACAGGCTTCCCTTCAGGTCTTGGGACCACATCCCAAACATCATTCTTCATGATCGATGGATCATGGAATTCTTCCCGGATCCTGGGAACTTCAATATATTCAATATCTTCAATAGATAACTTTGTTGTTGGAAAAAATGTTTTAGTCCTTCTTTTGTCGGTGCTCGTATACGATCTTTCCTACAAAACAAGTTAAAATGCATGATTAGAAACATCTCATAGTTTTCACAACAAATTCTTACACATAAATAAATATGTCATTTAGTCATGCAATTATCTTAGCCAATGATTCAATACAACATATATCCATATCCTATAACTTTCTAGATGCCTTCCAATCTCTACCAGAACATTGTTAAGAGTGTGCACAACTCCCAACATGTCAACAAAGAGGTTTCATTCTAGATAAGTAGCAATGGAATGTTGTATAGTGCCATAGGCCACTTACCCATCACATGCATATTAGTAGTATACTGTTCATTAATGCAATTATTCTAATATGCATAATACACACCCCAAGTCTAGGAACATAAGCATATGCATCATTGAACAATATTATTTAAACAAACAAATATGCAAGAAATGACAATTCGAATACTTATCTTTGTTTGGTTGTAGGGTGGACTCCCTCTCAATATTTGCTTCCTTGTAGGAACTATTGGAGTGTGCTCCCTCTTGATCTTTGCTTCTTGGATTACCTGTCTTTGAACTTATATCCATCCTCGATCACTATGCATACTTACTAGTATCATCATTGTGTTATCCTTGAGGTCTCATACATACATTCATTAGTATAATCTCAATACTATCAAAACAAAATAATCTTAAACATGTATAGTCATGATTATTTCAAACATAGATAATAAGTATTAGGATTCATTGTTTTAGGGAAGACTTCTCTTACTCATGCATATTCATATTTGACAATAGAACTCTTCTGGTTAGTCATAGGTAAGAGACATAATATGCATAAACCCTAGATTACTTAAATTTCTAACTTCATAAATAATCATTATCAATCATGCCATGTATACTTATATAAGAGATCCTAACTCAATGTAGGATTCTAACTTGATATAGGAAAAAAATGCCTGGATTAATATGTTAGATGGTTATGTCTAACATACCCACATGATGTCTTCTTGTTCTCTTAAATGATTTGTGCTAGTAACCTGCATATCTCATAGGTTAAGCATTATAGAACCAAGTTATACATACCTCGTAAGTAGATCTTCTATGTGATCCATGAAAATGGATGAATCTTTGTCTTCATGTCACAATGGTCATATATTCTTGAACTAGAACATGATTTGTCTTTCTTGATGTACCTTTCATCTTAGCGGACAACATCAACCTCATACAACACCATAATGCATTAGTACAATCATAAGTGTCAAAACCCTAATTAATGAATATCTGCATTCATAATTGTATTAAGGTGATACGACAAGTCTAAGGTTAATCAAGATTGTACTAACCTTAATGAAGACAAACATACCATAAACTTAATCATGAATAGATCTCGAAACATACCTAGATATGTCATATCTGTCGATATTGCTTGTAATCTTCTTATGTAAGGCCTTAGCCTCATCTCCCTCTGAAACAAGAACTTCTTCACTTATGCAGGTGACCAATCCATCCCAATCCACTTGATTTGCAGAAACTGGATTTGGAGCTGTATTAGGGTTTGTTAGGGAAACCCTAAAAATTCAAACTTTGAATTTCAAACTTCTGAAAGGATAGAAAGATGCACCTTGATGAGCTAATCAACGTGGTATACTCAGAATTTGAAAACTGCAAAGTTTCACCCTTCAGAAATGCTTTTCAATCTCTCGGCTTCACTAGGGAGGACCCTGAATTAGGGTTTGAGTTTCCCGGAGCTTCACCCAACAAAATGGTTTGATCCAAAGATCTAAACTTCGATTGTTCCAAGGATCTTCTAGCTATGGTCACAGATTTCAAAAATTCCCATTTTTGCAGAAACCCTAATTTTTCACCTTTCCGATCAAAGTCCCGAACAAGGGTTTGACCAATGCTGACCTTCTGCCCAACCAAAAAATTCGATCGTGGTATCTAAATTTTTATTTTGATGAGGATCATCCAGACCTGGTCTCTGATACAAAAGTTCCAACATTCTCTGAAACCCTAACTTCTCGGAGCCATGAATGAAGGTGCTCAAAATCCAATTCTGTTTTGACATAAATATGCACCTGATTGTTTCTGGTTTCACTCCAAAATTTCAGATCTACAGGGTCTGAAAATTATTCCTGTGGTAGCCTAACATGTTATATTTACAACCCCACAAGTCTAACCTCAAATGGATTCTCTGCGAGAGATTTATTCCAAGTGTCGCAACGTGACCTGTTTATGGGATAAAACAGGAGAGCGAACTTGTACGACGTGCCACGTGTCACTGGTTCAATTTTGGCCTCTTGAAAATTAACCTGAGAAAGTACAGTCTGTGGCCTACTTGTTACATTTGACGAACTTTCATTTGGAGCTTCCTATCCCAGGTTATGACCTTTTTTCCTAGGTCACATGTTTATGACTCAGATCTAGAAGAGGTAGAAAACCTATGTTGTATAGATCATAAATCACAAAGTACAACGAATTAGAGGTTTTCCTTTTGACACAAGGTACATGGGCATCTTGTCTTCGACCTGTAATATTTTCAGATCTTGAAACATCGCTGAATTGTATTTATAGAGAAAGTGCCATGATGACTTGTTTTTGCTATATCAAGCCCTAGCTTCGCAAGAGCAACAAGTGTCATAATTGCCATACCATGCCTTCTTTCAGGCTAGCTCTGATACCATGTTAGTTTTTCAGAATTTACTTCAATCTGATCTAGGATTTTAACTAAGAGAATAACATGTACAGCATATCTACAACATATCAATCATGGACACAATAATGCAAGCACACAAGAGACACATAGTTTCACCGGGGAAAACCAAGAAGGTGAAAAACCCCGCAACTTCCTCAGATATAGATAGAGCAATGATACAAACCAAGTAAAAGAGATAGTCTTCTCCTAGCAGTAGCTTCTCCTCCTCTACAAGTGAGCCACTCTCCCATGAGTGTGTGAGAGAGAAATAGAATGATGAAATAGAGTGCCTCCCACACTCTATTTATACATGACTTGACTTGCCTAATAACCTTTACTAGGTTGGCCTCAACTTAACAACATAACACAATGTTGACAGGGCCTACCCCCACTAGGGTGGTCTAATAACCCTTTTACCCACATGACTTATACAAGGCCAACCCCATCAAGGTGGTCTAATAACCCATCAAGTATAAGTTACGACACTTACAATATAAATGACGACACTTCCGTATAGAGGAATAATAACATCTCTATAGGAATACAATATACATAGGTGAAATACATTCCGAAGTTACAATTACATCAACAAGATTAAGATACTTTTGAATCCCAATGCTAAACCAATGAAGTAGTGACCATACTGGTTGGACTTGGTATACAAGGAGTTGGTCAAGGTTGATATAGACAGGTTGCTGGAAGCTAGGATTATTGAACGTATTGAAGATTCATAATGGATAATTCCAATGGTGGTCCAAGACAAGAAGACTATGGGAATGATAATTTGTGTTGATCTACGCAAATTAAATGATGCATGTTTGCATGACCCTTTCCTTGCACGACCCTTTCCCTACTCCATTCATAGATGTAGTATTGGAGAATGTAGGAGGATAGGAAGCTTGTTCATTTACTTATGGGTTTTCTGGGTACCACCAGATAAAGATTGCAAGGGAGGATAGGAAGAAGACCACTTTTGTGACATAGTGGTGATGCTACTAGTATATTGTGATGCCTTTCATTTTGAAGAATGCGCTGGAAATATTTTCTTGAGTGGTTATGACAACATTCAAAGAATTTATTCATAAATTTTAAGAAGTCTGTCTAGATGATTGGGCAGTATTCAATCTAATGGAGAACCATATTGAAATTTTGCACTAGATGTTGGATAGATGTAGATAGTTCAAGATCTCTTTGAATTTTAAGAGGTGAATATTTTGCACACCATTTGGTATTATGTCAAGACATGTATTTTGAAGGTAATGATTGCTAATGGATCCTACGAAGATTGCTGCGATTGTTGATTTACCACCACCTACTCCAGTGTGACAGTTGCACGCTACATTGGGGAATACATGATACTACATGAATTTTATCAAGGGGTATGGATAGATCATAGCCCCAATGTAGAAGTTGTTGAATAATGATGTCAACTTTCAATGGAGCAAAGAATGTCAGTAGAGTCTGAATAATTTGAAGCAGAAACTAGTCATTGTGTGTCAATGTCCTCGACTCCTAAACCGAGGCCAAGGACACCTGGGAACCCAAGGGGAAGTATGAATCAAGGTAATGCATAACATAATAAGGGTAAATAAGGTTATTATAGCAAGTCAAAATCCAATAAAATAAAAAATTGATTCTTTTTAAAATGAAATGCAAGAATATAATGCTGATCATTCGCCAATAATCATGTTATGCACGGTAAATACAAGCATGAAATGCAACCATATCTAAGAAAGCTATTAGCATGGTTTAAAAAATTAAATATTGGATCTATTATAGCCATATAAAAACTAATAATATTATATCTACAAACTACCATAAACAATGTAATAATCAAATCTACAGGCTACCATCCACAACCACATTAATAGTGTTAAAGTTCAGATCTACTAACTGCCACCGAAAACCATATAAACAAAAAGGAACTCGGACATGAAGGATTCCATATAAATTATAATAACATCATATCTCATGGATGTCACCTAAAACCATGTAAATAATAATAAAATCAGATCCATGAGCACATATACATATCCAAAATTATAGTAAATAAGCATATAACAAAATACTTATCTTAATTAAAAGCATCTAGCTTCAACAAAACAACGTTACACCCAGCCATAGGCATTCCATACGCATTCATATTTCAACATGAAAATCACCCCTGATCTGAGGCCATATATCCATAGGATAGGTACTCTCAAACCAAAAGGTACGGTGCGCTCATCTCAACACCTAGAACACTGCCACACAAAAACAACTGTATCTCAGTCATACATAAACATTTTTCAGTGAAAAAAAAAGTATTCCTTACTAGAAAGAATGTTCCAAATGCAATGGAATAGGTCTCACAACCCATAAATTCTAATAAATATCTCAACCAAAACATATGATTGGGCCCTTCTTAATACCACGAGAATACCACAGCTACACCTTTCACCATATCAATTTTCCCTTCCATCTACACTACCCAGTGAGTTGTGAATCACATTTCTACACAAGCCATCAGGATATCACCACCCTCACCTCAGATTTATAAGCTATATTGGATAGATACAAGCAATGGGAGAATGACTCATGTTGTGTAAGCATAGATCAATCTTCAATGCCCATTACAGGGTCTTTACACCTCATTACAAGGCCTTCAATCTTCTTGCAGTACAATGCATATCCTACTTGAGAGCATGTATTTCCCAAACAAGAGAGGATTCCACTGCACTAGAGAGATCAAAGAGAGAAAAGAAGAATGAAAGAGATCCATTTCGAATCCTTCTATATCCATTTGAATCCTCGAGGGAGTGACTCTAATTCCAAGGGAGGTAACTCAAATTCACTAGGGGGTTACTCTATTCATGAAAGAGAGGTTACAATTAGAGATTCCTTTTCCCATAATAGAAAAAGGTGAAATAAGAGGGGAGTTACATTTTTTTCAAGGAGTGTAGGCTAAAAATAGCTAGTGAGGGTCATGGATAATTTTAGGGGCTACATTTAGCCCATGGGATAAATTAAGTGGGTTACTAAAATTTAGTGGGCTATTTTATTATATGGAAATGACTGTTTCATTTGTAATAGATTCACCCAATATTTGTTAGAAAATAAATAAATCCAAAATGAATAGCCTTCCATATATTAATGGGAAAATGAAAAAACTATTTTCTCCCTAGCAAAATCTCTCTCCAATCTATCTTTCACTCTCAATTTCTAAAGAAATTCCAGTGGAATCATTCCTTCGCCCCTGATTCCTAAAGAGATTCCAGTGGAGTCATTCCTTCGCCCCCGATTTCTAAAGAGATTCCAGTGGAATCATTCATTTGCCCCCAATTTTCAGTAATGGAGTCTCCCAAGTGTTATTTCTCCCTCTATTTTCCCTGTAATTCAGGGATACGGTTGCATTTACCTAGATTTTTAGTCAATTTCATGTTGATACCTTCTTCGAGCCCTTTATTCCCATTATTGAAGGGAAAATTAGGGGCAATTTTATCCTATATAACATCTCTAGTGATTCATGGTTCACCCACATTGGATTACACTTGTAGGGTGAAGGTTCTAGTTTATGTGATTCCACTTTTCATTCTTAGTTTTCTTGACATTTTAATCTTTGCGCAACATCTCCATTGTCGAAATATTGGGTCTTGAAGGAGCATATTACACATGAAATTTATTAGAGAATACAAAATCACATCATGCTTTTTATCCAATAATTAACGCAGTATGCTTTGTATCATTCTTTTTATGTTATTTATCCGCAACTACAATATATTATTATACTGTAAATTTCTTTTATCATGTTTTTTATTATGGATGCTTTTTAAGGCCTCTTGAATTCTAGGGCGCTATTTATTCTTAGGGCTCATTCAGTGTTATTGGGGTTTTTATCTATCCTAGGAGTATTGGTTTTGTGAAATAGTTATAGATCTCAAAATATATGATTTATTTTATGCCTTATCATGTTTAAACCATCGACTGAAATTTATACATTGTCAATTGATGCTACTCTTTATGGAGAGATGCCACATGGTTTTTATATATTCAAACTAAATTTGACCCAGTTGTTTAAAATATGCTTTTATTAGGATCTTGCTCTACAATTATTATTGGACCTCATGCTTTCATGAGAGTGTGTATGTTCATATTTTTTGTTTATTATTGTTGATGTTTGAGAAATTTGTAATATAAATGAATGCGCATTGATTATAATGGTGGGGATACAATGGAATGGTAATTATTTTAGCATTGCCTTCCTATAGAGTTGTCCAAAGCATTTTGGTATATATATATTTTTTTGTATTGAGAATTTCGTGACTGGTATATTTTTTTATTCATATTTCCAAGCTCATAAATTTTATCTTTAACCTAAATTTGTTAGGTTTGGTATCTGTCTTACAATATATTTTTTGTAAGGGTCATTAAGAAGTAAAATGTTTTTTGGTGATTTGTTTTGATGTGTAATTGCTACCATCATCCAGAAACATATCTAGTTATGAATAATGAATATATGATTTAGTTGGAACACAATACTTCATTTTCATCGTGATTATATACAATATGTACAAGACATGTTTGAATTGATATGTAGATTCTCTGCTATTTGATATCTTGTATTTTGCATTCAATGTTAGTGCTAAACTAGTTTTACAACATTTGCATGCTTTTGAAAATTTCAAGGACATGGATACAAACACTACCTCAGTTTATCTGAGAAAAAGTAGTCTTTAACAAATTAATTATAATTATATGCATGATGACGCATTAATGTGCTTTCTATTCTTGTTAGTGCATGTTCTTATTTCTAATAACCCCTACAAGTTTCTAAATAACTCTAAAAATTCTAAATCAAATGACATTATGACATAATTTAGATTTTGATTGTCAAGAAAAAAAGGAAAAAGTGGTATTTGTATCTATAAATAGATAAGCAAATTAATTTTTTTCTTAGAGGGTAACTTAGAAAGGGAGGTTTGGAAAATATGCTAATTGGGAATTCTCACACTATATTATGGTTTTGGGTCCATATAAGACTCCATGTTGTAATCATGGTTCATGGGTGGCATAATCACTCTAGAGTGTAAAGTGTTCAAATATATTAGTTTTCCAGTCTGTTAAGATTTGGGTCCCCACATGTCTATTGGACCATTAAGGGACAATATAATAAGTGGAGTCCCCACTTACCTTGAATCTAGTTAGTGCAGTTGTGTTTCACCGACACCTATACTCGTGAGTGATCGAATACTGCTTGTGAAATGTATAAATAAATCCTTCCTCTCCTCATTCATTCATTTTTTCATTCTAGAGTCTAAGAGTCGAGAGAGTCTACTAGAGTTGAGCTTTGGTATATGCTCTTCTATTGCACTACCTTAGTAATTAGCAGAATCAAAAGCTGAGTCTTCCTAGAAAAAGATTCACTAAGACGTTACAAGGTTTTATAATTTGATGAAATATTCACTAAGTTTTCACAATATTTTATAATTCAGTGAAATATTAACCATGATTTTACAATATCTTATAGTTTAGTGAAAGATTCTCTAATATTTTACAAAATTTTGTAATAGAATGAAATATTAGCCAAAAAATAATATATATACATACAATATTATTGACAAAATAACCTTCAAATTTTCCTATATATTAGGGATATTCTCCCATTTATTATACATATAAATGGGAGGGGGGGGGTGGTTCTTAAAATTATCCTCGACGAGGGCGCACTAGCACATGAGGAGAAAGAAGACTTGGAATAGCCAAGGAGGGCACACTAGCAAAGAGGGTCCCACCAAACATCCACCAAACATCAAAGAGGGAGCAATAGTACCTCCATAAATCAAAATAATAAAAAATAGTGTCCAAAGAGTAATGTTGGGGAGATCAACAACTCCTATCCCCCAACCCATGCACATGTGAAATCCATGCCCCCCCATTCTTGTTAGTTGTCCATGTGAATCTAGTTATTTAATAATAATAATAATAAAGTTCATAGAACCGACATCTAGTGCCCAATAATAATAAAAAAAACATATGTTTGGGTCTTAACAACAGGGGTATTACAACCCCTCCCCCTTAAAACAATGCATCATCCTCAATGCATACTTATTAAATACATGCCGCAACAAAAAATTTCAAAAAATATGAGGGTATGCCTCCCTCATAGCATCTTATAGCTCCCAAGTAGCATCTTCAGGATTGTAGTGGGTCCATTGGACCTTTACCTTCCCAATCTCTCGATTTTGGAGTAGCTTGACTTTTCTACACAATATGGTAACTATTTGTACTAGAAAATCCCCTTCTGGTTCCACTTGAATCACTTTCCAATCAATCACATGATTAGCATCATGTATATATACTATTTTTAACAAAGATACATGAATTACATTATGTACTTTTATGCAAGTAGACAATTCAAGCTCATATGCACCGAGACTTATCATAACTAAGATTTCAAAGGGTCCACAGTATCTTGCATAATGTACATATAGTTTATAGACCCATAGTTGTATAACACATTCCACATGAGCATTAGTAACTTTTAGTGATGACTAGATACAACATATATACTAGTCCTTAGCATAGTAATTACAAGCATCAAACTATAAAAGCATATTCCAACCATTAACATTGACTCTTTAGAATCATCAAGACATATGCATTATTATTATAGAGGCCAAGCCTCACCCAATGATAACACATAGGACTATCATGTCCTTGCTAATAAATCCAAGCTGAGCCACATAAGAATATTCATTTATCAAACATGCCTTTACACACGAAGGATGACCATGAAGTATTATTACAATGATTAAGAACTAGACTAACAAGCCACATAAGCATTATTCTTATAGGATTATCATGGCTATATATGCTATGCTATCTTTTTATTATGCCTTCATGTGCATCCTACTCAATAACCATGAGAACATCACCAACTATCATATACACCCATGATGCACATTGCCTTCATAGTACTATCATAGCTTAAATCCGTTTATGATGATGTCACCCGCTCATACTGGAGACACCTATTCAAATGATGATAATATAGATATGAAGTGTATGCATATACAACATAACTACATAAGCACATACTAATGTAACCATGTATTCATATCCATAACCTACATGGAAAATATGTATTAGTGCCAAATACATCACAACGACATGACATGCTAATGTATACAACATTAAACATTATACCAACACATACTTTATTGTGGATACCAAGCTAGGAAAAACCAACAAATTACATAAATCATCAAGTGTAAGGACTAAATACGCATCCTAAAATGTATTTTAATGCAACAAGGACACAACTTACGAACACTTGACTAATTAAAAGAAACTAGGTGTTCAAGTTCCACATTCCACACACCATAGGAACTCATCTGACATATACTCTTTTTATCATGAGGCCACCCCCGAGATGGGAAACGGTTCCCCTAGGACGAAGGGAAGACACAATTTTTCCCAAGAATTCTTCTTATCAAATTGACACCAAGTCCACAACGTACTATCCCAGGCTAAGAAACACAATGATCTTCTTGGATTTTATCCTTCATAGGTAGATTACTTAAGCCTACTTAATATGCATGAACAAGAAAAGGGAAGCAATCCATTCCCAATCCATTTATCATGCCAACAAACATAGTTAACACCAATCCATTATCTTACCAATCATTAATAACATACATTACCTCATGAGGGTCAAGCCTTTATCCTACACAAGGGACTCAACAAAAAGAGCAACATGGATGACAATTCACCCATAGACAACCAAATCATAGACATTTGTCCATGCATACATATGCATTCAAGTACAGGGGCCAAGCCCTTGCTTCCCAAACCCTATATATGGACAAAAATTATCCCATCACAATATCTAAAGTTAAGCAATGTCCATCTAACGCTTTAGATACAAACAAAGATTCATTTGCATAAGGAGGCAATGCCTAAACCTGAGTAAACCTTTACCAATCATTAGTATACAGTTTGGTGCATAGAATGCCACTGCCTTTAATATTCAACATATAGTT
Organism: Larix kaempferi; assembly: GCA_027924585.1. Lineage (NCBI taxonomy): Eukaryota > Viridiplantae > Streptophyta > Pinopsida > Pinales > Pinaceae > Larix > Larix kaempferi. The sequence goes on along the minus strand of BSBM01001051.1, from coordinate 24,475,446 downwards.
ATGATAACAACAACATACATAAAATCCACTGCACCTAGAAGAATCTCATTGATCATATCATAACCACTCAAGGAAATTTCTTATCATTTCTTATCAGTGCAAACACACAGGAACAAATCCACTACAGGATCATAGATGGGAAATACCCTCTTTCATGAGTATAGAACAACACTAAGAGATTCATCAAGGGAAAATCCCTCTCTTCTTCCATAATGTCCCATTTACCATTAGGAGCAAGGTCATAGGGCTAAGCCCTCTCTTGCACTTTTTGCAACATAAATTTAAGCACACATTCCTTTCATCAGAGAACATTAAAATATTTAAGTAACTACTGGATTTAGAGTCACCCTCTATAATATCATGGAGGGAAAATCCCTCTCTCTGGCATTAATATATCTAAGAGATCCTACACATGGTACATATAAATGAAATTACCCATCCATCCAACATATAATACATATGTATGCAATTACTTACACACCAATGACATACACTACAAGTATATAATAAAATTATCAAGATAAGATAATTATAGGGCTGCACTCTTTCTCTACCATCATATGCATCTCATTATCAATCCACAAGCATATTAGATGTGCATATGCATTGCATCCAACTAAGCATGGGAATAATCCCTCTCCTACAAACCATGCCAACACAATGAATTATAGAAAATAATCAATCCAAGAAAACAACGAGAAGAATATGCCTCTCACCACCATACATATCTAATATTTATATATGAAAGGGAAAACAACCAATGGGATGCACCCTCCACACACACACACACACACATACATATATAAAGGATATGTTCAATTTTGAGCATTAATTCACAATACTCTAGGATCTTTATTGAGAGAATAACATGTACAGTATATCAATGCATATCAATCATAAGAAGCATGTCAATCATCACAAAAAGAAAAAGCATGAGAGACAATAGACACACATAGTTTCCGTGGGGAAAACCCTAAGTTGAAAAACCCCACAACTTCCTTAGAGATAGATAGAGCAATAGATCAACCAAAGTACAACCAAAGTACAAGAGATAGACTCCTCTTAGCAACTGATCCTCCTCCTCACATGTGCGCCACTTTTCGAGTGAAGGAAGTGTGAATTCTGAGTGATCCAAATAGAGATCTCCCGATCTATATTTATACTTGTCCTATTTTCCCAATAACCTTATGGGGCCGACTTGTCTAGCTAGGTACAATAACTTCATATTACATTATATCAGGCTGACCCCTTACAGGGTGGTCTAATAACCCATCGGCAAGTTAACATACTTGCGACACTTGTCAATACAAATGACGACACTTCCGTATAGAGGAATAATATAATAAATATATAAATGAAAGACATTCTGAAGTTACATATACATCAACACTCCCTCTTAAATAGGAAGGTATTTTTCGACACAGATCATCTAGCACAAGTCTTCTTCTCTAGATCATCATCAGAGAATCATCATCCTCAAATCATCGTCATCGTCACTGTTGCTGCTATCTCAATCAATCTCTGAATCTACTCGTCATAGGAAGTTCTACAAAGCCAGTCCTTTTTCATACTAGATGTAGGCCCACCACCTGCAGGTCTTCATCATCATTGGCCATACTGTGGAACCTAGGACTGATTACGTGCGTCAACAAAACCTAGCATAGACTATAGATTCTTTTACATGTTGACCTTCACAAAACCTACTAAGAGCATCCTAGGATGTTACGAGAAAACCACTCTACCTTTCTGGATCTCGATAGAGCATCCTAGGTTGTTACGAGCACACCACTCTACCTGTTCGGATTTTAAAGGATCTTTTCTATGTGAGATTTCGCAAAACCTACTCAGAGCATCCCAAGATGTTACGAGCACACCACTCTACCTGTCTGGATCTCGATAGAGCATCCCAGGATGTTGCGAGCACACCGCTCTACCTATCTGGATTTTAAAGGATCTTTTCTATGCGAAACCATAGAAAAACCTACTCAGAGAATCCCAGGATGTTACAAGCACACCGCTCTACCTATCTAGATCTCGATAGAGCATCCTAGGATGTTACGAGCACACCGCTCCACCTGTACGGATTTTAAAGGACCTTTTCTATGCTACCTATAGAAAAACCTACTCAGAGCATCCCAGGATGTTACAAGCATACCGCTTTACCTGTCCGGATCTCAATAAAGCAACCCAGGCTATTACGAGCACACTGCTCTAACTGTCCGATTTTTAAAGGGTCTTTTCTATGCTACTTGCACAACCTATCCACAACCATAGAGTATCAAACCGATACTCACCATACATCATCCTGATGTACATCATCACATGATTAACCTGATCATCATCATACCATCAACCTAATGCGTATCGTCTGGAGCAACATCCTGAAGTTCGTCATCCGTGATCATCCTAATCAAACAATATATCCATCTGATGCATACAAGTATCTACCTGATACATATCATCATAAATGATCTACCTGATCATACAAATGCATCCATCTATTATACATAATGCATCCACCTGATACATATATAGGTACATGATCTACCTGATCATACAAGTATCCACCTGATACATACATAAGTACATGATCTACCTATTCATACAAGTATCTACCTGATACAAATCCATGATCTAACTAATCATATCAAGCATCCAACATGATCCATATACAAATACATGATCACACTGATCAAATCATCCAACATGATGCATACATAAATATAAATGATCCAACTAATCATACCAGCATCCAACATGATGCGTACATACATAAATGATCCAACTGATCATACAGAGCAGAAACTATAACATCACCCTGATGCTCATCATCTAGCGCTTACATCCATAGCCATGTGAAGGGTCCTCCTTACATCATGCTTGGAATGGCTTCCGCAAATGTGTCCATCACTTCTTCCTCAAAGTGTCATCGATCTGAAGAATGCCAAGCCTCTCTCTGAAGTACTTGAACTTCACTATGGATAGTGGCTTCGTTAGCACATCTGTAATCTGCTCATCCGTCGCAATGTATAGAAGCCTCATTGCCCCTTTCTGCACCATATCCATGATATAGTGATATTTGATCTCAATGTGCTTCGACCTGTCATGGAACACCGGGTTCTCAGACAGCTTCACACAACTATGGTTATCACAAAAGATACCAGTAGTCTCTAGCGGGAGATCAAATAACTCTGACAGTAGCTTCCGAATCCATACTGCCTCACAACTAGCCAAACAGGCTGCAACATACTCTGCCTCGGCTATACTTAGTGCTACGCAGGACTGCTTCCTGCTAAACCAAGAGATCACACCTGATCCCATACTGAAGCAACACCCAGATGTGCTCTTCCTATCTACAACACTGCTTGCCCAATCTGAATCAACATAACCCTGCAGGTTAAACTTTTGATTCGCTTCATACTTAAGCCCATAATCAACTGTACCCTTCAGGTACTTCAGAATATGCTTTACAGCAACCAGGTGAACACTCCTTGGATCCGTTAGGAACTGTCTCAATGTGTTCACCGCAAAGCAAATATCCGGTCTCGTGTTCGTCAGGTACATCAAGGACCCAATCATCTGACGATACATAGAGACATCAACCGACTCAAATGAAGTATCACATAGAAGCTTCAGGTTTGATGCCATAGGTGTGGCCATGGCCTTGCAATCCATCATCCCGAACCTCTTCAGGATATCTACTGTATACTTCCCTTGTCCAAGGAAGATCCCATCTGTACTCTACCACACCTCCATACCTAGGAAATAGTGCATCATCCCCAAGTCCTTCATATTGAACTCAGCAGCAAGCTTCCTCTTTGTATCAGCAATCAATCTGTCATCTCCTGTTACAAACAAATCATCCACATATAGAAGTAGAATCACAAGATTTCCTTCCTCCACCTTGTAGTGAAGGTTGGAATCCGCTTTACTCTTGGTAAATCCCAAACTAGATATAAGACCGTCCATCCTACCATACCAAGTTCTAGGAGCTTGTTTTAAGCCATACAAGGCTTTCTTCAATCTGCACACATATGACTCCCTGTCGTGTGTTTCAAAACCGAGTGGCTGCTCCACGTACACTTCCTCTTCAACTACACCATTCAAGAAGGCAATATTGACATCCATCTGGTGTATCTTCCATTTCATTGCTGCAGCCAAAGCAAGAACTGTTCTGATGGAAGTGTACCTGGCTACAGGAGAAAAAGTTTCTTCATAATCTAATCCCTCTTTCTGAGAGAAGACACGAGCTACAAACCTTGCCTTGTATTTCTCTATGCTGCCATCTGCAACATGCTTGATCTTGTAGATCCATTTGGAAGTCACAATAGACTTCCCTTCAGGTCTTGGGACAACATCACAAACATCCCAAACATCATTCTGTAAGCCTTCGAGCTTTCACTGTAACCCACAAAGATACACTTCTTTCCTGAAGGATCTAGCTCGGTCCTCTTTTCCTTTGGGACATGTGTGTATACTTGAAAACCAAATATTCTAAGATGGCTGACTTCAGGTTTCTTACCAGAAAAGGCCTCTTCTGGTGTCTTGTTGTACAATATATTGTGGGGTGTTCTATTCTGTGTTAATTTTTTAGAATTTACTTCAATCTGATCTAGGATCTTAACTGAGAGAACAACATGTACAACATATCTACAACATATCAATCATGAACACAATAATGCAATCACACAAGAGACACAGAGCTTACTTTTGGAAAACCATAAAGGTGAAAAACCCCAATCACTTCCTCACAGATAGATAGAGCAATGATACAACCCAAGCATAAGAGATAGCCATCTCCTAGTAGCAGATTCTCCTCCTCCACAAGTGCGCCACTCTCACGAGAGTGTGTGAGAGAATAGAATGATGAAATAGAGTGCCTCCTACACTCTATTTATACTTGACTTGACTTGCCTAATAACCTTTACTAGGTTGGCCTTAACTTAACCACATAACATAATGCTGACTGGGCCAACACCCAATAGGGTGGTCTAATAACCCTTTGACCCACATGGCCGACCCCCAATAGTGTGGTCTAATAACCCTTCGACCCACATGGCCGACCCCCAATAGTGTGGTCTAATAACCCTTCGACCCACATGACTTATACAGGGCCGACCCCAACAAGGTGGTCTAATAACCCATCAAGTATAAGTTATGACACTTACAATATAAATGACGACACTTCCGTATAGAGGAATAATAACATCTCTATAGGAATACAAACACTTTCATATAGAGGAATAATACCATCTCTATAGGAGTACAATATACATATATGAAATACATTTCGAAGTTACATATACATCAACACTCCCTCTTAACTAGGAAGGTAATTCTCGACACATGTCTTTTAGCACAAGTCTTCTTCTCTGGATCATCGTCACTGGATAATCATCATCGAGTCATCGTCATCATCACTGCTGCTGCTATCTCAATCAATCTCTGAATCTACTCATCATAGGAAGTTCTACAGATCCAGTCCTTTTTCATACTGGATGTAGGCCCACCACCTACAGGTCTTCATCATCACTAGCCATACTGTGGAATCCTTACGACTTATTATGTGCATCACAAAACCTTAAAAGAGTCTCTTGACTAGCAAGAACCCTAAAGAGCATCTAAGGCCTTTTCATCCTGTCCAGATCTCCAGGCCTTATTACATGTGACTCCACCACAAAACCTCGAAAGAGAATCCCAGGACTGATTACGAGCACACGGCTCAACCTATTGGATCTCCTAAGGCACAAATTACATGTGGTCACCACAAAACCTTGAAAGAGCATCCCAGAACTGATTATGAGCACACGGCTCAACCTATCGGATCTCCTAGGGAACAAATTACATGTGGTTATGGAAAAACCTTGAAAGAGCATCCTAGGATTGATTACGAGCACACGGCTCAACCTATCAGATCTCCCAGGGCACAAATTAGATGCCATAGGACAAAAACTCAAAATAGCATTGCCAGATATCCTAGGGCACAAATTACATGCCATAGGAAAAACCTCGAAAGAGTATCTACAAATCTCTCAGGGAAAAAATTATATGTCCTCCCAAGAAAAAACTTGAAAGAGCATTTTCCAGATATCCCAGGGTACAAATTACATGCCATAGGAAAAACCTTGAAAGACTATCTACAAATCTTCCAGGGCACAAATTATATGCTTATCTGCATAACCTGTTCAATGGCCACAGAGTATCAACCTGATACTCACCATACATCATCCTGATGTACACATGATCATCCTGATCATCATCACTGCAACATCCTACTGCATGTCATCTGGAGCAACATCCTGAAGCTCGTCATCCATGATCATCCTGATCATACAATGCATCTACCTGATGCATACACAGTATCTACCTGATATATATCATCATACATGATCTACCTAATCATATGATGTATCCACCTGATAAATATACAAATACATGATCCACTTGATCATACCTGATACATATCAATATACATGATCTACCTGATCATACAACATATCCACCTAATATAAATACAGATACATGGTCCAAGCATCCAACATTATGCATATACAAAATACATACAAGTGGTCCAACTGATCATATCCAACATCCAACATGATGCATACACACATAAATGATCCAATTGATCATATCCAGCATCCAACATGATGCATACATACATAAATGATCCAACTGATCATATCCAACATCAACATGATGCATACATACATAAATGATCCAACTGATCATACAGAGTAGAAACTAGAACATCATCCTAATGCTCATCATCCAGTGCTTACATCCATAGCCATGTGAAGGATCCTCCTTCCACCATGCTTGGAATGGCTTCAGCAAATTTCTCCATCACTTCTTCCTCGAAGTGTCATCGATCTGAAGAACTCCAAGCCTCTCTCTGAAGTACTCAAACTTCACTCTGGCTAGTGGCTTCATCAATACATCTGCAATCTGCTCATCCGTCGCAACATATCGGAGCTTCACTAATCCTCTCTGCACCATATCCCTGATATAGTGCTATTTGATCTCTATGTGTTTCGACCTGTAGTGGAACAGTAGGTTCTCAGACAGTTTCACAAAACTTTGGTTGTCACAAAATATACCAGTAGCCTCCAGTGGTAGATAAAATAACTCAGACAGTAGCTTCCTAAGCCATACTGCCTCACAACTATCCGAACAAGCTGCAACATACTCTACTTTGGCTCTACTCGGTGCTACATAGGACTTCTTCCTGTTAAACCAATAGATCACACCTGATCCCATACTGAAGAAGCACCCAGATGTGCTCTTCCTATCTGCAGCATTGCCTGCCCAGTTCGAATCAACATAACCCTGCAGGTTAAAATTTTGATTCGCATCATACTTGAGCCCATAATCAATTGTACCCTTTAGGTACCTTAGAATATGCTTTATAGCAACTAGGTGAACACTCCTCGGATCCGTCAGGAACTAGCTAAATATGTTCACCGCAAAGAAAATATCTGGTCTCGTGTTCATGAGGTACATCAAGGACCCAATCATCTCACGATACATAGAGACATCAACCGGATCAGATGAAGCATCACATAGAAGCTTTAGATTCGATGCCATAGGTGTGGCCATGGCCTTGTAATCCATCATCCCGAACTTCTTCAGGATATTTACTGCATACTTCCTTTGTCCAAGGAAGATTCCATCTCCACTCTGCCACACCTCCATGCAAAAAAAAAATAGTGCATCATCCCTAAGTCCTTCAACTCGAACTCGGTAGCAAGCTTCTACTGCGTGTCGATAATCAATCTATCTTCACCTGTAATAAACAGGTTATCCATATACAAAAAGTAGTATTGCTGGATTGCCTTCCTCAACCTTGTAGTAAAGGTTGGAATCCGCTTTACTCTTGGTAAAGCCCAAACTGGATAGAAATCTATCTATCCTACCATACCAAGTTCTGCACATATATGACTCCCTGTCATGTGTCTCAAAACCAAGTTGCTACTCCACATACACTTCTTCTTGAACTAAACCATTCAAGAAAGCTGTCTTGAAATCCATCCGGTGTATCATCCATTTCATTACTGCAGCCAGAGCAAGTACAGAAGTGTATTTGGCTACAGGAGCAAAAGTCTCTATGCTACCACCTGCAGCATGCTTGATCTTGTAGATCCTCTTGGAAGTCACTACAGACTCCCCTTCAGGTCTTGGGACTGCATCCCAAACATCTTTCTTCATGATCGAGGGATCATGGCATTCTTCCCGTATCTTGGGAACTTCAATATCTTTAATATCTTCAATAGATAATTTTGTTGCTTGAACAAATGTTGTAGGCCTTCTTTTGTAGGTGAAGGAATGGTCTTTCCTACAAAACAAGTTAAATTGCATGATTAGAAACATCTCATAATTTTTAAAACAAATTCTTACACATAAAGAAATATGTCATATAGTCATGCAATTATCTTAGCCAATGCTTCAAGACAACAATTATCCATATCCTGTAACTTTCTAGATGCCTTCCAATCTCTACCAAAACATTGTTAAGAGTGTGCACAACTCCCAATATGTCAGCAAAGAGGTTTCATTCTAGATAAGTAGCAATAAAATGTTGTACAGTGCCATAGGACACTTACCCATCATATGCAAATTAGTAGTATACTGTTGATTAATGCAACTATTCTAATATGCATAATACACAACCTAATTCTAGGAACATGAGTATATACATTATTGGATAGTATTATTTAAACAATAAAATATGCAAGGAATCATAATTCAAATACTTATCTTTGTTTGTTTGTTGGGTTGACTCCCTCTCAGTCTCTGCTTCTTTTCTGCAACTCCATTATGATGTGGATTGTGAGAAGTGGTCAACTCCCTCTGAATATATGCTTCCTTGCAGAAACTATTGAAGTGTGCTCCTTCTTGATCTTTGCTTCCTTGCAGGAACAATTGGAGTGTGCTCCCTCTTGATCTTTGCTTCCTTGCAGGAACAACTAGAGTGTGCTCCCTCTTGATCTTTGCTTCCTTGATTACCTGTCCTTGAACTTATATCCATCACTATGCATGCTTATTAGTATAATCATTGTGTTATCCTCGAGGTCTCATACATAATCACACATTCATTAGTATAATATTAATACTATCAAAACACAATAATCTTAAACATGTATAGTCATGATCATTTCAAACACATATAATAAACATTAGTATTCAAGGTTTCAGGGAAGTCTTCTTTTACTGATGCAAATTCTTATTTGATCATAGGACTCTTCTGGTTAGTTAAATCATCAATCAAGATAAGAGATATAAAATGTATAAACCCTTGATTACTTACATTTCTAACTTTATGAATAAACATAACCAATCATACCAAGTATACTTATATAAGGGATCCTAACACAAGGTAGGATTCTAACTTGATATAGGAAAAACATCCTGGATTGCTATGTTAGCTAGTTATGTCTAACATACCCGCATGCTGTCTTCTGGTTCTCTTCAATGACTTGTGCTAGTAACCTGCATGTCTCATAAGTTAACCATTGTAGAACCAAGTTATACATACCTCGTAAGTAGATCTTCTACGTGATCCATGACAATGGATGAATATTTGTCTTCATGTCACCATGATCATATGTTCTTGAAGTAGAACATGATTTTTCTTTCTTGGTGTACCCTTTATGTTAGCAAACAACATAAACCTCATACAACATCACAATGCATTAGTACAATCATAAGTGTCAACACCCTGATTAATGAATATCTTCTATCATGCATTCATAATTTTATTAAGGTGATACGACAAGTCTAAATTTAGTCAAGATTGTACTAAATGTAATAATATGAAGACAAACATACCATAAAATTAATCATGAACAAATCTCGAAACATACCTAGATAAGTCATACCTATCGAGATTGCTTGTAATATTCTTAGGTGAGGCCTTAGCCTGATCTCCCTCTGAAACAGGAACTTCTTCACTTATGTAGGTGACCAATCCATTCTCTTCTAGGATTAAATCAATCCACTTGATTTGCAGGAACTGGATCTGGAGCTAAATTGGGGTTTGTCAGAGAAACCCTAAAAATTCAAACTTTGAATTTCAAACTTCTAAAAGGATAGAAAGATGCGCCTTGATGAGCTGATCAAGCTGGTATACTCAGAATTTGAAAGCTGCAAAGTTTCACCCCTCAAAATTGCCTTTGAAACTTCCGGATCTTTTGGACAGGATCCCAAACTAGAGTTTGATAAAGCCCACCTTTCTGCCTAATCAAAAGGTTCGATCCAAATATTTAAGCTTCTATTTTTATGAGGACCTTCCAGCTGTGGTCACAAATTTCAAAAATTCTCATTTTTGCAGAAGCCCTAATTTTCCACTTTTCCGATCAAAGTCCTGAACTAGGGTCTGATCAAGCCTGAACTTCTACCCAACCAAAAATTATGATTTTGGTCTCTAAATTTCTATTTTGATGAGTAGCATTCAACCTTAGTCTCCGATTACAAAAATTCCAACTTTCTCCGAAACCTTAAATTCCGGAAGCCATGAATGAAGGTGCTAAAAAATAATTCTGATTTGACAGAAATATGTACCTGATTGTTTCTTGTGTAACTCCAAACTTTTCGATCCACAGGGTCTGAAAATATTTTTTGTCATATCTAGACCTGTCATCTTTCCAACCCCAGAGTTCTGACCTCAAATGGATTCCTTGAGAGAGATATATTCCAAATGTTGCAACGTGACCTGTTTATGGGATAAAACAGGAAAGCAAACTTGTACGGCGTTCCACGTGTCACTGGTTCAGTTTCGGCTTCTGAAAACGTTACTTGAGAAAGTAAATTCTATGCACTACCTGTCACTTTTTACTAAATTTCATTTGGAGCTTCCTAGCCCAAGTTATGACATTTTTTCCATGGTCACCTGTTTATGACTGAGATCTGGAAGAGGCATAAACCCTATATTGTACAGATCATAAATCACAATGTAAAATGAATTAGAGATTTTCCTTTGGACACAAGGTACATGGGGATCTTGGATTCGCCCTGTACGATTTTCAAACCCTGAAACCTTGCCAAAATTTATTTATAGCGAATGTGCTAAAATGACTGGTTTTTTCTATATCAAGCCCTAGCATCGTAAGTGCAACAAATGTCATACATGCCATACCATGCCTTCTTTCAGGCTAGCTCTGATACCATGTTAATTTTTCAGAATTTACTTCAATATTATCTAGGATCTTAACTAAGAGAACAATATGTATAGCATATCTACAGCATATCAATCATGAACACAATAATGCAAGCACACAAGAGACACAGAGTTTACTTGGGGAAAACCATAAAGGTGAAAAACACCAATAAAATCCTCAAAGATAGATAGAGCAATGATACAACCCAAGCATAAGAGATAGCCATCTCCTAGCAGCACCTTCTCCTCCTTCACAAGTGCGCCACTCTCACGAGAGTGTGTGAGAGAATAGAATGATGAAATAGAGTGCCTCCTGCACTCTATTTATATTTGACTTGACTTGCGTAATAACCTTTACTAGGTCGGCCTTAACTTAACCACATAACATAATGTTGACTAGGCCGACACCCAATAGGGTGGTCTAATAACCATTTGAACCACATGGATGACCCCCAATAGGGTGGTATAATAACCCTTCGACCCACATGAGTTATATAGGCCCGACCCCAACAAGGTGGTCTAATAACCCATCAAGTATAAGTTACGACACTTACAATATAAATGACGACACTTCTGTATAGAAGAATAATAACATCTCTATAGGAATAAAAACACTTTCGTATAGAGGAATAATACCATCTCTATAGGAGTACAATATACATATATGAAATACATTCCGAAGTTACATGTACATCAACATTCTGCACATATATAGTTGTCCTAGCTGCTCTGCCCATAGATGCATAGGTAGATCCTGGTCATACAGCATTGCCCTTGCTGCTTCCATGATTGTTCGATTCTTTCTTTCTGCAACTCCATTCTGTTGTGGATTGTAAGGAGTAGTCAACTCCCTCTTAATCCATGAATCACTACATAGCTTCTTGAATTCACCTGAGGTGAATTCTCCACCATTGTCGGATCTGAATGTTTTGATCTTCTTATCAGTTTGGTTCTCCATCAAGGTTTTGAATTCCTTGAACTTATCAAATACTTCATCTTTGTTCTTCAAGAAGTAAACCCAAGTCTTCCTAGAGAAGTCATCAATGAAAGAGACATAGTAACCATACCCACTCAGAGAACTGGATGACATCGGACCGCATACATCGAAGTGGATAATTTCCAAGATACTTTTTGCCTTGCTTTCACTGCTTGGAAATGCCTTCTTTATGTTCTTTCCTTTTTGGTATCCTAGGAATCAAAACTTTCAGTTGATTGCATATTTAGATGCTGACTGGGCAAACTATTTGGATGAAAGAAAGAGCACTAGTGGAGGTGCATTCTTCTTAGGCGATTCATTAGTAGCATGGATGAGTAAAAAGCAAGGTTCTATCTCTCTATCTACTACTGAGGCTGAATACATAGCTGCTGCAACATGCTGTACACAGGTATTATGGATGATACAAACTCTTGTTGATTTGGAGGTGAAATATACTGAACCTATTCCTATTCACTATGATAACACAAGTGCCATTAGTGTGTCAAAGAACCCTGTTCTTCAATCCAAGACCAAACACATTCCAATCAAGTATCATTTTGTAAGGGAGCAGGTTACAAACAGAGTTGTCCAATTACATTTCATTCCTTCTAAAGAACATATTGCTGATATCTTTACTAAACCCTTATCCAAAATCCAGTTTGAATATCTACGCTAGAAGTTGGGTGTCATATCTTGTTCCAACCAACTTGTTCACTTTGGCAGGGGAAGTTTGTGCTTATTGCATATCTGATGTAATTATGAGATGATTCCAGAATGTTTTCTTTGCTGATTTCTGAGTTAATCTTGATAGGGGGAGATGTATTGTCATGTTTTATTTGACATTGATGTCAAAGGGGGAGAATTTCAGGTAGTTGTACATAACAAGCAGTCGATGATTACACTTGCAACATCATAAATTTTAGGTTTCCATCAATGCCAAAGGGGGAGATTGTTGGAACTTTAATTTACTTGTCATTAATGGTTGGAAATAAGACAAGGCGGGTGACTTAGACCATACCTACTTCAGTTTACTAAAGCTGCGATTGAGATTAAAAAATAAGAAAAGAATGTTGTCAGATGGCTGCAACGCAGACGGCTGCGACTCAGACGGCTGTGACTCAGATAGCTGAGACTCAGACAAGCTGTGACTCATACGGCTGCAACTCAGATGGCTGAGACTCAGATGACTTCAACTTAGATGGCTGTGACTCAGACGGCCGTGACTCAGACGGTTGAGACTTAGACGACCGCGAGTCAGACAGCTGCGGCTCAGACGACCGTGACTCAGATGGATGAGACTCAGATGACCGTGACTCAAACAGCCGTGACTCAGACAAGCTACGATTCACAAACATTTATTTATTTTTTAATTAGTCAGTTACATCGTGTAAATTATGGAGTTTAAAGAGACAGTTCAAATATCAGTTACAGCGTGTAAATTCTGGAAGTCAAAGAGACAGTTCAATTTTCGAATTGGGAGTTAAAAATACAGTTTCAGTTTTAGAATTGGTATATCTGGAAGTTAAAGAGACTGAGGCATATAACTTCAACATCTATAAAAAACAATTGATGAGAACAAAATCAATGTGAGAATCGAGAGGATGAAGAGGAGTGGTTGCTGATGAAGCTGTGATTCGAAGAAAATGAGAACAAAAATGTATGGCTCAATTTAATGAAGAACATAATGCCCAAAAACTCAAGCTGTAGCAGCACATAACAAAATAAAAAGGGTATGTATTGATATATCTGAACCAGTGTGATATAACTGACTGAAATTTTTCTTACATAGGGTGGTAGGGAGGAGCAAGGGAAGACTATAAAGTCTTCTTTGCAAGTTGGTGCTTGTACATTTGGGAGTTTTAGCTTCCATTTAGTTGGTGCTGAAGAAACAGAGGTAGCAGCCTCATCTGGGTTGTAGCTCAGATAAAATAGAATGTAAAGAGAAGTTGGAGCTTGCCTTTCATCCTAAGAAGAAGAGGTTTTTTCCCTTTATGGGTTTCCTTAGGAAAATCAGTGCCTCTGCATATTTATGTGATTGAACAATTTTTATATGCCTTACATTTAATTCTGTTATAACAATATACTTGCTATAAAGGAATGTGCATAGAACATCTCATATCATATTGATTGTCACACTTCATCAAAGTTAAAAGGGAAAAGGAATGTAAAAATTTTTAAGCACAGTAATAACTGATTCACCCCCGCCCCTCTTAGTTATTTCAATACTTTCAACAGTTGCATGCCAAATACAAATAGTATCATATTCCAAGCCAATGATTACGATAGGAATTTTATGGTGAAAATGGACTGCAAATGCATTGTGTGTATGTCCTTCCAGAGATTGGACACAACTTTCTGTTTGGGAATCCCAAACCGGATAGCATCACAGCAAGAAATTGAATGGTAGGCCAATTTTCATAATGTTGAAGGCAAGTACTATGGGTAAATCGATTAGATTTATGGAGGATCTATCTGTTTGAGTAACTTTGTTGTGTGATCATCTGAACCTGTAATAAGATATGGCCTGATGACTCCTATGAAGTAATCAACATAGTTTACACACTTTAAGTGGGAATAAAGAGTAAATTTCGGTTCTTGCAAGCCAAGATTCCAGATCTAAAATGAAATCAATATAATTTGATATTTTACACAATGTTACGCCTTACAACATCTCTCCCATACCGGATCGTAGAGAAACTTGCTACTCTTGGTGCAATTATATTGTTATAAAACAAAAATGTATTACAATCTATAACCATATTATTTTGATATCTTATTTTTGGTTTATAGCGTATTAGGTTTCTGGACAAAGTAGCCATAATGGTGCAAGACTCTTCAAAATGGAATACCGATGCACAGGGAAGCATGAATCCAAATCCATGGTTTGTTTCCCTAGTAACTGAAGTAGAAGAAACCAAGATTATATTAAGGATAGTGCCCATCTAGTTCTCTTTCTTAATATTTTCAATGAAAACATTGCAGAGCAATTTGCTCTCCATAAAGAAAGGCTTCCATGGATAGAAGAATGGGTTCCCACTTCTGAATCCTGCCAACTTATCTTTTGGCCATTCAAACCTTTTTTAGAATTCTTTTTGTGATTATATATGACCTTTGTATTGTGGAATTAGACAAAATAATAACATGAAACATACGAGGAATAATTGTTCTCCAAAGGATTAGGGTTGGGATGCTCTTTTGTGTTTTTTCCATTGTCACCACAACTCTAACAGAAAACATGAGAACCCATGTTGAAAGAAATCATGGATTAATTGAAATCCCTAAAAATACAATCCCTCTTAGTGTTTTTTGGTTAATTCCACAATTCATTTTGATGGGAATAACAGAGGTCTTTCCCATAATATGTATCACCTTCTATCTCAGTGTTATGGGTGTCTCTAGCTTTTTGGGCATTTTATTCATCACCATAGTTGAGGGACTAAGTAAACAAAGAGGACACCAAGGATGGCTAGAAAACAATCTAAACAGAGCTAAATTAGGTTATTTTTATTGGATTTTAGATATACTTAGTGTGATCAATCTATCAAGTTATGTTTGTCTATCATGAGTATACACGTACAAAAATGTCAAGCAAATTACATATGATATGGCAGATTCCTCCAAAGCTCTTTAGGAGTGCCAGGGAGTTTGAACATGAATGCAGAAGATAGAAACACCTTGATGAATATGTGCAGATTTTCCAAAATCATAGAGAATAGATCCCAAATAATAAAAAATCTTAAATCTAACACCAATGAATCTTAAATCTCATTATCTTTTTTTTTTTTCTTGTGAGATGAACATTGAAAACAATGGCCACGTGTTCAACATTTTTATTTCTACAGATGCATATGAAAACATTGATGTCTTCATCCTCTTTCTCAGAAAATATAGTCATGATCAACCAAAGGAATTAATGGCCTAGATTCCACTATCTCCAATCTATATGTCCTCTTTTTATGATGTTTGATTCTGCTTCCATAATTGAACAACATATATCTATCTTAAATTTGCTTCTATGAAGCATCGACAAGGATATAATTTCTACAAAAATAAATTATACAAGGATTTAACATTTGAAGATATATAGATTCCCCTTTCCACTATCTAAGAGAAGTAACAAATTTGAGTGTTCACCATGAGGCACAAAGAAGAGATTCCTATGTGGATAATTTCTGCCAAAGTAAATTTTATCTATAAACTTGGGATTTACCAAAGAGTATTTCCTCCCACCTTTATATTGCAGTCTAGTGAGGCACTTGAAAATGTGTTTGTGTCCTTAGGATTAAATGCAAGTTGCATCACATAGTGTGAATGACCTTCAAATATTTGAGTACATTGCCAACCTTTATCCTAGTCCCAAATCCTGATTAGCATGTCATCAGATGATGACAACACATATGGTAGGGTTGGATGGACACTCACAAACCTGATATAATCAATATGTTCTTCAAATACTTTCAACTTATCCATGATGTTATAAATGTAAACACGAATGATCATGTCATTTGCAACAAATACAACCCATTTTTTACGTTCTATGAACTTGGAAAACCACAATGCAAATAACCACTAGCTTTAGAATACACTTCACAAACAACTTATATATTTTCCTATGTCAATACGATGCATAGAATATGCCTCTACTCTATATACCTAGAAGTTCCGTGACTTCAAAATACTTTTCCAAAGTATGCCATAAATAAGATTAATTTTAAGTTAGGTTTATATAGAGAAAATTCAATTTTTGATGGAAGTCATAGTAGATATAATTTTGTCAGGCTAAAAAATACAGTACCAAGACAATGATAGATAACAAGAATAAACCATGATAAATACAACATAGGTAGAATCTAATTAATCTCAGAGGATCATTTATTTAACCTCAAACAAACAAAGTTATCTCCTTCAGTCACAAGATCAAAAGAAGCAATGTTATCTCCTCAAGTTTTGTGCTAAGTACTATCAAGGTACTGCATGTAGGAAAAGATTAATTTTCTTATAACTGTTATCTATTGATCACAAGGTATATCCCTTAGATATTTACACCAAGAACACAAAACACATGATACCAATGATATGTGCAAACCATATAATATCAAAGTATCTAGGGCTTATAATGTTCAAGTTGCTTAGATGATATGAACTCTTTTTTTACACATTCAAAATGGGAAGATGTGCCTTTCATAATGATAATTTTATAATTATCATGCCTACCTTATAATTATTATGTCTGAATATGTGAATTCCTGTTTTATAATTCTTTGATAATTTTTGTCTATTTTAATTAGGTCTTTCTCAAGATCTATTTGAAGAATTGTTTCTGAATTAGTGGATAGAGCATCTGAGGCCTGAAGGTGTAGTTATTAGTTAGGCACAAAGCTTGTGGTTGCATATGCACACTATTCAATATTTTCTCTCAACATGCATGCAAGTATTCAAGGGATATGTTCACTATGCATGAACATCTGTTCCAATATATATGAGGTATGACATCTCTAGAATTTGTTGAATGACCGCTTATAGATTTGAATAATGAAACCTATGCGTTATACATTTTTTCCTAAAGAATTGAATTAAATATGAGGCTTGCATTGTTGGGAATCCTTTTTTTTTAGATTGTCACTGCAATACTATTTCATGTGGATGGTTACAGATGGTCACACAGATAATATTGCAATAAAAAATGTTTGTGGGGTTTATATGTATTGTTGAATGTATTTATTACTATTATATTGACACATAACAATTTTATTAATTTCCTTTTTCTTATCATGTGATATTTAGTGGGGTGATTGGTTTGATCATTTTCTCAACCAAGGATCGATAGTAGATTTAAAAAATCCTATCAATCCCATTGAAGAGAAGAATGTTGAAACTAAGTCAACGGATCCTCTAAAGTACTATAACTTGGAGGTAATATTTGTTCGGGTACACAGGGTACTCCCAAAAAACCGAACACCTAGAGCAACCACTTCACACAAACATATCACAGATCAATACACCGATGTTTTGACATGGTCTAAACCCTCGAGAGAGAAAAACTCCACGGCCCTGGCCAAATAGCTTCTACGGAGCAATTTATTATGCGAAGAAAGAAAGTTACAAATGAGATTCTCATAATCGATCAACTAAACAATGACCCTCCATGCTATTTAAATAGAGATCATGTACCAATCAAGTGTTAATCCACGGATCAAGGATAGGTATGATCTAAGAGAAGTTGAGCTGTCGGATCACAACATATCGTGACCGTCGGATTAAATATTTACAAATGCATACTAATGCATACGAAAGAAACACACTTTTCCTAATGGATATATTACACAAGTTGATCTTAACTAACTCCTAAGTGTCTAAATATCCTAACATCCCCCCTTAAGAGCAACTTGGGATAGGATTGAAGGATTTAAAAAAGTGACACTATTAGGAGAAGGAAGGAGGCATTAGAGCCTATTCCCCCTTAATTTCAAGTTCTTGAACTCCTAACATAGACCGAAGTTTAGAAAACTTCGCTTCTGTAAGAGACTTGGTGAAGATGTCTGCAACTTGATCATCTGTAGGACAAAAGAGCACTTCAAGAACACGATCATGAACAAGATTTTTGATGAAGTGCATATGTAGCTCAATGTGTTTGTTGCGTTGATGTAGGACTAGATCTTTGGCAAGCTTGATGGCACTTTGATTGTCGCACCAAAGTGGAGTAGGCTGCTGCTGCTCGAATCCAAACTCTGAAAGGATCTGTCGAAGCCATAAAGCTTCCTGACTGGCATTAACTGCGGCTCGATATTCTGCCTTTGCTGAAGAAAGAGAAAGAGCTTGTTGTTTCTTACAAGCCCAAGTGATAGGTTCATATCCCAGACTGAAAACATAACCTATAGTAGACTTTCGATCATCAGGATTGCCGGCCCAATCTGAATCAGTGAAACCAACCAACAAAGGTTTCCCCCCTATACTGTAATGAATCCCAAACTGAAGTGTGCCTCAAATATATCGAAGTATTCTTTTAGCTGCTTTCAAGTGACTTTCATGAGGTGTTTGGATATAATGGGAAACACGACCAACGGAAAAGGAAAGGTCAGGACGGGAATGAGTCAAGTCTAAGAGACTACCAACAAGCTGACAATACAAGGTGGCATCTACTTCAGGTGAAGTACAAGTAGCAGAAAGTTTGACTCCAGAATGGAAGGGAGAAGGGGCTGGTGTACAATATTCCAAGTGAAAGCGACGAAGAAGGTCACAAGCATACTTAGACTGAGAAAGAAATATTCCTTCTTTGGTTTGTAGGACTTGGAGACCAAGAAAACAATGAAAATGTCCTAAGTCTGACATTTCAAAATTTTGCTTAAGACTGGATTTCACATGGGTTATAAGCTTAAGGTCACTACCAGTAAGAATAAGGTCATCAACATATAGAACAAGTATGATGAGATGGTTTCCTACTTTCTTGGTATAGACATTGGGGTCATAATGGCATCTAGAAAAACCAGTGTCAAGGAGAAAGCTATCTATTTTGGCATACCAACCTCTAGGAGCTTGCTTAAGGCCATGTAAGGATTTCTTAAGGTGGAAGACAAGGCTAGAGTTATTCTAAACATATCTAGGAGGTTGTTCCATGTAAATTTCCTCCTGTAAATCACCATGTAAGAGGGAAGACTTGACATCCATTTGATGGACTTCCTAGTTATGTAAGGCTGCAAGGGAAAGAACAAGGTGGATGGAGTTCATTTTTGCGAGAGGAGCAAAGGTTTCATTGTAGTCAATCCCTTCAACTTGGGAAAAACCTTTGGAAACTAATCTTGCCTTAAGTCTTTCAACACTTCCATCTGATGCATACTTAGTTCTGTAGACCCATTTACATCTGAAAAGTTTTCTTCCTTTTGGAAGAGGTACAAGATCCAAAGTATCGTTCGCCATTAAGGAATGATATTCTTCATCCATAACTGCATCCCAATCTGGATTTCCTGAAGCTTCTGCAAAATTTTTGGATCGTGATTCTCGGAAACTTGATCCAAAAGAGAATAGGCTTCTGAAACTGAGAACGTGTTCAACGTTGATCTCTAGGATCACCGACAAGATCACCAGCTACTTCACATGTTGAACAGACCCATCGAGGAAGCACTTGTGCTGGTGCAACAGGAGGAACATGAGCAGGCGAAGGTGGAATTTCATCCTCACTATCATCATCAGAAATTGGAGTTGGAAACTTGTCAAGGAAGTTGGAAGAAGAAGAAGAAGGCACAATCGTTGAATCAGGCTTGCAGGCCAAAGATGGCACAATCGCCGAGTCTGGCACGCAGGCCAAGAGATTTTCATCAAATTTAACATCTCTTCGAATGATTACATCATGAGAATGTGGTTGAAGAAGTCTATAACCTTTTACATCTTTAGAATATCCAACAAATATGCACTTTTCACTTTTAAGCTGCAATGCTTTCCGTTTTTCATCCGGAATGTGAGCCCATGCTTCACTACCAAACACATGGAAGTGACTTACATCTTGTTTAATTTTAATCCATGCTTCTTCCGGTGTGATACCTTGTAAAGCTTTAGTGGGGGTGAGATTAACTATTTGATTTGCACAATTTATGGCTTCAGCCCAAAATTGAAGACTTAGTCCCTTAGATTGGATCATATAATTAGCCATTTCTTTTAAAGTGCGGTTCTTCCATTCAGCTACACCATTTTGTTATGGTGTATATGGAATAGTGTGTTGTTGTTGGATTCCTTGTTCAGTGCAGAAAGTAGTGAACTTTTTGTTACCATATTCTCCTCCATTGTTAGATCTTAACTTAATAATTTGATGACCAGATTGTTTTTCAACAAGGGCCTTGTAGGCCAAGAACATGTTAAATACTTCGCTCTTAAGTTTTAGGAAATAAACCCAAGTGCGTCTGGTGTAATCATCAATGAAAGCTAAGAAATATTTGAAACCAGAAAAGGAAGCAGAGGGAAGAGGACCACACAAGTCACTATGCACAAGCTCCAAGGGAACCAAGGCGTGCCAAGAGGCATGTTTGTCAAAACTGTCCCGATGATGTTTTCCAAGTACACAACCAGAATGAACACCATCCCTGCAAGATACCATCGGAAGACCTGCCATCATTTTGTCTTTACATAATTGTTGCAATGAGCGATAATTTAAGTGACCAAATCGCTCATTCCAAAGTTTGCTCAAGTTATCACTATGAGCAACAAAAACTGAAGGAAAAGGTGTTAACACCCAAAAAGTGCTCACTAGCTCATTCCCTTATTCACATAACCCATTTGTTCACTTTTCCACCATTTGAGCCTCTAAAGCCATCGGAAGGTCACCAAAAAGACCATAATACACCTTTTCCCCCTCAAAATATATATTTTTCCTCAAAAAACACAAAAAACCCTAAAAAAGGGTCCAGAATTCCCAAAAATATTAAAAGGGAATAAAAGTATTCAAAATATTCAAAAAAGAAAAAAATAGGGAAAAAGGTACCTAAACCATGTTGGTCAATACCATTGGTTTCCTCAAAACCACAATGGTATTCCCCATCACCAAAAAATATAAAAAGGTGATAGGGGCTCCTCACTTTCCATCCATCCATCATCCTATCCTGATGCTGTCAAAATCTCTCTTGAGTTATTTGACCATTGTAGCAATCTTGGAGAAGAGACCATTGGAGCCTGGAGCATCTCAACACCAAACAACCTCACCATTTGAGGTATTATAATACAAAAGTCATTTTTTTATTTCGTTTCTTGTTCTTGTTCTTAAATATTTCAAGTTTATTGTTATATGCACATGTTAGATTCATATTAGTTTATAGTTGTATTTTCTTTCAATTTGAAGACTGCTACTATAAGTTAGTAGGTGCATCCTTGCACATGCTTGGTTGAAAAACTAAGCAACAGTTTTTTGGTGACTCCGCTGGATTTCAAGCTTTAATTTTTTTTGTAATTTTTGCTTTAGATCTTAGTTTTTTACTTGTTTTTACCATTTTAACTAGTAGATCTGCCATCCTAGACAACATACTCATTGTTGCCCTAGCTATTGGCCCTTTCTATAGCCTTTAACAGACTGAAATTTCACTTTTCAGTTTCATTTCCGGCGACTCGTTTTTCTGTTTTCGCATCGCAGCTTTTCGCTCGATAGTCGCGCGGCTCATTGCAACCTTGTGGCCTATTTCCGCGTTGCGTGCCACAACCTCGTGGCCTTTTTCCGCGCTGCGCGCTGCGGCTTCACGACCTTTTTCCATGCTGCACATCGCGGCTTCGCGACCCTTTTCCGCGCTGCGGCCTTTTTTCGTGCTGCCCATCGTGGCTTCACGGCCGATTTTCGCACTGCACATCGCGACTTCATGGGCCAAACCCGTGATGCCCATCATGGCATTTTCTCAGAAACCCGCGATGCTGTGTTTTTTCGTTCGACCGATTTTTTAGAAATTTTTTTGCTGTATTTTTTGCCCCTTTAGCATTATTTTTTCTGCATTATTACAGCCATAGTGAATCATTTTCTATTTAAATATGCTCCATTAAAAAGTCTTTTTAAAAATTTTCAGTAAGTGAAAGAAAGATTTTCAGCACTATTTTTAGATCATAGGTTACAGTTTAAATTTGCTCAATAGTTTGCCCAAGCATTTCTTAAGAAATCCATTTATTTCTTGAAATTGTTATGTTACTTGCTTTCCTTTAAATTATTTCAAAAGTCCATTATTTTTGAATTGTTTTTATTAAAGCATTTACATTTCAGAAAATGCCTTTATTTTTTGCAATTTGGAAGTGTCTTTTTTTTCATTTGTAATCAATCTCCCAAGCAAGGCAAATTCAATTTCATTTAAATAATCACATGTGCACCCGATCTGTCACATTTTTAATTAACTGAGCCTTAAAATCTACCTTAACTCAACAAACCTTTTAACCCCACTTGGGGAGCACTTAAAAGAATCTTGTAGTTAGGTAGGATTGAGGGGATAGGTGTGCCAATAACACCCCTCAATTATTTACATCTGAGACATAGTGGTTTTCTTTTAGGGTCCCAAAACTCCCTTATAATTTTGACACGGTTATCAACCAATTTATCGGGAAGGCCTCTCCCTTAGGAGGGTTGAAGTAGCCAGACTGGTTCCGAAAGTCTGAGTGGAATACCGTAATCCATTCAGTAACCGAAGGATACCATTCGAAGTTCTCGGTGTACACCCATATGGGGGTACAACGGCGATAGAACCAAACTACAGATTCACCCAACCGAACGTGTCATGAATGGGGTATCCTAGTTTCCATTCTTTAGGATTGTCTACCCGGTGTCCCTCCCGGTAGGGGGATATCTAGCCGTTGATTCTACACTCTATATTGTCTGACTTGGATTTCATCACCTTGCAGAGGATATAGTTTGTCGACTCAAGTTAGGTGTTTGCATGATACAATACCCTCCTTTGGTCTAGTGAGCACCACTTGTTTCTAAGAACTATTTGATTTTTGGTATTCTGACCACTTTTCTTGATTCCTCCACTTATTATAGCACAACTGTTATAATAAGTGCTTTTGAGGTTGGTTGTTGGCCTGAGAGCCATTATTTTTCACACTCCCCTCTTGCACACATTATTGCATTAGGGTTTTTGAGTTTTTATCTCACCACCATCCATTGACATTTCTAGACATTTCTCACCATTGAGAACTTAAGATGATCCCGCCGTTTTCAGGGTGAACCCCCTCAGTTCGGTACACTTGACTCTACACGTCATAGACGTAGAGCTTTATCCCTTGACTCCACATGTCATCGGAATAGAACCCAGTCATCTGATTCTAACACGCCTCATTTCACATCTGATTCTAAGGCTGAATCCGAACAACCTACCGATACATCACCAACCAACCCCATGGATGGATGACAATATGACCCCCTTTTCACCAGTGCTATTAGAGATAGATCTACAAACCCTACTACTACTATGCCACCCACGGTAACAACAACCACCTTAGGCATGCCTAACATAGGGGCCACACCCCCTCTAGGTATGCCCAACACAGGACCACCACCTATTATGGGTATGTCCAACATAGGGGTCACACCCCCTCTTATTACCACAACCAAGATCCCAGGAATTCCTGGCACTATTCCTAACCCCGCTGCAACCCATGTTGCACTTGGGAGCATCGACCCTTCCCACACCACATCAATTGGAGGACACATAGCTTCCATACCTAGAATATCCTTAGGGGCCACTGGTCCACTCCATAATGCTGCCATTAACAATTATGTCCCAGTCACTATGCCACACCCATCTGCTAGTTTACCATACATGGCTAGTTTGAACTTACCAGACCTAGACAGGTTAACCAACGATCCTATTAGACACAATCCTATGTGGCCACCCATGCCCACAAAGCTTTCCTCCCACATCCCAAAGTTTGAAGGAAAAGCTGGGGAAGACTCCCAAAACCACATCATGTCGTTTCACCTATGGTGTTCCTCTAACTCCATAGTAGATGATTCAATTAGAGTGAGACTGTTACAACGAATGTTCACTGGCTCCACAACCAAGTGGTACATTGAGCAACCACATGGGACCCACCATACATTCACGTCCCTTGCCTCCACTTTCCTCCAGTTTTTTCAACTACCTGTATGCTATGATGCAGGAGTTGAAATACTTTTGTCTTGTATACAAAACATGGCTACACACATCATCGATCATATCCATGAGTGGCGTAAGCATCGTAGCCTCTGTAAGATTAAACTTGATGACTGCATCTTTTTGGATTGGTTTCTCAAATCACTCCTACCCCTCATAGCCAAAGATGTAGCTTCTAAACGACCCTAGTCAGAAGAAGAAGCTATCTTGAAAGCTCAACAATTCGACCTCATATATGCCTAGTCAGGATATCTATACACTATTTTACCTGACGCCCCGCGCGGCGATCCATCCCGCCATGATGCGCCGGGGGAATCCCATGCCGTTGACGGTATTATCGTCCAGGTCATGGAAAATAACAAACCTTTTACCATGACGAGTACAAACAACACCCCGGACCTTTCTAGGGCTTCGTCCAATTCTGGGGCTACAACTTCGTATGCTCCCATAACACACACCCATCACATCCATGGACCTTCGTGTCCACCACAACGTTATAGGCATGCACCACCAGCTTATGTGCCAGCTCCATATTATAACCAACCGACCCAAGACTCCGGTCCAACCACAAGCCCAAGTGGCTTATTATCCTCCATAGGCAGCACCTCTTGCTCCAACACTTCCAGCAGCTCAAAGTTATCCACAAAAACAACCAACAGGGCCACCTCCGAACCCTCCTATCTACTACCCACCACAACCTACTCTAGAGCTGACACGACCTCAAAACCCACCTACTGCCCAAGGGCATGTTTACGCACAGCAAAATTAACCCCCAAACCAGAACCATCAGCGTAACCAAGGAGGTCAACCAAGCCGCGGAAGAAAACATAACCGTGGAAATAACCAGCAACATAACCAAGGTGCACCACCACCTAATCCTCCAAACAATAATAATGCTGCTGCCCCCAACCAAAATCCTGATCGCCCACCGAAACAGGCTAAAAATAATAACTTGAGAACAAACCATCCATGTTCCATATGTGGAGTCTACGGTCATTACACACATAATTGTCCCCATTTAGATCGTGCGCGTCAACTCTGGATCGACGACGCCCAATGGCAAGGACACGCTGCATAGCCAACACCTCCTCCTCAACAACAACCCATGATATTGCAAAACCCCTTACCAAACCAAGGCACGGTAAACACTCGTCTAAATGATCCCCCTCAAGGATCCGCTACACCATAGCAACAAATTACCTATGCAGCCACTGATTACCAGCATGCTAAGTCCAACACTCACCATTTGCTTATGATGTCATATAATGATGTCAATCTCCAAACCCATCGAAACTAATACGGATCTGCCCCTGAGGCCACAACTACCGACCCATCGTTGAGTACTCTCCCAACAGACCAACCACTTCGCATACCCACTATACCAATGGACGGGGGCCCCAAAGCACCTCGTTTCCCTTTGACATGGATTAACAATAACCCAAACGATTGTGCAGCTTCCAATTATAACATTGTAGAGGATTTATCTCAGTCCCTCGCTGCTATGTCTGCTCTTGAAATCTTAAAAAGCTATCCTGCACAAAGAAAGTTGTTACTATCCGCCATTGGTGCTATAGATCCTAACGACTCTAACATGATGGATTTCGACTTAGAACAAGCTGAACCTCGCATGCCTGCATCTCTAGCTTTTCAAGTTTCAGTCTCCATTCGCAACCTCGTTGTCCATTGATGCATAATCGATGAAGGGGCCTCTACCTGCATTATGTCGACTTTCGTATGGCAGAAACTTGGATCCCCAATGCTACAACCATCCACTACCGCAATACGAGCTTACGATGGCCGTGCAGCTCAACCTCAAGGTTTGCTGGTAAACGTACCCATACAACTTGGGGGCAAATTGGTTCTCATGGATATAGAGGTCATTAACGCCCAACTTGATTACAATCTCCTCTTGGGACGAAGCTACATGTATAAGATGAAAGCTGTCGCTTCTTTAGTTTTCCACATCATGATGTTCCCCCATGAAGGATGCGTAGTCAAAATAGACCAGATTACATACTATGATCCCAATGCCCCTGCAGCACCAGAGAATGTTATTCCCATGATTGAACAACCCGTTCTTAGTGCACCAACATCTTTCATCTCATCAGTCGGACCCGGGATATATTCGGATACTCCCATGACCACCTCATTCCCGTCAATTCCACCTCCTCTTCAGATAACTGCAGTATCCAACTTTTTCACCTTATCGCACAACGAACAACAACGTCCTCAACAACCTCAACCACCGCTACAGGCACCCATTGTGCCTAGTCATATCGGAACAACACCAATTCATACCATCCCATTCTTGTTTCCATTTTCAGGAGTTGCCAGCTCGCCAGTAATGGCTACACTCAACCTTCTAGGTTTAACATTAGGGATACCGGTATGGTACTTACCTTCCCCAACTCCCCCACCAACTCTGACCATTGTCCTCCAACCGGTACAACCTATGAATATGTCAAACCAACCACCACTCGGCATACCAAACCACAAAACGCACCCACCACCTGGTGGCCCGAAGCCCCAAAACCAGTCAGTTCCAACAGGGGGCACTACATCAACATCGAGTTATGTCCCCCCTCAATCCCGCAACACTGGGGGCAGAGGTCCACAAACCTACAACACTGCACCCACAACTTGCACCCCCCAGTGACTCCGAAACTAGCCAAGAATCCCCCAATTTGTGTACTCCCTAAGTGCTCCTTGTGCGACGATATTGGCCACGCTACTCACCTATGTCCACAACTACTAGCACTTCAAGAACACATGAATATGTTGGATGATGACATCAATGTTCTAGTTGTCAAATTAGAATTACCATCTCAACCTTGTGATAAATCATTGTGCACAAACCACCCTTAGGCAATATGCAGAATCTACGGCCATTATTCACATCACTGCCCCGATCTACTAGATTATAGAGAAGCACTATATGAGATGAATAATGCCGACTTAGAGATATCCCCACCACTTGTTGAAGAAATATTCCCTCTGGAATCATCCCATTCAGAAGAAATCAATACCATTTATATGATTTCAACCACATACAAACCCGAACCAGTTCATTTAATGGAACACTATTTCCATACCGACGAAGAAATCCTAGAAACACTCACTGCACCGGACTACCCTTGGGATGATATGCACCATCGATCATACTTCCTCCCTGAAGCGTCTACGTCCACTACGGCAAACCAACTATCTGTTGAATCTAAGGACTTCTTACCAACCAAGGTCGACTTCTTTAATGACCCAATCTTAGCCCCAAAAGCCTTCGAAAAAGGTAACATGGCTAACATTTCGCCCATTATAAAAATTGACATCTCCACCACTCCCGGAAAACCTGTGGGTGCATCTTGCACTGAGAAAGAAACCCAAGCTTATAAGAAACTCTTCCAAGAGTTTCGAGATGTCTTTTCCTGGTCTTATACCGAGATGCCTGGTCTTGATTCCACCATTGTAGAACATCACATAGACACTTGGCCCAACATATCTCCGATTCGCCAGAAACAACGTCCCATTCACCCATCCAAGCTTCCAGCCGTCAAAGCAGAAATCGAGAAGCTTCGAGCGGCAGGTTTCATATACCCGATTCCATATACCACATGGGTTTCAAATCCAGTACTAGTTAATAAGAAAGTCAGCACCATCCGCGTCTGTACTCACTTCTGTGACCTCA
The DNA here is from genome assembly GCA_027924585.1 of Larix kaempferi. Classification (NCBI taxonomy): domain Eukaryota; kingdom Viridiplantae; phylum Streptophyta; class Pinopsida; order Pinales; family Pinaceae; genus Larix; species Larix kaempferi. The sequence goes on along the minus strand of BSBM01001051.1, from coordinate 24,447,028 downwards.
ACCTAGCTTGTCCCAAAGACAACTCCCCCACACCATTTATTGACCAACTAATCAATGAGTGTGCGGGACATGAGGTACTCTCTTTTATGGATAGTTTCTCCGGATATAACCAAATCAAAATCCGTAAAGAAGATCAATACAAGACCGCTTTTGCCACCCAATGGGGCACCTTCGCCTATTGCGTCATGCCTTTCAGTCTCAAGAATGCAGGAGCCACTTTTCAATGGGCCATGACTTATTGTTTTCATGATCTGTACAAAATCATTAAAGTTTACCTAGGCAACCTCGGACTTGCCTATGATCAAGCTCATGACAAAACGGGAAAATGAAAGTTTGTGTCCATGTGGCAAGGCCCATATATCATACACACCTGCCTCGGATAGGGGGCATATATTTTGACCGACTCAGAAGGAAACCCCCTACACAACCCATGTAACGGGTTGTACCTCAAGCGATTTTACCCATAGAAAATCTTATGGACACCACAATCCACAATTGTATAGTCTTATTTTTGTTTTTTCACAAAAAATACAAAAACCTAAAAATTTGTTTTTCCTGCATGACCACAAATGGATCCTGTTCCACTTTGCTACATTGGCTTCGTTGATGGTGCAAGCCGTTGGTATCCCAATCTCGCCTCTGCCGCTTGGGTAATATATTCCCCTTGACATGAGTTGATCCACATCGACGGAGTGTGCATAGGTTCCGCCACCAACAACCAAGCTGAATACGACGCCGTGACTGGTCTCCTGGATGCTGCTCTCCAAATGAGCATAAGTTACCTTAGTGTTTTCTTGGACTCCTAGCTCCTTGTTTCCCAGCTCAACAATTATTACCAGGTATGCGATCCCTGTTTATTTAGAAAATTCTTGCACACTAAACAAATGATTTGACAATTTGAGTCCATTTCATTCACACATGTCCCAAGGAATCTCAACAGTGTAGCAGACCATATGGCAAACAACATACTTGATTGGCACACCAATCAAACCATGTAGTAAAAACAAAATTTGCATCCATGTGCCTCCACGGGAATACAAACATAAATATATCGCTGGATTCAGTTTTCCATGCTCGTGATGATGCTTGAGATCATTTCTCTCTCTCACGCCCAGATTTTTTGGGCAACTTTTACATGCCCCCTCGTCGCCTCAGTTTGCAAGCCACATCGACTGTCGTCAATTTTAATGAGGCTTATATCGTTGGATTCAGTTTTTTGTGCTCGTGATGATGATTGAGATCATTTCTCGCTCTCACGCCCAGATTTTTTAGGCATCTTTTACATGCCTCCTCGTTGCATCGGTTTGCGTGCCACATCGGCTATCCTCCATTTTTGACGAATTGTATATCGTTGGATTCAGTTTTCCACACTTGTGATGATGCTTGAGATCATTTCTCGCTCTCATGCCTAGATTTTTCAGGCAAATTTTGCATGCCGCCTCGTCACCTCGGTTTGTGTGCCACATTGGCTGTTGCCCATTTTTGACAATCTTTATGTCACCGGATTCAGTTTTTCGCACTCATGACGATGCTTGAGACCATTTCTCGCTCTCATTAATACCTTTTTTTGTTCGGTATAGTTTTACCCCTTTTTTGGGCCGAGCAATTCCTTTACGAAAAAGGCACTTAGGGAGTTTTTGTTAAGCTCTTTTCTAACTCCTAAAACAATGAAAATATCGTCGAGCAACCTTGCTTCCTTTCATGCTCGCTAAAAGTATTTGAAAGGGCATCTACCTGGTATAAGTTTACCCCTTTTCCGAACCTTGTAGACTAATTACGAAAAATGAATACTCTAGTCACATCGGCTAGAAGAGTTCTCCATTTGCATCATTTTATGCTTTTTTGGGCATTGGAGACTAACTTACGAAGAATAACACCAATAGAGTCTTCTTACCGCTTTCAGACTCTCGAAAAATAAAAGAAACCACGAGCAATCACCATCCTAGGCTCGTATAAATCCATAGGATGGTACTCCACCACCACTACAGAGTCTTCTTATCGTTTTCAGACTTCTTAAAAATGAAAGCACTCATGAGCACGAACAGTCCTGGGCTCACAAAATCCACAGGACAGTATCATTTCAGAGCACACTTTTATCCCTTCTTGGAGCTCATTAAGACTACGAATAAGGACCCAATGGTGCTTCTCGATGCCACAACAGATCATGTCTACTCCTATGGTAGCTTCCCCATTTTGGTCACCTTTTTTCAGAGTATTCTACAGTATGTCACCCTGAGAGTCTTTCTATAGCATCCATTAGCTTGTCCCCCCAGAGTCACTCCAAACTACAATACATACCCTTCAGTCCTTAAAGCTATGATCCTCGCACCTACAAGTCAGTTTCCTACGCTACCAGGTCAACCATGTCATCATGCTCTGAACAAAGGAAGTTTGAATCCACCCGCTTTATGACCCCAGTTATTTCCCATCCCCACAGTATGTCAGTCCTACCATCAGTACTATCACACTTTGGTTGCACACCTCGCACTCTTATCAAGGAAACATCATTTCCTTGATAGTTTCTGGTCTCCCTCTGTCCACGCCAACCAAATTTATTCCAGGGGATAGACCTAGAGGTCCCTGTGCCTTGGACTCATCACCATTTATGATGAGTGCCTATGAATCATTTCGAAAGGAGTCCTTAATGCCTCTCCAAATGATTGTTTCTCACATGCTCGACTTCAACACCTTGATCGTATCTTGAGACTTGTACAGGGTATCGGTCCTTTCAGTTACTCGTTGAAGACCCTGGATATCACCTAACTCTACCACAATTGAGAGTTTAAATAAGAAAACAACTATATACATTTACCTATGGATATCCGGGCTGCGCTTGGAAACCATATTCAGATGTAACCCAGTATACAGTTACATGTACTTCTTAGAGATGACTCACAGTCATTGAGTCCCTACAGATGTTGGACACCTTTAGTTTTAGCAGTTCATCAACCCTTCTGATATCTTATTCAGAATGGTTGTTACATTTTTTCCAGTGTATCAGTTATTCAGATCATTCATGATATGTCCATGAGTATGTCCCAACATTGTGTCCCCTCCAGACCATTATGATGTACCGATAGATTTTTATGTATTTCTTCATGGACCCCTTCGTGGGCCTAATTGTTATGTATATGTCTTGATACGAGCATGGGTATGCCTGCCTCGTCCATTATCATAGATTATCCCTCATTCACATTGAGGCCATGTAATATTTTTTGTTTTTGCAGCTTCCAAGGGGCCGTTGATACAGTCTCCAACCGGTCTCTTCTCTACTCCAAACCCCAGGAAAAACACAAAATAACTATGATGTCTATCATCCATACGATGAGCTCCTGCCCTCACACATCAGGGAAAAATTTGTTAATACCCAAAAAGTGCTCACTAGCTCATTCCCTTATTCACATGACCCATTTGTCCACTTTTCCACCATTTGAGCCTCTAAAGACATCAAGAGGTCACCAAAAAGACCACAATACACCTTTTCCCCCTCAAAATATATATATTTTCTTCAAAAAACACAAAAAACCCTCAAAAAGGGTCCAGAATTCCCCAAAATATTAAAAGGGAATAAAAATATTCAAAATATTCAAAAAAAGAAAAAAGAGAGAAAAATGTACCTAAACCATATTGGTCAATACCATTGGTTTCCTCAAAACCACAATGGTATTCCCCATCACCAAAAACTATAAAAAGGTGATAGGGGCTCCTCACTTTCCATCCATCCATCATCTTATCCTCATGCTGTCAAAATCTCTCTTGAGTTATTTGACCATTGTAACAATCTTGGAGAAGAGACCATTGGAGCCTAGAGCATCTCAACCTTGGAGCTACTCAACACCAAACAACCTCACCATTTGAAGTATTATAATACAAAAGTCATTTTTTATTTCATTTCTTGTTCTTGTTCTTAAATCTTTCAAGTTTATTGTTATATACACATGTTAGATTCAGATTAGTTTATAGTTGTACTTGCTTTCAATTTGAAAACTGCTACTACAAGTTAGTAGGTGCATCCTTGCACATGTTTGGTTGAAAAACCAAGCAACAAAAGGTGATGACCCAAAGTTGTTAAATTTGTACAACCTGGTAATATCATCAACAATTCCGGTAGCTAGGACCTGTTGAGGATCTTTAAAATCCTTGATTACAACTTGGTGAGGTGTAAACGTCATAGTTTTACCTTCACCAGAATGAGTGATTTGATAGATTGATAACAAATTGCAGGAAATTCTTAGAACGCATAGTACATCACTGAAATGCCCATTATCTACTGGAATTGTTCCAGATCCTATATGTAACGTCCCCATCTTGACCCCATTGCATTAAAAATGTAAATGATGTAATATTGTTATAAAGTCGTGGCGAGGAGCTCAAGGCCAAGGCCTCACCATTGATTTATTGATGCATATGGTTTATGTGCTAGCCAGGCACATTAGAATTTCAATCTCATATAAATATGCATTTTAATAAAATAACCACAACTAGCTATGCAATGATTTTACAAGGAATTAGGAGGGAAAACATTCAAACCCTTGAGCCAATCAAGTCAAGCCAAGTGTTAATGAGATAACCCATCAAACCCTCAACTACCCATTTTGACTTTTGTACCCAATCATTCATTTTTCCCAAGAGTTGGGTGAAGTAGTTAATGCCTTAGGAATGGAGAGGTATGGCTATCCAAATTCGAGTATGGGAAAGCCACCCTCCATGGAAAAACGTTTTTTGCTTCTTGGGCAAGAAAACAACCATGAATTGCTCCCCAAGCCATTACCCATCAACCAGTTTTTCTTTCGCACGAGTTTGGAGCTTCCTGGGAGTTTTCTAGCCATGTTTTTATGGTTTTTCCTTGTTTCTCAACTGGGAGAAGGGCGTTTTTGCTTTGGCTACCAGTGGGGAAGAGAACGGATTGATTTGGGGGTTTCCTGGAGGTCGTTTTGGCCATTGAAATGCCCACAATCTGTGGGATAAATCATTTTTCTCCATGTGGTCGAATTTCCCTTTCTCACAGTCTGTTTTGGTGTGCCCACGTTTTGGGAAAATCCATGGCCATCGTGTTTGTAAATCCCATTGCTGAAAATGTGTATCCATGCCCAATTGGAATTGCTATGTGTGAAAGAATGATGGGGTTGAGATGGGTTTCTATTGCTTTGGCTGTGCATGAGCTTGAATGTCCCCTTTTCCTTGTAAGAATCATGCCCAGCTCAGGGGTGGCAGTTGTGTTGAGAGATTGATGAACACAACTGGCTTATGGTTGGGTGGAAAGTTGCAGCAATATAGCTAGTTGTTTGGGGCCATTTCTCCATAAAGATAAGTGTTTATCTGTCTATGAATTTACTTCTACAATGTTTAAACTAATGACTGTTTTTTATATGTTGTATGCATATGAAATGTGTGTGTGTGTGGATGAGTTTTAATTCCGTTGTTCTTAAATTGCTTAATTTGCATCTACACACTCTCTTTTTAATTGTATGAAGCTAATGACTTGGGATGAGATTATACGAAAGCCCAGAATTTGGCATCATGTTCCCTTCTAGGAATTGGCTAGATGGGAGGGTGTGTGACACTACAACACTTAGAGATATATCATCACCAACAAATATTTGTTTGGTGTTACATTCATGCATAGTAGAAAAGATGGCTTGATCCTTAGCCATATGATAAGATGCTCCAGAATCAATGAGCCATTCATTTGAAGTAGAAGAAGAAGATGCATTATAAGAATAACCAGAAGAACAAAGTGTGTCCATGAGAGGTAGATGTTGATGTATATGTAACTTCGGAATGTATTTCATCTGTGTATTATATATATATTTATTGTACCCTTATAAGAGATGTGTTATTCCTCTATAAGGAAGTGTCGTTATTTGGATTGACAAGTGTCGCAAGTGTGTGTACTTGCCGATGGGTTATTAGACCACCTTATGGGGTCGGCCCTAATTAATATATAATATAATGTGGATGTATCCAAGTAGACAAGTCGGCCCCAGTAGGTCACTGGGCAAAAAGGTGAGTATAAATAGAGATAGGAGATCTCTATTTTACTCACTCGAAAAAGCAACTATCTCTCTCTCTGAAAAGTGGCGCACTAGTGAGGAGGAGGAGGATCATCTGCTAGGAGACTATCTCAGTATTATTTGGTTGTATTTTGGTTGATCCATTGCTCTCTCTATCTCTGAGGAAGTTGTGGGGTTTTTCACCTTAGGGTTTTCCCCACGGAAACTCTGTGTCTCTTGTCTCTATGCTTTTGATTCTTGTGATGCTTGTGATGCTTGTCATATTATGATTGTCATGCATTGATATACTGTAGATGTTATTCTCTCAGCAAAGATCCTATAGTATTGTGATTTAATACTAAAAATTTGACATGGTATCAGAGCTTAACTGAGAAGAAGACATTTTGCTGTGACGGAAGCTTGTATTCCTTGTTTATTGGGTTTCTCTCCACATATTTATGAAATTCAGTATAGTAGATTGGATCTACTCATCAAGGCGCATCTATCTGTCCAATCAGAATTCAGTTTCGAGCATTTTCATATTTGGCCCTAAAAATTAGGGTTTCCACAATCGAAGGTTAGAGCTTTGGATCGAGATTTTTGGCTGGGTAGATCTCCGGGAAACTCAAACCCTAATTCAGGACTCTCCCCAGTGAACCCGGGAGGACAAAAAGGAAATTTGGAAGGGCAAGACCTTGCTGATCTCAAATTCAGAATGTACTAGGCTGATCAGCTCTCCAAGGCGCATCTTTCTATCCTTTCAGAATTTTGAAATTCACATTTTGAATTTTTAGGGTTTCTCTGACAAACCCTAATCCGGGACCAGATCCAGTTTTCAGCACTTCAAGTGGTAAGTCCTAAAACTTTTCTATTTCCATTTGAAGTACTCTTAAAGATGTCTCTCCACACCAAGCTTGAGGATAAGCTTGAAGGGGTTGATAACTTCCGAGCCTGGAAGTATAGGATTGGGCTAATCCTGGAAGAGAATGAGTTGGACTCATATGTGAAAGAAGACATCCCTATCCCAGAGGATGAAGAGGCCAAGGCATTGCACAAGAAGAACTTGGTCAAGGCAAATAGAATCATTGCTAATTCTATCAAAGACCATCTCATACCCCATGTCTTCTCTCAAGACACCCAAGGAGATGTTTGAATCCTTGACCAAGCTATTTGAAGGAAAGAACATAAATCGGAAGATGACCCTGCAGAACCAATTGAAAGCAGTAAAGTTTCAGAATGGAGAAACCATTCAATCTTATTTTTCAAGGGTCTCCCAGATCAAGGAACAACTAGAAGCAGTGGATGAAATGGTGGAGAATGGTGAAGTAGTGATGACCACTCTGAATGGCCTACCCAGGTCATGGGATTCCTTTATTCAAGGAATTTGTGCAAGAAAGAAGTTGATCTCCTTTAGTAGACTTCGGGAAGAATGCTCTCAAGAAGAAGCTAGACTTATAGCTCGTGAAGAAAAGATGGGAGGTGAAGATCAAGCTCTTGCAGCTCACACCAAAAGAGGTAGATCCAAGAAGGAATCATCTCATAATAAAAGATCCTCTCACCACCATTACCATAAAGATAAGAAAGATCTCAGATGCTTCAGTTGCAATGAGAAGGGACACTTTGCTTCAGATTGTCCCAAGAAGAAGAAAGACAACAACAACAACTTCAACAAAAAGAAAAAGAATAACAAAAGAAGATATCATGCTCATGCTGCCGAAGATGATGAACCTCCAAAGAAGAAGGCTAGGGCAGAAAGTAGTAGTGATGATGACTCATCAAGTGAAGAAGAATATGTTCTGATCTCTGCACTCACAGGTACCATCTCTCATGGTTGTAATGATTGGTTGATTGATAGTGGGGCTTCCAAACACATGACTGGGTTCAAGGAATCTTTTGTGAACCTTTCTGAACATGAATCACCCCATAAGGTGAAACTTGGGGATGATTATCAATACCCAATCAAAGGAAGTGGTGAAGCCTCCTACAACCTAGATTCTGGAAAATCTCTGAAGATGAAGGAAGTCCTCTATGTACCTGGGCTCAAGAAGAACTTACTCTCCATCTCTGCTTTAGATGCAAAAGGTATGAGGGTTGCATTTGTTGATGGCCAAGTCCTAATGTGGCCAAAGGGAAAGACAATAGATGATGCAGTAGTGATTGGAGAGCAAGAGGAAGGACTGTATAAATTGAAGGGACAACCTGAACATGCCATGATGCATGAATCCATGGAGCCAAGTGAACTTTGGCATAGAAGACTTGCTCATATGCACTACAGGGCACTTCCAATTGCAAGCAAGGCAGTAGAGGGTCTTCCTGAAATCAAGACCAAACATGAAGGTGTTTGCAAAGGATGTGCAAAAGGTAAGAACATTAAGAAGGCTTTCCCAAGCAGTGAAAGCAAGGCAAAAGACATTCTGGAAATCATCCACTCAGATGTATGTGGCCCTATGTCAGCTAGTTCCCTGAGTGGGTATGTTTACTATGTCTCATTTATTGATGACTTCTCCAGGAAGACTTGGGTATATTTCTTGAAGGGCAAAGATGAGGTGCTTGATAAATTCAAGGAATTCAAAAACTTGATGGAGAATCAAACTGACAGGAAGATCAAGACATTCAGATCTGACAATGGGGGAGAATTCACCTCAAATGACTTCAAGAAGCTTTGCAGTGATTCAGGGATTAAGAGGGAGTTGATTGCTCCTTATAATCCTCAACAGAATGGAGTTGCAGAAAGGAAGAATAGAACTATCATGGAAGCAGCAAGGGTAATGTTGCATGACCAAGATCTTCCTATGCATCTATGGGCAGAAGCATCTAGAACAGCTGTATATGTGCAGAACAGAACACCCCACAAGATATTGGACAACAAGACACCAGAAGAAGTCTTTTCTGGTAAGAAACCTAAAGTCAGTCATCTCAGAATATTTGGTTGTCCAGTATACACTCATGTCCCAAAGGAAAAGAGGACTAAACTAGATCCTTCAGGAAAGAAGGGTATCTTTGTGGGTTACAGTAAAAGCTCGAAGGCTTACAGAATATACTTTCCAGGGTTCAAGAAGATTGATGTCAGCAGGGATGTAACATTTGATGAAAACTCAGCATTCATCAAATCGAGGAAGGCACCCATCGAAGTTTATGAAGAACCTAAGGAAACAAGATTTCAAGACACTACCATGACTGAAGCAGTTCCAGAAACTGTTCGTGAGTTTGAAGATCCACAAGAACCTGTAGATCCACCCCGTGAGGATAACTCTCACAAGAGGAAACCTGTATGGGCTAGAGAGCTCATTCAAGATGCAGAAAGATTTGGTATTCCAGAAGAAGAACACAGAGCAAAGAAAAGAACCAGATCACAAACTAGCTATGTTGCTTTACTCTGTGACATTATGAACAAAGAGCCTTCCAGTTATGAAGAAGCAGCAGAAAAGAAAGAATGGAAGGATGCTATGGTTGAGGAATACCAATCAATAATGAAGAATGATGTTTGGGATGTTGTCCCAAGACCTAAAGAGAAGTCTGTTGTGTCTTCTAAATGGATCTTCAAAATCAAGCATGCTGCAGATGGCAGTGTGGAGAAATACAAAGCAAGATTCATAGCTCGTGGATTCTCTCAGAAAGAGGAAATAGATTATGAAGAAACTTTTGCACCTGTAGCCAGGTATACTTCCATCAGAACAGTACTTGCCCTGGCTGCAGCTATGAAATGGAAAATACACCAGATAGATGTCAAGACTGCTTTCTTGAATGGTATAGTTGAAGAGGAAGTATATGTGGAACAGCCACTTGGTTTTGAAATACATGACAGGGAGTCATATGTGTGCAGACTGAAGAAAGCCTTGTATGGCTTGAAGCAAGCTCCCAGAACCTGGTATGGTAGGATGGACAGTTTCCTATCTAGTTTGGGCTTTACCAAAAGTAAAGCGGATTCCAACCTTTACTACAAGGTTGAAAAAGGGAATCCTGTGATTCTACTACTGTATGTGGATGACCTATTTGTGACAGGGGATGATAAACTAATTGCAGATACTAAGAGGAATCTTGCAGCTGAATTCGATATGAAAGATTTGGGAATGATGCACTATTTCGTAGGTATGGAGGTGTGGCAGAGTGCAGGTGGGATCTTCCTTGGTCAAGGGAAGTACACAGTAGATATCCTGAAGAGATTCGGGATGATGGATTGCAAGGCCATGGCCACACCAATGGCATCGAATCTGAAGCTTCTATGTGATGCTTCATCTGAGCCGGTTGATATCACTATGTATCGTCAGATGATTGGGTCCTTGATGTACCTGACGAACACGAGACCAGACATTTGCTTTGCTTTGAACACATTGAGCTAGTTCCTGACGGATCCGAGGAGTGTTCACCTGGTTGCTGCAAAGCATGTTCTGAGGTACCTGAAGGGTACAGTGTATTATGGGCTCAAGTATGAAGCAAATCAAAAGTTTAACCTACAGGGTTATGTTGATTCAGATTGGGCTGGCAGTGCTATAGATAGGAAGAGCACATCTGGGTGCTATTTCAATATGGGATCAGGTGTGATCTCTTGGTTTAGCAGGAAGCAGTCCTGTGTAGCACTGAGTACAGCTGTTCAGCTAGTTGTGAGGCAGTATGGCTACGGAAGCTACTGTCTGAGTTATTTGATCTCCCGTTGGAAGCTACTGGTATCTTCTGTGACAACCAGAGTTGTGTGAAGCTGTCCGAGAACCCAGTGTTTCATGACAGGTCGAAACACATAGAGATCAAATATCACTATATCAGGGATATGGTGCAGAGAGGAGCTGTGAAGCTTCTGTATGTTGCGACAGACGAGCAGATTGCAGATGTGCTGACGAAGCCACTAGCCAGAGTGAAGTTCGAGTACTTCAGAGAGAAGCTTGGCGTTCTTCAGATCGAGGACACTTTGAGGAAGAAGTGATGGACACATTTGCTGAAGCCATTCCAAGCATGTTGGAAGGAGGATCCTTCACATGGCTGTGGATGTAAGCGCTGGATGATGAGCATCAGGATGATGTTCTAGTTTCTGCTGGATATGATCAGTTGGATCGTTTTTATGTATGTATGTACGCATCATGTGGATGTTGGATATGATCAGTTGGATCATTTTTATGCATGTATGTACGCATCATGTGGATGCTGGATATGATCAGTTGGATCATTTTTATGTATGTATGTACGCATCATGTGGATGCTAGATATGATCAGGTGGATCATGTATGGTGACATGTATCATGTATTTGTATCAGGTGGATACATTGTATGATCAGGAGGATCATGTATGATGATATGTATCAGGTAGATACTTGGTATGCATCAGGTAGATGCATTGATGATCAGGATGATCATGGATGACGAGCTTCAGGATGTTGCTCCAGATGACATGCAGCAGGATGTTGCAGTGATGATCAGGATGATCATGGATGACGAGCTTCAGGATGTTGCTCCAGATGACATGCAGCAGGATGTTGCAGTGATGATCAGGATGATCATGGATGACAAGCTTCAGGATGTTTCTCCAGATGACATGCAGCAGGATGTTGCAGTGATGATCAGGATGATCATGGATGACGAGCTTCAGGATGTTGCTCCAGATGACATGCAGCAGGACGTTGCAGTGATGATGATCAGGATGATCATGGATACATCAGGATGATGTATGGTGAGTATCAGGTTGATACTCTATGGCCGTGGATCAGGTTGTGCAGATGAGCATGTAATAGCGCCCTGGGAGATTTGCAGATGGTCTTTCGAGGTTTTGCCTATGGCATGTAATATCGGTGCCCTGGGACATCTGGCAAATGCTCTTTCGAGGTTTTTCTCTGGGAGGACATGTAATAGCGCCCTGGGAGATCTGCAGATAGTCTTTCGAGGTTTTGCCTATGGCATGTAATAGCGCCCTAGGATATCTGGCAGATGCTCTTGCGAGGTTTTGTCCTATGGCATGTAATAGCGCCCTGGGAGATCCGATAGATTGGGCTGTGTGCCCGTAATCAGTCCTGGGATGCTCTTGCGAGGTTTTTCCATGACCACATGTAATAGCGCCCTGGGAGATTTTAGGTTGGATTTGTGTACCCGTAACATCCTGAGATGCTCTTGCGAGGTTTTGTGGTGGACTACATGTAATAGTGCCCTGGGAGATTTCAGGTCGGAGTTGTGTACCCGTAACATCCTGAGATGCTCTTACGAGGTTTTGTGGTGGGGTCACATGTAATAGCGCCCTGGGAGATCCTATAGGTAGATTTGTGTGCTCGTAACAGCATGGGATGCTCTTTCGAGGTTTTGTGATGCACGTAAAAGTCCTGAGGATTCCACAGTATGGCCAGTGATGACGAAGACCTGCAGGTGGTGGGCCTACATCCAGTATGAAAAAGGACTGGCTCTGTAGAACTTCCTATGACGAGTAGAGACAGAGATTGGTTGAGATAGTAGCAGCAGTGACAATGATGATGACGATGCATCGATGATGATGATCCAGAGAAGAAGACTTGTCTAGCAGATCTGTGTCGAGAAATACCTTCCTAGTTAAGAGGGAGTGTTGATGTATATGTAACTTTGGAATGTATTTCATCTGTGTATTATATATATATTTATTGTACCCTTATAAGAGATGTGTTATTCCTCTATAAGGAAGTGTCGTCATGTGGATTGACAAGTGTCGCAAGTGTGTGTACTTGCCGATGGGTTATTAGACCACCTTATGGGGTCGGCCCTAATTAATATATAATATAATGTGGATGTATCCAAGTAGACAAGTCGGCCCCAGTAGGTCACTGGGAAAAAAGGTGAGTATAAATAGAGATAGGAGATCTCTATTTTACTCACTCGGAAAAGCAACTATCTCTCTCTCTGAAAAGTGGCGCACTAGTGAGGAGGAGGAGGATCATCTGCTAGGAGACTATCTCAGTATTATTTGGTTGTATTTTGGTTGAGCCATTGCTCTCTCTATCTCGGAGGAAGTTGTGGGATTTTTCACCTTAGGGTTTTCCCCACGGAAACTCTGTGTCTCTTGTCTCTATGCTTTTGATTCTTGTGATGCTTGTGATGCTTGTCATATTATGATTGTCATGCATTGATATACTGTAGATGTTATTCTCTCAGCAAAGATCCTATAGTATTGTAATTTAATACTAAAAATTTAACAGTAGATTCTGAAGGCGAATCTAGGATGATGTGGTGCTTCTTCGTTGCTGCTTCCAAGGCTGCCATCTTCTTAAAACACTTAGATTCATCATGATTATCTTTCCTGCAATAGTTGCAATCGTGCTCAGTCTTCTTTCTTTTTGGCTTGGATCCTTTGTCATTTTTTAAAGAAGGAGCTGACTGAGGGGTTTGGGGACCCTTGTTTGACTTATTATTGCAAAAATTTTGTTTCTTGAGAGGCTTGGACTTTTATTTCTTATGGGACAATAATGCTTTCCCAGATGTATCTGCATTGTTAATTATTCCAAGATGGATGAGCTTATCTTGCTCTCTAATCAAGGAATCACAAAAGGATTCAAGACTAGGCTCTTGATAGCTAGTTGCATTCAAGGATTATTTCATGGAGTAAAATGTAGATACAAAAATAGAATATGCAGGTCCAAGTTTGGAAAGAATATGATAAATACATTGTTTGTCTTCCCTCTTAATCTTGCATTCTTCACATAAGAGTTTAAGAGTTTTGTACTTAGATAAATAATCTTGTATGCATGAAAAATCACTTGGATTTAAAGAAATCAACTTATTTTCGAGTTGGTGGCCTCGAATTTCATTGTGTTTACCAAACACAGATTCCAACTTGTCCCAAGCAGCATCAGGTTTATCAATTCCGGATATGTGGAATTGCAAATCAGTAGAAATTGACATCCCAATCAATTTACGAGCTTCGTCACATCTATTTGCCCATTTTATTTTCTTATAATCATTAGTAGGTTTTGTTTCTTTCCCTGAGGTAATTCTAAAAAGTCCTCTACTTCGTAGAACATCCTCCATGCGAGATTTCTATGAGAAATAGTTGGAACTCATAAGTAGAATATCACAAGGGGCGGCCATATTTGTAAATTAATGGTTGTAAAAGAAGAAACCAATAGTATGGATGCGAAGAGCTAGAAAAAATAGGCATTTTAAAAAAAAAAGGCACTGAAAACGGGCTCCGTATGATGAAGTTATGCTTGAACAAAGAAAATGTTGAAGATGTCCCCAATAGTGGCGTGGTAGCTAGAGAATGTCCAGCAAAAAAAAGAACCCCCCTCTTCCTAAGATGAACCTTTGAAAATCATTTACAAGAAGGTTGCTTTTAAGTGAATCACTTTTGTAAAATAAGTGATTTCACTTTTACAATAATGTTACTTTAATTAGTGCAGCAATAAAAAAAGGAACTTAAGTGACTCACTTTTGATTTTATTTTTTATTATTTAAGTGAGATGCACTTTTACAATAAAGTAACTCGAAAATAGAAATTGCATGCACTTTTTCTTTTAAAAGTAACTTCCTAAGACTTGAACTCAAGACCTATTAAGGAATAAAGCAACTTTGAACCAAGTGAGCTAGATTAAAAGGTATGTAAAATATGAAGAGGAGGAAGGCATTTTTTTTTTTTTACTCTTCGCTCTCGGTTTTCCGTGCTTGCCTTTTTTTTTTCTACAAATCACACCACAAACCGAAACAAAAAAACTTTTCCACAATATTGGGGTTAGATTTAGTTAGCTTTCCTGGAAAGTCTACGTTTTTTCTCTATTTCTGATTTGCCAAGATCACGCAAAGTGCACGGCAAAGAGTATACGCAGATGCGAAAATCCATTTCCCTTTCTGTTTCTGATTTGTCAAGATCGCACAAGGTGCACGACAAAGAGCATATGCAGACAGGGAAAGCAACAATCTGAAACTAAAAAAAACTAATAATAAAAACTGATAAAATATGAGTTATTAAAAAAAAAAAGTGTCACTGTGCATTTATGAAGCAGCCGGAAACCGTTTTCGATCAAACGAAAACTATTTCCCAATGGAAATGGCACTCTGGACGCAATGGAACACCTTCCATAGCCTAGAAATGTACCGAAATACTAGAACTAGAAACCGTTTCAAGTTTCGGCAACAACAGTTCAAGATCTAGATCATAACCGGAAGCGTTCATTCATAAAAGCTCTGATACCATGTCTGGGTACACAAGGTACTCCCAAAAGACCGAACAACTAGAGCAACCACTTCACAGAAGTAAAACATAGATTGATATACCGATGTTTTGATGTGGTTTAAACCCTCGAGAGGGAAATACTCCACGACCCCGGCCGAATGGCTTCTACGGAGCAATTTATTATGCAAAGAAAGAAATTTACAAATGAGCTTCTCATAATCGATCAACTAAACAATGACTCTCCATGCTCTTTAAATAGATATCATGGACCAATCGAGTGTTAATCCACAGATCAAGGTTAGGTATCATCTAAGAGAAGTTGAGCCGTCGGATCACAACATATCGTGACCGTCGGATTAAATATTTACAAATTCATACTAATGCATACGAAAGAAACACACTTTTCCTAACAGATATATTACACAAGTTGATCTTAACTAACTCCCAAGTGTCTAAATATCCTAACAATATTCCTAAAGTCTTTAGACTATATCCTATTTATGGTGATTTTGTTTTGAAATTAATAGAAACACTAGACTTAATTAATGGAATTTCTTAGTCAAAGTATTAAATGTCCTTAGTTACTAGCATAATACTAAACAGGGTAATTTTGTATCTGTTATAAATTTTGAAGCTTTTAATGTGGAATTCCTAATGTTAGTCATAGGAGCTTAAATTAGGATATGGTTTTTAGATTGTATCCTATTTGTGACGATTGATGAATGATATATATATTTTGGAATTAATATGCATGCTTTTGGTATAAAATAAACATCTTAAATTTGTTTGAGGATGTTCCAGTCCCAAATATTTTGAGGAATTGTCTAATATATGTAAACTTAATCGGACATTGAATCAACTTAGACATACTATAATCCTTGCAAGTCCTTGTCCTCATATGACAAGGCTAGTAATTTTGTGAGATGTGTTTAAGGCTAACCCCTCATTATGGGGGAGATATAAATTTAGAGACTCCATATTTGATGTTTTAAGACTAATATGATCATCTTGGACTGCAGATTCATGTAGCTGCATTTGATTTTCCACTATTTGTTAGGAAGGAACTGGAGCCCCTTTTTGTAGTTACCATCATCATGACATTAGCCATGGAACATATTGGTACCCAATATTTAATGTAAAACATATGTGTTAAAATTTTGTTCTCTTCTACATATAGTTTTTATTTCAACATTGTAGTATTTTTCATTTGTATGATCAGAACTTAGAAGCGCCTATTCCATAAAAATTGTCTTTATATAGAGTATAAATACCAAATAAAGTTTCCATGAAGACGTGTCATAAAGGTAGGGTTGCTAGGTGCCACATTTATTACTGAGTATAATGGAACCATTATTACTAAGTATAATGACATGTTTTAAACAAGGAGAGAAATATGATTTTAGTTCACGGATGATTGCTTATTATTTCTTGATTCTTGTATATGCAAAGATGAAAAATATTGGGAAAAGTTATAATATTTTTGTTCATGCACAACTTCTAGTAAATAAGTAATAGAATAATAGTAATATTATGGTTCGTGCACAGCTTCTATCAATTACAGGGAACAATTAATAACCTTGATGCAACAAGAAAACATTTCATTGTTTCTTTCACCTTTTGGTGACTCCTGGTATCTGGCACTCTTTTCCTTTTCATGAATTTGGCATTGCCTATTGTTACTCCCTTGCTTTCTGGCTTTCTGGAAGTTAAGTTGCAAGCCTATTTTTTATAATGAGGTGAGAGTTTTATAGTCTTTTTTCTTTTTGTTGTAACCGATAAGACAAGGTATGTATGCAATTGTGGGCCAAAGGATTTCTATTAAATACTAAAGAACTAGATGTGGTAGCTTGTTCTAATTTTATTTCTGCTTTAATAATGCGCGCTTACAAAGATGGTATGATTTTACATTGTGTACATTTTTCCATTTCTTCAAAAAAGAAATCATTTATTTTTATTTTTATTTTTTGGTATAATTGCTTTGTCTAAGGATGTTTCTATTTCTAGTTCTTCTATTTTTGATAAGACTACAGTTGTAGATCCCTTATTACATGCAAAAAAAAGGTATGTAAATTTTTGTTTGTGATGAAAATTTTCTTCGAAAAGGGATATATTTAGTAATTTGTTACCGTTGAAAACAATTTAATGCTTTTCAAAAAATGAAACCAACTAGTTTGATTATTCTATTTAAGGGTGCTATCTCAATGGAAGAGCACCTTCCTTACATGAATGAGGTTGGTGGTTCGATTCCTCCGTGCCCTATCTACATAAATAAATGACTAATTTAATGACCAATTAACAACAATCAATGACTTTAACAAATAACTAGTTAACTGCACTTAATGACTAACTAAATGACTAGTTAACTGCAATCAATGACTAAACAAATGACTAATTAAAATTAATCAATCACTAAATAAATGACCAATTAACAAAAATCAATGACCAAACAAATGACTAATTAACAACAATCAATGACTGCATAAATGACTAGTTACCAACAATTAATGACTAAAACAACAACTAAATATATGATCAAACTGACCAATCAAAACAACCAATAAATGACTAATTTTTTTTAATCACGTATTTAGTCGCATTATAAGTGTCTTGCATTAAATTACTATTAGTCACGTGACTAAATTTAGTCATTTATATGCAAGTTTTAGTAGTTTTTTTAGTCATTTATCTCACTTTTTCTACTATTGTGTTGTATTATGGGCATATCGAATGACATGAAAGAAGTTGATAGGATAGTAACCATTCAAGATACATAAACCACATGTGGCAGCAAGATACATGAGCTTCTAGCATATCATGCACAATAAAAAGAAGATGGATAATAACATAATGTTTTATGTTTACAAGGAGGTAATCCAAAGAAGTATTATGAGCATACCGTGCATCCAATTGTAGGTAGTTGAAATGCATAAATGAATTGTACACTTCAAATATGGGATGCATCACGTGTATGTTCAGGAAAAAAGGGATCCAAAAAAAACTAATGGTTGTCAATGCAGTTTAGACTATAGAAAAAGATGTCATCCTTAATGTGAACAAATGGGACTTAGAGTGGAGAGTCCCAGTTTGAGAGGAGGAACAAGAATAGTAGGACAACAAGCATGATAAAGAGTCGGAAGAAGAGAAAAAATAAAAAGAAGAGGAACAAGGAATGGTGTAGATGGCATGATGCAAGAGACCACACCAGAAGTAGGTGAAAAGAGGAAGGAGCAGACCAAGGAAGAATCTTCAAAACAAAAGAAGAAGAGGAAAGCAACAAAAGAGAAAACTATCCAGTCATTGACAGAAGATGACTTGTACAATATTGGTGAACAAGTTAGGGAAGCAACTGAGGAAGCATTGGATAAAGTGGCACATAAATAGGAGGAAATGTAGATGAGCATGCAAATGCAGTTAGCTGCATTGCATCAAGTTCTGGAAGCATAAAAAATAACACCAAGCAAATCAAAAGAAGAACATATAATGAATACGGGGCCAAGGCAGATGATCTCTTAGCCATTGGTGACATCAAATGAGTGCAGAAGTTTGAAGATAGCACTGGGAGCTCTATAGTTCCTTCATTAGAAATGCGATAGTGCATGTTGGCGGTAAGTTCAATTGAGTTAGTATTATCATAGATACTAACCGATATGATGCATACCTTATAGACATGTGTAGCATATGAAATTAAGTTGCGTGCAATTGCGACATTAGTAAAGTGGACCAAAGCAAGTACAACTAAGGAAGTGCTGCAAGAAGAAAGTAACAAGTTGCAAAAGGAAAAATAGGAGGTTGCAAAGAAGATTGAAATATTGAAGAAGGAAATAGAATAATTCAGCAACAATATTCCAAAAGTACTAATGGAAGTAGACATCCCAGTAGAGGAAAATGTGACGAAGATAACTGAAGCCATTCAAGGCTTCCGTGCAAATGTTGTGGACTTGGAAGCAAGAATGGTGCCAAGTACTCCACTAGATGAGAGCTAACAAAGAGAGTAAATAGCCATTGAGACAACAACAAATATCAAAACTCTAGATGAAAAGTGTGAACAAATGTATGAGGAAATCATTCAAATATGGATGCAGCTCATTGAGGATGTTGAGTTGAAGGACATAGAAAAAATATTGTAGACTATGTAGAAGAAGGCACAAGAATTGAAGGACATAATGAACACTCTACCATTAGTAGAGCATATGGTCACACTGGTGGAACATAAGAAGCAGTCGATGGAGGACATTGCACAAAAACTGGAGCCACTGCAAGAGGAATCCTTTAGAGGGATAGAACAACTCATCGTATTAAAATAAGTAGTAAAGCAAAAAGTACAAGATATTAAGGAGAAATTACAAGTAACCCTCACGACACAAATAGTAGAAGGAATTGTAGAACATGAAGTCAAGGAAAAGGAACAAGTTGGGTCTGTGAAAGAAACACTTTAGAAGCTAGAAGAGATGGTGAAGGCCGAACAATTGAATATTTGAACTGAATTGGGACAGAGAGCATGTGTGGCTATGATTGGGAAAATTGCAGTGAATATGTCAGAATGATGTAAAATTCAAATAAAATCTCGGCCAAGTACAAGAACATCATGACAAAGAAGGTTGAGGTACTTAGTAATTGGTTATAAAAGGAGTGGCTACACACTAAATACTAGATTATATGGGTTCTTGGGTATATGCTGCAAAGATGTAGAGCCAAAGGGAAATTCTAGGGCACAGATTGAATATACAAGGCCAACACTACAAAAAGCAAAGTCACCGTAAGCTGATAGGTGAGGAAGCCATGACATAGAGAGCCATGGTGCCACCAAAAGGAAGAGTATCAGTATAGAGATAAACCTAAAGAGTAGAGATGAGTGATGGTTGGAGCTCTGCCCAAATTAGTAATTGCAATGCCAACTATAGAGGGAGAGGACTCTGGTTCAAAAGGTGTTATGTAGTAGTTGGCATCTTCCTGAAGCAAAGGGTCTTGATTGAAGAAAGGATAGCTACAAACTAAATTTTGTTGGGATGATCAAGAAGTGACTATTGGGGGCTTGTTGGAGCGAGTTTTTGGACCCGTTTTGGGAACTGCGCATAATAATATGGATCGTGAGCCAATCATCCTAAGGACCAGCGTGTCGTGTCCCTAATTTTTTCTATGGTCCATGGGGGTGATTTTGGCCTAAGTCACCTTGGCATTATTTAATTAATTAATGGGTGAATGTGGAAATTATCTTATGGAATATTCCTAAGGGTGTATTTGGGTGATTAAATGGATAAGATGGCCCCCCTAAAGATATTTATCCCCAAACTAAGTCTCTAAGGTGAATTATTAATTGACTGGGGAATTTTGAGCCAGGCCTATAGTTAAATATTTATTTAATTATTATAATGTTGGAGTGTTGGATTATTTAATTTTAATTAATATTTTTAATTGGAGTTTCCAATATGTGTGCAAGTGGGACAAGAGGGTGCTCCCCTTGAGGATAATCTTGCTAAATTGGAATGGGAGGTCAGAAAATAAAAATATGGCTAAAGCAACTTGTGGATTTAGAAAAAGAACAAAAGAAGGATAAAGGGAATGTCAAATAAAAGTAGGAAACAAGGGATGGAAGTTTCCAAAATGAAGGAAATACATCAAGCAAAGGAAAATGAAGGTTACCCACTCATAGGTGACCTATTATCATAGGTCACCAAGCCAAGTAACTTGCTCAAAAGGTTAACATGAATTCTATAAAATAACGTTTCCAACTCCCATTCACAACTTTGGATCACTTGAGAATTTTTGCTTGTGAGAGCTTTGAGCTTCTCTAGTGTTGAGAGATGTGCCTCAACAACCTTGGGAGATGTGCCCCAAGTTCTTGACAGGTTTCCAGTATAATTGTTGATGTATATGTAACTTCGAAATGTATTTCATATATGTATATTGTACTCCTATAGAGATGGTTATTATTCCTCTATACAGAAGTGTCATCATTTATACCATAAGTGTCGTAACTTATACTTGATGGGTTATTAGACCACCTTGTTGGGGTTGGCCCTGTAGAAGTCATGTGGTTCGAAGGGTTATTAGACCACCCTATTGGGGGTCATCCATGTGGATCAAAGGGTTATTAGACCACCCTATTGGGTGTCGGCCCAGTCAGCTTTGTGTTATGTGGTTAAGTTGAGGCTGACCTAGTAAAGGTTATTAGGCAATTCAACTCAAGTATAAATAGAGTGTGGGAGGCACTCTATTTCATCATTCTATTCTCTCACACACTCTTTGGAGAGTGGCGCACTTGTGGAGGAGGAGACGCTACTGCTAGGAGATGTCTATCTATTATGATTGGGTTGTATCATTGCTCTATCTATCTCTGAGGAAGTTATTGGGGATTTTCACCTTTATGGTTTTCCCCAAGTAAACTCTATGTCCCTTGTGTGCTTGCATTATTGTGTCCATGATTAATATGCTATAGATATGCTATACATGTTGTTCTCTTAGTTCAGATCCTAGATCATATTGAAGTAAATTCTGAAAAACTAACACGGTATTAGAGCTAGCTTGAAAGAAGGCATGGTATGGCATGTATGACACTTGTTGCACTTGCGATGCTTGGGATTGATATAGCAAAAACCAGTCATCGTAGAACTTTCACTATAAATCCATTTTGGCAAAGTTTTCGGATCTGAAACTTCTACAGGTCAAAGATCAAATCCCGATGTACCTTGTGTCCAAAGGAAAACTTCTAATTCGTTGTACTTTTTGTTTTATGATCTGTACAATCTAGGGTTTTTGCCTCTTCCATATATGAGTCATAAATAGGTGACCTAGGAAAAAAGGTCATAACTTGGGCTAGGAATCTCCAAATGAAATTTCGTAAAATGTGACAAGTAGTGCATGGACTTAAATTTCTTAGGTAATGTTTTTAGAGGCCGAAACTGAACCAGTGACACATGGCATGCTGTACAAGTTTGCTCTCCTATTTTATCCCATAAATAGGTCACATTCCGACACTTGGAATAACTCTCTCTCAGAGAATCCAATTGAGTTCATACCTATGGGGTTGGAAAGATGACAAGTCAGGATACCAGAGGTAGAATGTTCAGACTCTGTGGATCGGAAAGTTAAGAGTTACACCAGAATCATTTAGGTACATATTTCTGTCAAAACAGAATTATTTTTTAGCACCTTCATTCATGGCTTCGGGAATTTAGGGTTTCGGAGAAAGATGGAATTTTTGTAATCGGATACCATGGCTGAATGATACTCATAAAAATCAAAATTTAGAGACCAAGATCAGAATTTTTGGTTGGGATGAAGGCCAGGCTTGATCAGACCCTAGTTCGAGACTTTGATCGGAAAAGTGAAAAATTAGGGCTTCTGCAAAAATGAGAATTTTTGAAATATGTGACCACGGCTAAAAGCTCCTCAGAAAAATAAAAGCTTAGAGCTTTGGATCGAATCTTTTGATTGGGCAGAAGGGTGGGCTTTATCAAACCCTATTTCGGGGTCATGTCTAGTGAATCTAGAAGTTTCAAAGGCAAATTTGAGGGGTAAAAATTTGCAGTTTTCAAATTCCGAGTATATTAGGTTGATCAGCTATGCAAGGCACATCTTTCTATCCTTTGAGAAGTTTGAAATTCAAAGTTTGAATTTTTAGGGCTTCCCTGACAAACCCTAATCCAACTCCAGATCCAGTTCCTGCAAATCGAGTGGATTGGGTTAATCCTATAAGAGAATGGATTGGTCACCTGCATAAGTGAAGAAGTTCTTGTTTCAGAGGGAGATGATGTTAAGGCCTTACATATGAAGAAGATTACAAGCAATCTCGACAGGTATGACTTATCCAAGTATGTTTTGAGATTTGTTCATGATTAAGTTTTTGGTATATTTGTCTTCATATTATTACGGTTAGTACAATCTTGATTAAATTTAGACTTGTGGTATCACCTTAAAAAAATTATGAATGCATGATAGAAGATATTCATTGATTAGGGTGTTGACACTTATGATTGTACTAATGCATTATGGTGTTGTATGAGGTTTATGTTGTCTCCTAACATGAAAGCTACACCAAGAAAGACAAATCATGTTCTAGTTCAAGAACATATGATCATGGTGACATGAAGACAAAGATTCATCCATTGTCATGGATCACATAGAAGATCTATTTACGAGGTATGTATAACTTGGTTCTATACTGGTTAACTTACGATATATGCAAGTTACTAGCACAAGTCATTGAAAAGAACAAGAAGACATCATGTGGGTATGTTAGACATAACTAGCTAACATACTAATCGAGGTATGTTTTTCCTATATCAAGTTAGAATCCTACCTTTTGATAGGATCTCTTATATAAGTATACATGGCATGATTGATAATGATTATTCATAGGTTTGAATAATCATGGGTGTATGCATATTATGTTTATTACCTTAATTGATGATATGACTAACCAGAAGAGTCATGAAAGTATAGGTTTGAGTAATCATGGGTTTAGGAATATTATGTTTCTTACTTTAATTTATGATATGACTAACCATAAGATTCCTTGAATACTAATGCTTATTATTTCTGTTTGAAATGATCATGACTATACATGCTTAAGATTATTGTGTTTTGATAGTATTAAGAATATACTAATAACTGTATGATTATGTATGACATCTCAAGGATATAACAATAATGCTACTTGTAAGCATGCAATATTGTGACCGAGGATGGATATAAGTTCAAGGACAAGTAATCCAAGAAGTAAAGATGAAGAGCGAGCATAGTCCAGTAGTTTCTGCAAGGATGCAGATATTCAGAGGGGCTTGACTACTTCTCACAATCCACATCAGAATGGAATTGCAGAAAGGTTGTAAAGATTCAGAGGGAGTCCACCCAACAACCAAACAAAGATAAGTATTTGAATTATCATTTCTTGCATAGTTGATTGTTTAAATAATATTGTTCAATGATGTATATACTGATGTTTCTAGAATTAGGCTGTCTATTTTGGCATATTAGAATAATTGCATTAATGAACAGCATACTACTAATATGCATATAATGGGTAAGTGGCCTATGGCACTGTACAACATTCCATTGCTACTTATCTAGAATGAAACCTCTTTGCTGACATGTTGGGAGTTGTGCACACTCCAAACAATGTTCTAGTAGAGATTGGAAGGCATCTAGAAAGTCACGGGAGGGATAAATGTTGTATTGAAGCATTGGCTAAATTAATTGCATGACTGTATGACATATTTCTTTATGAGTAAGAACTTGTTCTAAAAACTATGAGATGTTTCTAATCATGCAATTTAACTTGTTTTGTAGGAAAGATCGTATACCATCACCTACAAAAGAAGGGCTACAACATTTGTTCTAGCAACAAAGTTATCTATTGAAGATATTGAAGATGTTGAAGTTCCCAGGATTCAGGAAGAATGCCATGATCGAGGAGTACCATTCGATCATGAAGAATGATATTTGGGATGCGGTCCCAAGACATGAAGGGAAGTATGTTGTGACTTCCAAATGGATCTATAAGATCAAGCATGCTGTAGGTGTCAGCATAGAGACTTTTGCTCCTGTAGCCAGATCCACTTCCATCAGATCAATACTTGCTCTGGCTACAGTGATGAAATGGAAGATACTCTAGATGGATGTCAAGACAGCTTTCTTGAATGGTGTAGTCAAAGAGGAAGTGTATGTGGAGTAGCCACTCGGGTTTGAGACACATGACTGAGAGTCACATGTGTGCAAACCGAAAAAAGCCCTGTATGGTTTGAAATAGGCAACCAGGACCTAGTATGACAGGATAGATGGCTTTCGATCCAGTTTGGGCTTTACCAAGAGTAAAGTGGATTCCAACCTTTACTATGAGGTTGAGGAAGGCAATCCAGTGATACTTCTTTTGTATGTGGATGACCTGTTTGTTACAGGTGAGGATAGATTGATTGCCGATGCGCAGCGGAAGCTTGCTGCGGAGTTTGAGATGAAGAACTTGGAGATGATGCACTACTTTCTAGGCATGGAGGTGTGGCATAGTGTAGATGGAATCTTCCTTGGACAAGGGAAGTATGCAGTAGAGATCCTGAAGAGGTTCGGGATGATGGACTGTAAGGCCATGGCCACACCTATGGCATCAAACCTGAAGCTTCTCTGTGATGCTTCATCTGAGCCGGTTGATGTCACTATGTATCATCGGATGATTGGGTCCTTGATGACCCTGATGAACATGAGACCAGATATTTGCTTTGTGGTGAACAAATTGATCCAGTTACTGATGGATCCGAGGAGTTTTCACTTGGTTGCTGTAAAGCATATTCTAAGGTACCTAAAGGGTATAATTGATTATGAGCTCAAGTATGATGCGAATCAAAAGTTTAACCTGCAGGGTTATGTTGATTCAGATTGGGCAGGAATCGCTACAGATAGGAAGAGCACTTCTTGGTGCTGCTTCAATATGGGATCAGGTGTGATCTCTTGGCTTAGCAGGAAGCAGTCCTGCGTAGCACTGAGTACAGCTGAAGCGGAGTATGTTGCATCTTGTTCAACTAGTTGTGAGGAAGTATGGCTTCGGAAGCTATTGTCTGAGTTATTTGATCTCCTGTTGGAGGCTATTGGTATCTTTTGTGACAACCAGAGTTGTGTGAAGCTGTCTAAGAATCCAGTGTTCCACGATAGGTCGAAACACATTGAGATCAAATATCACTCTATTAGGGATATGGTGTAGACAGGAGCAGTGAAGCTCCAGTATGATGCGACAAATGAACAGGTTGCAGATGTGCTGATGAAGCCACTAGCTAGAGTGAAGTTCGAGTACATCAGCGAGAGGCTTGGTGTTCTTCAGATTGATGACACTTCAAGGAAGAAGTGAGGGACATATTTGCGGGATCCATTCCAAGCATGGTGAGAGGAGGATCCTTCCCATGGATGTGGATGTAAGTGCTAGATGATGAGCATCAGGACGATGCTCCAGTTACTACTCTGTATACGCATCAGGTGGATGCTGGAGATGATTAGTTGGATCATTTATATCTATATTTATGTATGCATCTTGTTGGATGCCGGATATGATCAGTTGGATCATTTATATATATGTATGTATGCATCATGTTGGATGTTGGATATGATTGCTTGGATCATGGGTATGTATCTGTAGATGTATCAGGTGGATACATTTTATGATCAGGTAGATCATGTATGTTGATATGTATTTGTATATGTATCAAGTGGATACATTGTATGATCAGGTATATCCTGTATGATGATATCTATTAGGCAGATCATATGTATGCATCAGGTGCATGCATTGTATGATCAGGATGATCATGGATGACGAGCTTCAAGATGTTGCTCCAGATATGCATCGGGACGATGTAGTGATGAGTATCAGGACAATACTCTAGATGATATGCATCAAGATGATGCTATGATGATGATCAGGATGATCATATGTATCAAGTGGATACATTACATAATCAGTTGGATTATGTGTGATGAGTTCCGAAGACACAGATGCACATGAGATTCTCGGACATGGTTGTAGATGTGTTCTCCCATGGTTGCGATGTAACTGCTGGGCTTTTTCGACATGGTGGCAGATGTGTTCTCCCATGGCCGTGATGTATTTTCCAGGGCCATTCGAGCATGGTTGTAGATGTGTTCTCCCATGGCTGCGATATAAGTGCTGGGGCCATTCGAGCATTGTGTTGCGATATTGTAACTTCTAAGAATATTATATTTGTACTTTATTATTTCAGAGATGTTTCATTCCTCTGTGAAGATCTTATTGTATAGCCGAAGATGTTTATTCCTCAGTCGGATTGTGGTAACTTGGGTTATTAGAATTCCCTAGTGGGGGTCGGCCCTATATGTGTTATGTGGGTCAAAGGGTTATTAGACCACCCTAGAGGGGTCGGCCCAGTTAGTTGTAATGGGGTGTTTAGCCCAGCAATTAAGTTAGGGCCGACCTAGCTTGTGTAAAAGTCAGTCGGGGAACAAGTATAAGTAGAGGAGGATGTTCCTCACTTATCTCACTCATTCATTCACTTGTGAGTGGTTCACTTGTGTGAGAGAAGTCTGCTATGGAGGAGGAGGATCTCATGTCTTTGGTTTACATCTTTGTATTTGCTGGTCATCTATATTGAGGAAGCTTTGCTAGGTTTTCTACCCCATGAGGGTTTCCCAGGATAAATCTGTGTCTCTTGTGTTTATGCTGTGCTTGTTGTTTCTTCAGTGATCCTGTATATGCTATTGTTGTGAAATGAAATGAAATGCTGATATTTTCTGTCTTAGCATATTGAATCTTAACATGGTATCAGAGCTAACCTGAAGGAAGGTAATGTATGGCACTTACGACACTTGCGACAATTTGAAGGTTTGGGTTTTATATAGCAAAAACCAGTAATCGTGGAACTTTCACTATAAATAAATTTCTAAGAAATTGCAGGATCTGAAAAGCTTACAAGGCATAGATAACATCCCCATGTAACTTGTGTCCAAAGGACACCCTCATATTCGTTGTACTTTGTGAGTTATGATCAGTACAAGTTAGGGTTTCTGCCTCTTTCAGATCTCAGTCATAATCAGGTGACCTAGGAAAAAAGGTCATAACATGGGCTAGGAAGGTCCAAATGAAATTTCATAAAATGTGATAGGTAGTAAATAGACTGTACTATCTTAGGGAAATGTTTCAAAGGCAGAAGTTGAACCAGTGACACGTGGCATGCCGTACAAGTTCGATCTCCGTTTTTATCCCATAAACAGGTCACGTTGTGACAATTGGCATAACTCTCTCTCAGAAAATCCAATTGATGTAAGACCTATTCGAATGGAAAGATGACAGGTCAGGCTAATGCAAAAAAAGTTTTCAGATCCTGTGAATTGAAAAGTTCAGAGTTACATCAGAAACAATCAGGTACATATTTCTGTCAAAACATAATTACTTTTGGAGCACCTTCATTCATGGCTTCCGGAATTTAGGGTTTCAGAGAAAGTTAGAATTTTTGGAATCGAAGTCCATGGCTGAATGCTACTTAGGAAAATAAAAATTTAGAGACCAAGATTGAATCTTTTGGTTGGGTAGAATATCGGGCTTGATCAAACCCCAGTTCGGGATTTTGATCGGAAAGGTAGAAAATTAGGGCTTCAACAAAAGTTGGAATTTTGATCGGAAAGGTAGAAAATTAGGGCTTCAACAAAAGTTGGAATTTTTTAAACCCATGACCACGGTTGGAATCTCCTCAAACAAATAAGATTTTAGAGCCTTGGATCGAACTTTTTGATTAGGCAAAAGGGTTGGATTCATCAAACCCTAGTTCGGGATCCTGTCTAGAAGATCCAGAAGTTTCAAAGGCAATTTTTGAGGGGTCAAATTTTGGAGATTTCAAAATTGAAGTATGCAAGTTTGATCAGCTCAGCAAGAGACATCTTTCCATCCATTCAGAAGTGTGAAAGTCAAAGATTGAATTTTTAGGGTTTCTCTGATAAACCCTAATCAAGCTCCAGATCTAGCTTCAAGGGGAGATGAGGCTAAGGACTTACATAACAATACTACAAGAAGTCTCGACAGGTATGACTTAAGGAGATACAGGTATGTCTTGAAATCTGATTCTTGATTAAGTTCATAATATGATTGTCTTCATATTATGTATTAGTACAATCTTGATTAATGTTAGAATTGTCTTATCACCCTAGTAAAAGTATGAATGCATGTGAACAATAGAAGACATTCATTGATTAGGGATATATGATTGTACTAATGCATTGTGGTGTGGTATGAGGTTGATGTTGTCTGCTAACAAGATACAGGTACATCACGAAAGAAAAATCAAGTTCCATGACCATGACAACATGAAGAAAAAGACTCCTCCATAATCTTTGATCACATAGAAGTTCTACTTATGAGGTATGTATGACTTTGTTCTATTATGCTTAACCTATGATATATGAAGGTTCTAGAACAGGATCTCTAAATCATTGAAGAGAACAAAGAAGATATTGTTCAGGTATGTTAGACATAACTAAGCAAGTATACTAATTCAGGTATGTTTTCCTATATAAAGTTAGAATCTTACCTTGTGTTAGGATCCCTTATATAAGTATACTTGGTATGATTGGTTATGCTTATTCGTAAAGTTAGAAATGTAAGTAATCAAGGTTTTATGCATATTATGTCTCTTATCTTGATTGATGATTTAACTAACTAGAAGAGTCCTATGATCAAATAAGAATATGCATGAGTAAAAGAAGACTTCCTTGAAACCTTGAATACTAATGTTTATTATCTATGATCGTGATTATACATATTCAAGATTATTTAGAATTATAATGTTTTGATAATATTGAGATTATACTAATGAATGTATGTTTGTGTATGAGATCATGAGGATGACACTAGTGCACACTTGAGCATGCACAGTGGTACAGAATGAATAGAAGTTCAAAAGTCATATAGAGTATCAAGAGGGAGGCAACCACACAAACATAAAAGATAAGTATTTGAGTTGTTATTTGAAATAGTAAATGATATTGCTTGTAATAGTTGTATGCATATTTGTACTCCTAGAATATATCATGCTGAGTGTAAACATTCATATAACATTGAACAATATACTACTAATATGCATATGATTGGTAAGTTGGACAAACATTCCATTGTTGCTTGTCTAGAATGAAACCTCTTTGCTAACATGCTGAGAGCTGTGCACACTCTCGATAGTATAGTTTGGTAGAGATGGAAGGCATCTAGACAGCCACTGTATGCATACATGATATGGAAAAGTGTTGTGCCAAAGTATTGGTCAAGACAGTAGCATAACTATGTAAATCATATCTGTATGCATAATAGGTTATCATGTCAACATGATTTGATGATTATGAAGTATTACTAATCATGTACTTAATTTTGATTTGTAGGAAATATCATGAAGAATGATGAACACTGAACAAGTGATGGATGTTCAACAAGAAGATTTACAAATCAAACATAATATAGAAGGCTCGTGGCTAGAAGATTCTCTTAGAAAGAGGAAGAGAATCATGATGAGATGTTTGCTCCAAGTGGCTAGATAATACCATTATCTTAATGATATAATTGAAGAAGAAGTGCGAATCAAGGATTCAATTGAAGAAAGCTCTGTTCGGGTACCCAGGATCGATAGTCAATTGATGAGCTTAATGATCACCATGGGTGAAGTGGATCTCAACCTTTGCTACAAGGTTGAATATGGTTTCTATACACAGATGACATGGATGCAAGAAGGAAATCACCACAGAGTTAGAATGATATTGAGGCTCATATCAGTAGATCCATCTGACGAGAGAGGGCACAAATAGATATGTAGAAGATCACTCAAATATAGAGTGTGAATGATGTTCCGTCACAAAGGGAGAATTGACAGTTTCTTGATAAGCTTGGCATTTACCAAAAGTAAAGCTGATCCGTTGCGAATAATGAACCTATCATACTATTATTGTATGTGGATGATCTATTTTTACAAACAGATCATGAAAATAAAGAAGAAGATGGTTGCATAAATGAAAAAGAAAGATCTCAGATTGATGCATTACTTCCTAGGTCTTGAAGTATGGCAAGGCTCAGAAGGAATCTTTCTCATCCTAGGAAAGTATGCTGTGGAAATCTTGAGAAGAATTGATATGTTGGAATATGAAGCCATGGCCACTCTCATGGGTTCCGACTTGAAGTTGTTAGCTGATAACTTCTCAGGGTTAGTTGACGTGACTCTGTACAGACATATTATTGGGTCGTTGATGTATCTGACGAATACCAGGCCAAATATATGGCTTGTTGTGAACACCTTGAGTCAGTATCTAGTGGAAACTAGATGTGTTCATTTAATAGTTGCAAAGCATGTGATGAGGTACCTAAAGGATACAACAGACTTTGATCTATGTTATCTTGGAGATCATGACTTCAGATGGCTACATAGATGTTGATTGGGCAGAAAGTGTATTAGATAGAAAGAGCACATCGAGAGGATGTTATTGTCTGGGATCAGCCATGATCTCGTGGTTTAGCAAGAAGCAGTCTAGTGTGGCTCTCAGCACAAGCGGAATATATGGCTGCTTGCTCTGCTAGTTGTGAAGCGGTATGGCTTCAGGATTGTTTGACTTAGAGATAGACCCAACTGTGATCCTATGTGACAAATAGAGTTGTATCAAGATGGCAGAGAATCCAGTGTTAGATGATAAGTCAAAGAACATAGAGATCTGGCATTTCTATATACAAGATATGGTGCAGAAAGGAACTATAAAGTTCGAATTTGTAAAAAGTTACCAATGTACTAACCAAACCTCTACCTTAAGTGAACAAGTTACCAATGTACTAACCAAACCTCTACCTCAAGTGAACAAGTAACTGATGTACAAACCAAACCTCTAGCTCAATTGAACAAATTACCGATGTACTAACCAAACCTCTACCTCAAGTAAAGTTTGAGTATTTTCGAGACAAGCTTGGTAGGTCCCTCCTTGAAAGGGGGAGTGATGTAGACACTGATGATGAGATTACCTGCATCGACAGTAAAGTCGATGATGAGGATACATGTATCGATGATATGCTTACTTGTATTGATGATGATATGTAGAATACCTATATTACTTGTATTGATGATATGTATACATGTATTGATGAGGATACCTATATTGGTGATGTCGTAAGAGAGGTTGGTGGATGGTCCTTAGATAGGGTCTAAGTTGACAAGGGGATTGCATCATCCTTGAACACATGTTCTAATAGGATCCGTAGATATATGTCTCTGAGAAGGAAGAGGGATTGCATAATCCTTGAACACATGTTCTAAAAGGATCCGTAGACATATGTCTCTGAGAAAGAAGAGGGATTGCATCATCCTTGAACACATGTTCTAAAAGGAGCCATAGACAGATGTCTCTGAGAATGAAGTCCTTAGTGGAAAAGTGGGAATTGTATCATCCCTGGACTTTGGTCCCTTGAATTGAGTCGCAGACATATGTCTTCGAGAATGATGTCCTTAGTGGACAAGTGGGGATTGTATCGTCCCCGAACTTCGGTCCCTTGAATTGAGCCATAGACAAGATGTATTTGAGAATGGGGATTGGATCTTCCCCGGACTTCGGTCCCTTGAATTGAGCCATAGACAAGATGTCTTCGAGAATGGGAATTGGATCATCCTCGGACTTCAGTCCCTTGAATTGAGCCGTAGACAGAGGTCTCTGAGAATTGACTGATAGGATTGGATCGTCTCTGGACCTTGGTTCAAAAGGTACATGATAGGACTGGATCGTCCTTGGAGCTCGGTTCAAAAGGTACATGATAGGACTGGATCGTCCCTAGACCTCGGTTCAAAAGGCACATGATAGGACTGGATCGTCCCTGGACCTCGGTTCAAAAGGCACATGATAGGAATGGATCGTCCCTGGACCTCGGTTCAAAAGGTACATGATAGGACTGGATTGGCCCTAGACCTCAGTTCAAAAGGTACATGATAGGACTGGATCGTCACTGGACACATAAACCACATGTGGAAACAAGATACATGAGCTTTTGGCATATCATGCAAAATAAAAAGAAGATGGATAATAACATAATGTTTTATGTTTACAAAGAGGTAATCCAAAGAAGTATTATGAGCATACCGTGCATCCAACTGCAGGTACTTGAAATGCATAAATGAATTGTACACTTCAAATATCGGATGCATCATGTGTATGTTCAGGCAAAAAGGGACCCAGAAAACTAATGGTTGTCAATGCAGTTTAGACTAACAGAACAAGATGTCATCCTTAATGTGAACAAATGGGAATTAGAGTGGAGAGTCCCAATTAGAGAGGAGGAACAAGAATAGTAGGACAACAAGCATGATAAAGAGTCGGAAGAAGAGAAAAAATAAAAAGAAGAGGAACAAGGAATGGTGTAGATGGCATGATGCAAGAGACCGCACCAGAAGTAGGTGAAAAGAGGAAGGAGCAGACCAAGGAAGAATCTTCAAAACATAAGAAGAAGAGGAAAGCAACAAAAGAGAAAACTATCCAGTCATTGATAGAAGACAACTTGTACAATATTGGTGAACAAGTTAGGGAAGCAACTGAGGAAGCATTGGATAAAGTGGCACATAAATAGGAGGAAATGTAGACGAGCATGCAAATGTAGTTAGCTGCATTGCATCAAGTTCTGGAAGCATAAAAAATAACACCAAGCAAATCAAAAGAAGAACATATAATGAATACGGGGCCAAGGCAGATGATCTCTTAGCCATTGGTGACATCAAATGAGTGCAGAAGTTT
Organism: Larix kaempferi; assembly: GCA_027924585.1. Classification (NCBI taxonomy): domain Eukaryota; kingdom Viridiplantae; phylum Streptophyta; class Pinopsida; order Pinales; family Pinaceae; genus Larix; species Larix kaempferi. Next base: position 24,413,677 of record BSBM01001051.1, on the reverse strand, counting down.
GAAGATAGCACTGGGAGCTCTATAGTTCCTTCATTAGAAATGCAATAGTGCACGTTAGCGGTAAGTTCAATTGAGTTAGTATTATCTTAGATACTAACCGATATGATGCATACCTTATAGACATGTGTAGCATATGAAATTAAGTTGCGTGCAATTGCGACATTAGTAAAGTGGACCAAAGCAAGTACAACTAAGGAAGTGTTGCAAGAAGAAAATAACAAGTTGCAGAAGGAGAAATAGGAGGTTGCAAAGAAGATTGAAATATTGAAGAAGGAAATAGAATAATTCCACAGCAAGATTCCAAAAGTACTAATGGATGTAGACATCCTAGTAGAGGAAAATGTGATGAAGATAACTGAAGCCATTCAAGGCTTCCATGCAAATCTTGTGGACTTGGAAGCAAGAATGGTGCCAAGTACTCCACTAGAGCAGAGCCAACAAAGGGAGTAAATAGCCATTGAGACAACAAAAAATATGAAAACTCTAGATCAAAAGTGTGCACAAATGTATGAGGAAATCATTCAAATATGGATGCAGCTCGTTGAGGATGTTGAGTTGAAGGACATAGAAAAAATATTGTAGACTATGTAGAAGAAGGCACAAGACTTGAAGAACATAATGAACACTCTACCATCAGTAGAGCGTATGGTCACACTGGTGGAACATAAGAAGCAGTCGATGGAGGACATTGCACAAAAACTGGAGTCACTGCAAGAGGAATCCTTTAAAGGGATAGAACAACTCATCGTATTAAAATAAGTAGTAAAGCAAAAAGTACAAGATATTAAGGAGAAACTACAAGTAACCCTCACGACGCTAATAGTAGAAGGAATTGTAGAACATGAAGTCAAGGAAAAGGAACAAGTTGGGTCTGTGAAAGAAACACTTTAGAAGCTAGAAGAGATGGTGAAGGCCAAACAATAAAATATTTGAAGTGAATTGGGACAGAGAGCATGTGTGGCTATGATTGGGAAAATTGCAGTGAATATGTCAGAATGATGGAAAATTCAAATCAAATCTCGGCCAAGTACAGGAACATCATGACAAAGAAGGTTGAGGTACTTAGTAATTGGTTATAAAAGGAGTGGCTACACACTAAATACTAGATTAGATGGGTTCTTGGGTATATGCTGCTCAGATGTAGAGCCAAAGGGAAATTCTGGGGCACAGATTGAATATACAAGGCCAACACTATAGAAAGAAAAGTCACCATAAGCTGATAGGTGACGAATCCATGACATAGAGAGCCATGGTGCCACCAAAAGGAGGAGTATCAATATAGAGATAAACCTAAAGAGTAGAGATGAGTGATGGTTGGAGCTCTGCCCAAATTAATAATTGCAATGCCAACTATAGAGGGAGAGGACTCTGGTTCAAAAGGTGTTACGTAGTAGTTGGCATCTTCCTGAAGCAAGGGTCTTGATTGAAGAAAGGATAGATGCAAACTAAATTTGCTTGGGATGATCAAGAAGTGACTATTGGGGGCTTGTTGGAGTGAGTTTTTGGACCCATTTTGGGAATTGCACATAATAATATGGATCATGAGCCAATCATCCTAAGGACTAGCATGTCGTGTCCCCAATTGAAAAGGGTGGCCAAGGAGCAAAGTAACTATCCCAGTCCCATACTTGAGGAATTCAGACTGAATGCCTTCGAGGTTAATGGATTTTCTAGTCCATCACTCTCAATTCCAAGGTCAACAGATTAGAGGAATTGACAATTTATTGCCCCTATTTCTTTTGTCTTCTTGGTTTTCAAGTCTGATGATTTGGAATTCTATTATGTTCATCATCAGTTATAGTTTTGATTCTATATTCATTATATTACAGATGGTATTGGGTGGATGCTAATAATCTAAAACACATATAGCAATACTTTTGAAGCCTAAAATTTATCCAGTTACAGTATTTAATCATTTTTTATCAGGAAGTAGAAAGCTAGAAACAAATGTTGCCGCATAACATCCATTCTACAATTTTGTATTTCTGAGGGAAAAAAGAAAAAACAAATTCATCCCAACAACAACACGTGACATTTAACACAAATATTTTACTTGATCACTGCAATAATGCCAAATATTTTACTTGATCACTGTACACTTGCCAGTGGACATTAGACCATAATATTTAATGCTTTTGCAATTGTAATAAATGTAGCAAAGTTAAATTCTAGTACAAGTATTATGATGATCAAATTCTATACCAATATACAGTAAAATTCTCTATGTGTGGAACTTCTGCAGAAGTTGTACACATCCAATGAACCAAGAAAAACTTGATAGCAATATCTTGGACCCTTGGAATAAATTGAAGTTGTATTCTTAAGATATTAGCAGGTTCTATGCTCACCTGTAGAAGAGTATAAAAAACAGATGAAGAAGTCAATAACAGGAATTGTCAATTAAAGTCATTGTACAACATTATTATTGGCTAACACTTTGAAAGTAATCTACCTGGTTCTCAAGGAAATTTGCTAAAAGAAACATAAAAGAGGAGAATTTGAGGCACTTTCCTCAATTACTAAAGAAGAAATATTCTTTTGAGTTGATTTCAAATTGATTTTGAGCAGGTAAGACTAGGGGTTTAAATGCAACACTACAATTATTAGGCATCCATGTTGTCCCATATTGTGGGAGGTCCACATGCACTTAACAATGAAGCTGTGAAAAGTCCTTGTGATCCAAGGCATGCTCCAAATCGTTTTCTTCTCCAAGAGGACAAATTGTAAAATCTCTTTAGTTGACTATAGCATGCCCTAAAGACAGTGCAGTCACTAACTTCCTAAGGAGTGAAAGACCCACCAAAATATCTAAGACACGTCAGTTTCAACAGGCTAGCAAAAAAAGTCATTTCCCACATCCCACTAATGCTCTACACCAAGAAAGACAAGGATTTCATCAACCCAACTTGAAGGAGCAATGCACTCATGTGCAGGTCCATCTCAAACTTCAACAAGTGCTATTAATTGTGTATTCCAAAAATGCAATGCACACATACATAGAAAAATATAAAAAAAAAAAGGAATGGGCAGCCTAACTCATGTTTCCCAAATGTGCACTTTTCAAAATTGACTAACAACATAACAATACGTGATATAAGAACATATAAGAAATAAAATATAATACTGTTATTATGGCATATAGATAACACACACAAAAACTAACAATCAAGCTAAAGATTTTAAGATTATCTTCGTGAAGTTGCCAACTTATTGAAGTCAAGCATTCATGCAAAGTTTGAAATGCAAAAAGACGAGTATAATTTCGCAACAAATTGACTAGCATTTCTGAATAATAAATTCATTCTCTCGTTGTCCTGTAGGCTGTCAAATGCAAAGCTTGGAAGGCAATGACAAGTACAATTTTTCATAGCACATTGACTAGAATTTATGAATAATAAATTCAGCCTCTTGTTGTCCAGGTGGCAGGACTAGCAATTTACAACCTATAGTTAAATAAGGTGTTACCATCAAATCTATAGCCATGGGTGAAAGACTAATCATTACCAATTCTTGATCACAAAATGTGCATCAGAAAATTAATGAGTATTTTGGTTAGAATCATGGAGGCAAGTAGCAAAAAAAGAAAAAGAAGGTTAATAAGTATAAAGCTTACCTGCCCTTTAATTTTAACCAAATGACCAAGCAGTAGCAGTAAGTCGCATGCAGCCTCAAATTGGATTTCTGCAACTTGAGAAGTTGACTGAAGTAATAATGCGGTATTCACATTATATAATGTTCCTTTTGTAGCAGATTCTTGGTCCAAAGAAAATTTTTCATGGATTAGACTATTTAAGTACTTTTCCATGACATCCAAAACGCTATCCCAGCCACCAGCTTTATCACACAAGGCCTACAGAGATAATAATATACTAAGAGAAAAATTTCTTTGAATGTTGTGATACTCGTGTTCCTTCCCATGGATAGAATCTAATCCTACATGTGAACTGCTTTGCTTAGAAATTGAAAAGTCATACCCTGTATCCAAAATCCTAAGGAAGCAAGAGACAATATATTGGAAAGTAACACTCGATGGTTTTATTAAACCTTCATAGAATACAACAAGAGCAGCCTTCCCTAAATGTTTGGAGATGCTACAGGTACACTTCAGTATACCATGAAGTATTTCAAAATCAATTATATTGCCATCCCAGACAGAAGTGATTCGTCATGCTTTGAGTATATTATTTGATTCATGCTACTCCTCTTTGCAGGTTCTTGATAGAAAATCCAGAGTATCTAGAGGTGGGAGTAAATCTTTGACAATTCTCCTATCAAATTCCTAAGCCCCTTTTTGAAGGTTATGTGAGAAAACGCTCAGCGAGTGCTACATATGGGGCTGACATGGGTCCGATGAAGAAAATGAGAACCATATTGGATATTGAAAGAAATATTAAATCGACACAAGGTGTGCAAGCTAGTTGGTAGTCTCTCTTAGGTAGAGAGTTGTAAGTGGTAATTTTGTGAACTCAAGGGTTTTTTTCTTAATTCCAGTTATAATGCCTCTTGAATTCTTTCTTTTCAAGATAATTAAATTTATTTAGGATCTTATTTCAATTTAGCAGATTTGTTATTTAAACCTCTATATTTGTCAATTCAACAAAACCCCTATCATGGAGGAATCCTGATTCAAGCTCTAATTTGGGAATGAATTAATCCATTTTTTAAAATGACTATGTTGAGGGGTCTAACTACAATGAGGCAGTGCAACCAGGTATATCTTATATTACAGTAAGTGGTTGTTGTTGTATCATGTATTCACCACGCTAGCTGAGGAGTGATTCTTTTTTATCGCACTGCAAATTTGTGGAGACCTTTAATTCCTCCATTTGCAAAGAAAAAACAATCAAGTCTCCTGAGACCTGAGAGGTTTGCAACACACTGGAAAATTTGTACTCGATGATACCATCTCTATGATTTTTGAAGTATAGCTGGTGGTATCATCTTAATGGCTTGTTCAAATATTGTAACAATTGGAAAACCTTTTCATGTTTCTATTAAATCTTAAGATGCCTTTTGGGCTGTGGCTTTTTTATCCTAATTTTTGGTATTGGAGTACATGTTTTGTTCATATTAGAAGGTATTTTTTTCCCTAAAAATTGGCCTCTCGGTTAGATAGGGAATTAGGTTCCAGTGTGCAAATGCTAACGCATCCATAAGATGTCTACCGCAAATGGAAAATCTTTAAAGGAATACTCACTTTGGAGAAGAACGCTGGGTTTTTTTGAAGCATATTTCAAAATATACGCTCCCTTCAAAAAAGGTTCAAGATCCATTCCTGCAAAAACAATTTTCTGCAAACAAAAATAACACCCAGAAATGGACACTAAATTGCTGTTACTTTTTTTGTTATTTTATAGAGTGGTAACAGAGGTTGAAACATATACACAGGGCATCACCAATCTCTTGGTCTCTGCATTAGTTGGGAAGAAAATCATCCTTAAAAATTGATTCCCCTGTGGATACCACTAGAGCTGAAGACTGGTTTGCACTAGTTCATATTCAGAGTTAGCTCAATCAGTTTGAAGTGCTTGTTTCAAGTGTATTAGGAAGAGGTTATAGGTTCAAATTTGGAGAAACCTCATTGTATCACTAGACACAAGGCCTATTGTTGATCCACCTTCCATCTACAAATTTTGGGGTGGAAGGGTGAGTGCTTCACAAAACAATTGGCCTTCCGGTGATACACACATGACAACCATCCAAAACCACATCGGTGATGCAAACTTTCATCCCAGTGGAAATTTCACTACCATGTCTTTGTTAGGAGCCTCTAGCATATTTGTGAACCTTGTTAGGGCACGAAATTTATTATTTTGAAGATCTATGATTATGAACTTATCCAAATCGAGAGTTGAATCAACTATCAAGGGTATGGTTAAAATCCCTGTACAAGAAACTATCAAACTAAACAAGATCCAAAACATAATTTACAGCTTCATAGATATAACTAAAATGTTACGGAAAATCAACATGTAATAATACACATAATATTTTCAAAAACCCACAGTGGACCGTGCACCCTTTTGCATAAAATTCTGAACTACTTTTAAACAAAGTTTCACTATTAATGCATAATCAGGAGTAAGTGCCAGAAAGGAAAATAATTTTAACCAGAGAAGAGGTCATACGCTTGATCAAAGATAGAAGAAATCCACAAAACTACTTCAGAGCTTCCACACTACTAACATTTTAAGAAATGGAGGTTATGTACAAGTGCGAAGATTATAAAACAAGGTTCATCACTATCCATAGAAGAAGGAAATTATAGTTATATTTGCGACCAAAAACCCTCCTGATAAACTATTTAAAAGTAGAGTAGGTTGGGAATATTTCATCCAGTTTTCAAACAACCTTTTTCACCATTTAAATCTTACAGAACCGAGAAGGAATTTTGTCCTAAGTATCTCATGAAATAGAGATGATACTTTAAAACATTATAAATCTCAATATAACTATTTTAATAATATGATAATACACCTTAAAAGAATGAGGAGAAGGCCTGTGTAGTTAAAGCCATGGTATCGTTATGTACGCATGGAAAATAGAAGGGTTATCATATTACATTGAGGGATGAAACCCGGTTTCAGGGTCAAACTTGGGTAAAATACCAGGTACCCTTTCCTTAACAAAAGAACCCTAGGCTCTGAAGAAGAACTCAAAGCTAAACTTTCAAGTAGCAAGCAAAGACCCATCGCAAACTCAAGGAGCATGGAAAAATAAGAAGTTACAGTCGAAGTAGAGGCACTGCTTACCCTTTTAGTTCATAGGGGGCTAGCCCAAGCTATTGTCCACCATCCTGATACCTACAATATTTTTAAAGAACGTTTTTAGTTTTAATAAAGAAGGAAAAACAAATAAACAAACTATGAATGCAAAGGAAGTCCAATCTTACCTGTTTAACATTGTAACCAGAACAGGTTCAAGCTAGAATGGCAGAATCCCTTAACCATTTCAGAGTTCCAGACTGAAGGGAAAAATGCCACCTTTACACCTTAAACGCAGAACCTCCATGACTGTGCAAAGGACGAGTTTCAACACAGAGTATACCTCTGTCTCAATAGTAGGCTACCAATCGAGCTGTCAAGTCGATTAAGGATCCACATTAACTAATTTTCGAGTGTCATACTAGTTCAACCTCATTAACTAACTTTGTCCTAATCGAATTAACACATGGCTATAGTAACATCAAAGGGTCATAGTACTCTGTCCCAATGCCAGTTTGGATTAATTGCAAAATGGAAAAATTACAAGGATATTCAAGAGCATTGACCATATTTTAAGTAATGTTTAAATGTTGTTTAGTGGTGTCCATTTGGGGCCCATACCCTAGTGAGGGTTATAACCTGCAAGCAAACTTATATCAGTACCATAGAATAGAAATAGTATAATTTTATCAACACTAGCATTTAAAATTCTAGGATGAAGTGCTCTTCAATCTTAGGAAATTGCCTAGGAACTTTGTGCTTTTTCCTTGTTTGGAAAGGATGTAGGATGTTCTGAGGAAATCCTATCCACCTTCTTAATATCACGTAACCATCGATGAAGAAACACATGTAAGGTTTTTTTGGCCATTTAGTTTCCATTGAAAACCTGAAATAAAAGAAAGTAAATGCGTTAGCTATGAGCTAAGTAAGTAGTAAAACCCTACCAAATGTATTCTTCCAAAAAGATGAAAATTTACCAAGCAAGCTATCTAGTTAGTAAAAAATTATTTAATTCCTAGTAAGCAAGGACCTAAACTAATCTATAAATATCCTACTAGAGCTAATATCGACAAGATATACTCTCTTAACTTAAATATGTGTAAGCTGAGATGTTACACTTGCTTTATTTTTTTCAAAAACCCTCTTTCAACCTAGTGAAATGTGTTACCTCGGCGTTTGTCCCACTTGCTATGAGGTCTGAAAGTTATAGGGGTTTTATTGAAGTGACTCCCAATTTCCGATTTCTTGTGCATATCTAGATTTAAGGTTTAGCAGAGTTGTCTTTTTTAGTAGGCGATGTGGCTTGAAACATTGATCATTGTTGATGGTTATGATGTTGATGAGATTGGTAGTATGAGCATTGTGCTTGTCATTTTGTGTTTTCTAGACAAATCCATCATTATTCACAACCTCCCATTCATCTTCTGGTACCAAATCTAGTGAAGGTTGAGGCCTAGTCTTCTCCTCTACCATTCATGTAGGATTGACAAGATTGAGTCGTAGAAAATTAAAAGAGGGAAAGGGAATGAATGTGAGAAATAAAAGTGGAAAAAGGAAGACCCATACCTATAGACACACGGAGTTTCACTGGGGAAAACCAGAAACGTGAAAAACCCCACAACTTCCTCAGAGATAGAAAGAGCAATGATACAACCAAAGTACAAGAGATAGTATTCTCCTAGCAGCTGAACCTCCTCCTCACTTGTGCGCCACTTTTCGAGTAGTGTAGAAGTGAATAATGAGATGATCAAATAGAGATCTTCTGATCTCTATTTATACAGGACCTGACCTGCCTAATAAACCAATAGGGATGACTTGTCTAACTCAGTCTAATAACCCATAGTTAACTTAATCAGGGCCAACCCCACACTTGGTGTTCTAATAACCCATCACAACAAGTTACGACACTTGTGACACTTGTCAATACAAATGACGACACTTCCGTATAGAGGAAAAATAACATCTCTATGGGAGTACAATATACATAGGTGAAATACATTCCGAAGTTACATATACATCAACATATTTAATACAAAGCAAGGTAATGATTTACTTTTGTCACATTCCCTCTTTCATTTAATTGTATTATATCATTACCATACTATATTATGCTTTTATCACATTCCCTCTTTCATTTAATTGTATTATATCATTACCTTACTATATTATGCTATTGGTTATTCTCTACTTTAACTTGTTTGAATTTGTCAACCATATGTAATTTTATTTTGAATTCACTTTTAATTTTTATTGATGAATAAGACATTCCCTCTTTGAATTTAATTATAGACATCTCCTCTTTGAATTTAATTATTATATATTATTAGCATCTCCTTATTATATTATGTTATTCCGAATTTCTAGATCATATGCAATCTTATTCTAAATTCATTTTTAGTTTTTAGTTTTTAGTTTTGAACAAGCGAGTTGCTAAGAAGCAAGTCCTTGCTCTAAGTTATTGTGTCATGTACCCACCCTTGGAACCAATGCAAGGCAGGGAACATGCTACCCATCTATGGGGCTTTTCATAAAGTTCAGCCCATTCATTAGAGGCATACAGTTAAAAACAAAGTGTGCAGATGTAAATCAAACAAATATGCACAGCGGAAACAAATTCATCCACACACATATCTTCATATGCACTCAGTATATCAATATCAGACATCAATTAATTAAGACAATGCAGAAGTAAATACATAGACATCAAAACACTTATCTTCATTTTTGCAACTGCCCAAGCAACTAGCTATGTCACTGCAATGTTCCACCCAGCCATAGGCTCTTCGACAACTTATACTGAGTCCGTCCGAAGGCCACCCCCGAGCTGGGCATGATTCTCACAAGCGAAAGGGAACATTCCAGCTCAACCACAACCCATTAACCATACTCCAACATACTCTTTCTTCTCACAGCAAAACGATTATTGACAGGGTTACACATTTGCAACGGAGGTGTTCACAAAACAGGGTCCACATTGGTTCTCCCAACTCGTGGTTCACCCAAACGAACTGTGGAATTTCGATTTCAACCCCAGGGAGAAAAACCGATTTCTCTCCACTGGTTAGGATCCTTTCCAATGGCCTAAATGACCTCCAGGAAGACCCAAAAACGTTCTGCTCTCTTCTCCCACTGGTAACCAACACAAAAACGCCCCTTCCCAGCTAAAAGATGAAGGGAAACACAGAAAACCGAGGGAGGAAAACGCCCAGGCAGCTAGAGCTGCGTGAGAGAGCAAGGCCATGGTGAATCCTCCCTTAGGGAGCAATTTCGTGGCTCTCTTCTTGCTCAAGGAGACCAACACGATTTTCCATGAAGGGTGGCTTGCCCATACCCAATTTTGGACAGCCATACCTCCCCATTCCCAAGGCATTAACTACCCCAACCAACTCTTGGGAGAAATCAATGGTTGGGTACAAAAGTCAACATGGGTAGTTGAGGGTTTGATGGGTTCTCTCATTGACACTTCGCTTGACCCTAGTGGCTCAAGGGTTTGAATGTTTCCCCCCCCCCCAATCCCTTGTGAAATCATGCCCCCATCTATTTGTTGCATTGCATAGCTAGTTGTGGGTATTTTTATTAAAATGCATATTACATGATATTTGAATTTCTAATGTGCATTGCTAGCATGCAAACCATATGCATCATGAAATCGATGGCAGGGCCTTGGCCTTGAGCTCCTCACCATGATTTCATAACAAGATTACATCATTTATAATGTTAATGCCGTGGGGCCAAACTAGGGACATTACATATTGTTCAATGAAGTCACTACAAATTTATGATCTTTTAACAGACCACTTGTCCAAGATGCAGAGAGTTTTTTGTTTAGGAAAAAGTGGGAATGTACATACAGCGGAAAAATAATGCCAATTAATCGAGGGGCATTCTTTGCTTTTTCCTCTGCTCTAGCTCTGCAGCTCTACCAGTCCATGTTAGAAAAATAGGATCGCAGAGCAATAAAAATAAATAGAAATGCAAATATAATCACACACACATTACAAGAGAGACACAGATATATCGTGGTTCACCCCAACTTGGGCTACATCCACACTGAAGTTGTCAGTCCTTATTATTATTCTATCCAGCAAAGTGAAGGGATACAACCTGCAGCACAACCGCTGCACTTCCTCTTCACTGTCTCATAGTCTCTCTTCTTAGATCTCAGAGATCTTTACAATGCATAAAACCTAATACATCTTACCCTAGCCATATTACAATGTCTTTCTTTTATAAGGGAGACACAATGGGAAAATACCATAGGTTATCCAAAACCATGGGACCATAAAACAATCCCAAAAATTTCCTTTGGGGGCTTCACCCCCGAACCCCCTTTCTTGGGGGCGCTAGCCCCTAGACTCCCGATCCAGGGGGGATGGTCCCCCCTGGAACCCCATGGGGGGGCGATGCCCCCCCACACCCCCCCCGCTGGGGTGAGTGTACAGTCCACCTACATATCATATAAAACTGGGGTACAAACACAAATGAATAATAATATCTCTGGATCTGGAGATCAGGCTCCACAACCAATATTCCATTCTACTCCTCCCCACATTTCACTCTGATCTTCTCTGATGGAAACTAGCCCCGGGGGGCAGGAGGCCCCTTCCACATTCACTCTGATCCATTTTCCATTCACTACTCCGCCCCTCCTATTACTCCAAATCTTGCCAAAATTCATATTGGATCTATGGAGGCCCCTTTGTACTTCCCTAATGAGATGCCCCCTGGACATTCAGGCATTGATGCAACCCCGCTTGACACCAGCAGCAGGGAAACCAATACCTGTATTGCTCGTTCTGTGGAATGACCCAACCTTACGTTGTCGGCTGACAAAATCAACGCCAGAGCTCAACAAATGAAATATCACACCCTCATCGGCAAGTTTGTGGGAATTTGGCCAACAGAACAGGCCCTCAGAGGATGGATTCAGGCCAAATGGAAACCAAAGGCACATTTCGACTTACAGTTAGGATCTAAGGGTTTCTTCACCATCATTTTCCATAACCTGGAAGACAAAGCCAAAGTGGAAGATGGTGGTTTGTACTTCTTCAACTCAGTTGGACTATACTTACGAAACTGGGTCGAAAGATTCAGCACAGAAAAAGAAGACTTCACATGGGATCTAGTCTGGATACAAATGTACTCTCTTCCGCAAGAGTACATGGATGAAGAGAATCTAAAAGAAATAGGAAACACTCTTGGAAGCTTTGTTCGCATTGCAGACCAAACTAGGCTCAATAAATACACCTCTTATGCCAGGATTTGCGTGTATATGCACATAGCAAACGCTCTCCTGGATGCCATAAACCTCACTCACAAGGATTACGATTTGTTCCAACCCCTGGACTATGAGCATATCCCATTTCATTGCCGCAAATTCCATGAACACGGCCACCTATTTAGAGACTGCCTCAATAATAAAATGCCCCCAGCAGAGACCAAGGAGGGATAAAAGGATGCAGGTGGATTCCACAAGAACAGTCGGAAGAGGCATCATGCAAGGAAAATCGCTCCTGAAAAGAACAAAGAAGAAGTCGTGACCACTAGCAACAGCTTCGTAGCCCTTGATGGCCAGCCCGAAAAACCCTGCCGCTGATGAAACCCCTGACTCACTCCCCCATAAATTCAGTTCTTCTATTAATCCTTCCCCCCTTGCAGTAAATCACTCCCTTCTTGCAGGAAATCCCTCAGCTCCAGGTCCTCCTTCAACCACAGCTTCTCCGTTAAAATCCAGCAAGCCGAACAATCTTTCAACCCCTGACTTAAACCCCTCTTCCCAACCAGACGGATCAGGACCTGGAATCATTATGGACGAAGAAATGGGGGAACTAGATATGGGCGATGTGGATCGACTAGGAATGGAATATGCCTACTCAAGAAAAGTGTTCGGATCCATCCCATCTCGTCAAATCCAGCTCCTGCAAGAAGCACTAGAAAAATCCAAAGCTCAAAAGAATCTTAGAGTCTCAAACACACCCCAGAAGGACAAACATAAATTCCAGAGAGACAACAAGAAGAGAGGGCGCAAATCTGATCTGCATCGCATCAACCTTCTTGGTACTAGGTTAGTGGAGTCAGGGAAATACGCCCAGTTAACAGAGTTCTTCCCCTAATCCAAAAATTAGTTCCTCAATGAAGATTCTATCCTGGAATGTTCAAGGTCTGAATGGTACATCCAAACATCGAATGTTAAAAAGGAAAGTCCTTTAAGAAAGTCCTACCATCCTATTTATCCAGGAAACAAAATTTTATTCCCTTATCTCCCTCATGGCCAAGATATGGAAAGACAGTCTCTCCACAACTTTAGATGCAAAAGGAGCTTCTGGAGGTATTGTGGTGATTTGGAACCCCCGGGTAAATTCTTTACTCAACCTAGCCACCATCTTGCATTCCATTTCTGCCTCCTTTCATATTCTGGGCACCAAAATACATGGTCATCTGCTTAATGTTTATGGTCCTCAGTCCGCCCCTCAAAAGCTTCATCTTTTGAACTACCTCTCTTGGTTTACTCTCCATCATCAACAATCCTCCATCATCATTGGAGGAGACTTCAACATGATCACTACTCCGGAGGAATAGAAAGAGGGCCTGAAAACTCTCTCTTTAGAAGATAAGGATTTCAAGACCACCCTAGCCACAAATGGATTGGTGGAATTACAACCTTCTGTTGGGTTCTTCACCAGGAATAATAGAAGAGGGGGAGGGAACCAAATCACTAAGTGACTGGATTGATTTATTGTCACGGATTCCATTCTTACCTCAAGAAGGATTCTCAATTCCTCTGTTCTTCCTATTGCTGGATCTGATCACTGGCCCATCCTGCTCTCCTGGCACATCCATGATGCACAAATGCACAAACCCTTCAGGTTTGAAAAATTCTAGCTCTCTCATCCCTCTTTCATGGACTCCGTAACCAACTGACCAACATGCAAGTTGAAGGGAGATAAAAAATGGCCATCATGCAACAAAAAATAAAATTTCTCCATTCCAAGCTCTGCCACTGGAACCACACCACTTTTGGTAACATCTTTAAGGAGAAATGTGCTCTTGAGGAGGATCTTGAAAAGCTTCAATTATCACTCATGGAGCAGGGGAACACTGAAGAAACCAAGCTCAAAGAAAAGGACCTCTCAGCCCAACTGGATAATTGTTGTGTGCCAGAGGAGATCCTCTAGAGACAGAAGTCAAGAATTACCTGGTTGAAAGAAGGGGAGCAAAATACAACCTTCTTTCACTAGTCCACTATTCATCATAGAATCCACAATCGAATCTCCAAGCTTAATATGGACAATGGAGGTACTTTGGAAGATCACAAAGCCATTGGTCAGGAACTCACTCAACACTTTCATGATCTGCTAACAGAACCCACTCTAGATCGTTCTGAAGCCATTGAGCGCCTAACCCAGCATATCCCTACCATTCTCAACGTTGAACACAATGCCACCTTGATGCATCCTATCACCATGCAATAGTTTGAAAGTGTTGTTAAGCAAATGGCAGCAGGAAAAGCACGTGGACCAGATGGCTTCACCATCAATTTCTCCCATCACTGCTCGGACATGCTAAAACTGGAAGTGCTAGAGCTTGTGGAGGAATCTATACAAATGCAATGGGTTCTACCAGCCCTCAATGCGACCTTCCTCACTCGGATCCCCAAGGAGATTGGCGCTTCTCACCCAGGTAAGTTTTGACCCATCTCCCTCTACAACGTCATATAGAAAATCATCTCCAAAGTGGTAGCCAACTGGCTTAAACCTCTTTTGCATCTCCTCATTTCCCTCGAACAATCTGGATATGTTGAAGTGTTAGGAACCCATGTCAACCCTTCTCTTTACTTTGTTAGTATATTCTTGTTGGATGCATATGCTTTGTAAGTCGTCACGTAGTATTTTTTGATTCATAGTTTGTATTAGCCCATGGTAATTACCCATAGTATTGGATGCATATGCTTTGTAAGTCATCTCGTAGTATTATATGTCTCATGGTATTGACCCATAGTATTGGGCATAGACTTAGTATATAAGTGTGTGTTGAGTTCAATGAAGGTACTGTGAAGTTATTTGTATTGAGCTTGCTCAAAGGAGGTTTCCCCATCGAAGTGGCCTACGATCAATAAATCGATTCTGAGTTTTGTTATTTCCGCTATCTCGTGTATTTTCATTAATTAATTGTTGCAGGTTCTTCACATCTGGTATCAGAGCACTTTCTTGGGCTCATTGGGTGAAATTTTTGCCAAAAACAAATTTCACATCTATTGCAGGTTTGGATCTGGGAATAATCCCTATACGCTTAAATGTGGGAAGTACTTGGGCATAAGCCCTAAAACTCATTGTGAGGAGTACCACAAGAACCCCAAAGTAGTTGGCCCATTGAGAGGACCTGCCAGCGAAAATGGAAACGACCTCTACCTGATTGACTAGTTCCCACCCGTCAGGTAAACCAAGAGCTGTTGTTTGTGTCCAAGCGGTTTTTAGTTTTACCTGAATCATGGAGTGAGGGGTACTGCCCCAATACGCAAGCCATAAGACAGCATTGGTGGCCAAGTGAATCCCATGAACCATTAGGAAGCCGAGCATACGGGGTCCATATCTATTTTCAGCTGATAAATCACAGATTTCCTCTATCCATAAATGTTGCCGATCAATTCTGCGTTGTTTCAGATCTATCTGTTGCCGATCCCTTTTGCGTTGTAGCATATCCATTCTGGAAAAAAAAAAAGGAACTATTTTTTTGCCATATCTCCCTTGTTTTCACTCTGTTTCCCTTGAAACTTCCCTGACACCCTTGCAATCCCATTCTGTATCTTTCATTCCTGAGGACCCTATCCCAAATTCCACTTTCCAAAGCCAGAAATCCCACATTTGTCTATTTTTAGGGTTTTCCATAACTTATTTATTTTTCACCCAATTGCCTTCAAATTTTGCCACCATGTTCATTCCCTATTTCTACTTCTTTGTCCCTCTCTAACAAATTTTCCCATTCTTTCACCCAGCTTCTGAAATCCTTATTTTCTGCTTCCATGTCCCTTTGAAAGTATCCAAAACCTCGTCAAACCCCAAATACTCATCCGAGTTTTTTTCCCAAATCCAAATTTCCCCTTTCTAACTAAGCTTTTGTTTGTGTTTTTCTACCCATTCAAAAAAAAAAATATTGGTTATGATTGTCACCCTCATAGGAGCAAAACCCATGGAGGAAGCACTTGCATCCATCCAAGCCAAACTCCAGGATCTGGATGAAAAATTTCTCGGTCTCCATCTTGAGCATTCATCCATGAACAACAAACGACAGTCCAAGTATTCATCAGACAATGGGTTCTCTTCTTCCATCCATTTCCATGGTCCGAAACTTGATTTTTCTTGCTTCACTGGTATTGATACGAATGGATGGATCTATCGTGCAGAACAGTATTTCAGTTTGCATAATACTTTTGATGTCAACAAAGTTCCACTTGCATCCCTTCATTTGGAACAGGAAGCTCTTCAATGGTACCGTTGGTACATCAAGGCTCATGAAGAGCCAAAATGGCCAGATTTTTGCCAACTCCTTTTGCAACGATTTGGTACTAGTGCTTTTGATGACTTCACAGGAGCCCTCACTAAACTTTGCCAAATTGGCACTGTGAGAGAGTATTAGACAGCATTTGAGAAACTAGCCAATCACATAGAAGGATTATCTGATGAATTCTACAGGAGTTGTTTTATCAGTGGTCTTAAGGATGAAATTCGCTCAGAGGTTAAAATGTTTGGTCCCAACACAATGATGGAAGCCTTGGGGTTGGCTAATTTGGTAGAAGACAATATTGCAGCCCAACAATGCTCCAAACCCACTTTTGTTCCCTTTAGAAATATGGGTTCTCAACAACCTCCCATCCCGCCATCTCCTTGCCCAACTCCTATCATGCATTTGTATGAAACAGAGATCCAGGCGCGTAGAGAAAAAGGGATTTGTTATAATTGTGATGAGAAATTCACCAGGGACATCGATGTGTTCAAAAAAAGCTCTATCTCTTGGATGTGGATTCTTTGCCTGCCTCTGAAATTGGTGAAGAAGCTCTAGATACAATGGATGATCAGGTCGACATTCAAAATCCTCCTATTGACCCTCCATCTTAGGAAGACTACCCAGATATATCTCTCCATGCTTTAGCCAGAATCACCACCCCCCAAACAATGTGGGTCAAGGGTTACTTCAAGAAGCTTCCTCTGACAATACTCATTGATTCTGGTAACACTCATAACTTCATTGACCCTGGGATCTCTAAAGAGGCTAATTGTTTTGTCCATCCTTTCTCCAACTTTGAAGTCTTGGTTGTCAATGGGGGCACCTTACCTTGCAAGGGAAAGTGTCACAATGTGCGTATCTCTCTGGAAGATTATAACCTGCGTTGTGACATGTTTTCCTTCTCCTTAGGTGGATGTGATGTGGTTTTATGCGTTCAATGGTTATGCACACTTGGCCCCATCTTATGGGATTTTGTTGAACTTTGGATGCAGTTTTCAGTCAGTGGGACACAACACAAATTTACGGGCTTACCACCAAGGTCTCTCCGCATCATCAGTTCACATCGCCTAGAAAATATTCTTAAGAAGAATTCACATGGTGTGATCGCTTAGCTCCATTCCATTCAGATGAACCCATCAACGGTCTCCACTACTTCCTTGGATAGATATGCAGGTGTCTTTGCTGAACCAGTGGGCTTAGCGCCTTTAAGAGACCTTTTCGGTAAGCATTTAGCTGCATCTACATCTCAACAGGAAATGATGGCTATTTTGCATGCAGTACAGAAGTGGAAGCCATCCCTATTAGGGAATTATTTCTACATCAAGACTGATCTCCAGGGTCTGGAAAATTTCCTGGAACAATGGGTCTCCTCCCCAGCACACCTGAAATGGGTTATCCAACTCATGGGTTATGACTATGCGATCACTTACAAGAAGGGTAAGGACAATATGGTGGTAGATGCTCCTTCTCACACATTTGATGACCCAGTTTCTCTTACATTTATTTCTCTGCTTGTTCCAAATTGGTTGCAATATGTTCAACAGGGCTATCTCTTCTATGAACTCCATGCTTGTTCATCGGTAGGGCACTCTGGGTTCCTCAAAACGTATGACCGGGAACAATGTAACTTCTTTTAGTAGGGACTAAAAATGACAATTCAACAGATGGTGGCTGACTATGATACTTTCCAAGTCAACAAGGGTGAAATGACCCTCCTTTCGGGATTGCTTGGACCCTTGCCCATCCCTACACAGATTTGGACAACTAATTCTATGGATTTTCTAGAAGAGCTTTGGTGGTACAATACCACATCTAAAAGGACACTGTATGAAGTAGTCTATGGACATGCACTGCCAATTCTTCTTCCATACACCCTCGGCAGCTCTCCAGTTCAGGCAGTTGACTCGGTTCTTCGAAACCACGATCAGATTCTTCTCATTCTGCAGGACAATCTTCACATGGCAAGAATTCAACTGAAACAACAAGCCAATCAACATCGTTCTGAGTGCACTTTTCACGCGGTTGATATGGTTCTTCTTCATCTACAACCTTCTAAGCAATCCTCCATGAAACTCAAAAGGAGTCAGTGGCCCAGAATGCAAACCGAGGATGCTACAGAGGAACCACTCCTTCATATTTTGCATCAATTTCTACATCTAAAGCTTTGAGGACAAAGCTTTTTCTAAGGGAGAGGGGATGTTAGGAACCTGTGTCAACCCTTATCTTTACTTTGTTAGTATATTATTGTTGGATGCATATGATTTGTAACTCGTCCCATAGTATTTGTTGATCCATAGTTTGTATTAGCCCATGGTATTGACCCATAGTATTGGGAATAGACTTAGTATATAAGTGTGTGTTGAGGGAAATGAAGGTACCGTGAAGTTATTTGTATTGAGCTTGCTCAAAGGAGGTTGCCCCCTCAAAGTGGGTTGCGATCAATAAAACGATTCTGAGTTCTGTTATTTCCGCTATCTCGTGTATTTTCATTAATTAATTATTGCAGGTTCTTCACATGAAGTGAGACAAATTCTGGATGGGATCATTCTAGTTCATGAAATCACCCACTCCTTGAAGGTTTCCAAGACCCTTGGTATGCTCATCAAACTTGATCTTTCAAAATCCTTTGACAAGCTAAGCTGGAAATTCATTGAAAAAATGCTGCAAGCCTTTGGCTTCAGCCACGATTGGACTTGTTGGATCCTCTCCCTCACTTCCTCTAATTTCTTCTAGATCTTGTTCAATGGTTCCCCCTCTTCCACCTTTTCTCCCTCCCGTGGAATTCGTCAAGGAGACCCCCTCTCCCCCTTCCTTTTAATCCTCATGGCGGAGGGACTGGGACACATGAAACAAGCAGTCATCAACACTAACTCTCACAGAGGGCACCCCCCCCCACAGGTTCCCCCCGATTTCCTATCAACAATTCGTTGATGACAACCTTCTCTTTGGTCACCCCTCGGTTCAGGAAGCGCACAGTCTCAAGACCATCCTCAACACCTTCTCTGAAGCCTCTGGCACCTCCATCAACCTGGATAAGTCCCAGCTCTTCTTCTACAACACTGACAGCATCATGCAGCGCAACACATCCCACATATTGGGGTTTTCTATGTCCACTGGCCTGATTTCTAAATACTTGGGAGTCCCCCTCTTTGACTCTACCATCAAACACTCCTCCCGGAAAGATCTCTTGGACAAAATGGAAAACCATATCTGCTCTTGGACCTTCTGCTCTCTCAACCTCCCCAGCAGACTTGTCCTTCTTAAAGTTGTCCTCCAGTTTATGCGTCTCTACCTTTCTTTGGTGCTTGCTGCCCCTAAATGGGTACTCAAAGCTATTCAGAATCTTCAACGGTCTTTCCTCCGGGGAAGGGACAGGAGTAAGAACAGGTGGGCCCTCATCAATTGGAAGATTGTATTCCTCCCTCAGCGAGAAGGTGGCATATATTTGCGGGATCCAGAAATCAACAATAAATCCCTCTCAGCTAAGGTCTGGTGGAGATGGATCTCCATGAATGGATCCCCCTGGCCCTTGTTTTGGAATGAGAAATATGCTCAAAATTGGGACACCCCAATCTCATCCATTTCAATGACAATCCGAAGGGATCCTCGATCTGGAACGCAGCTAAAAGCCAAAGATACCTCATTCAACAAAACGGTTTATGGGAAATCCGTGACGGAGCCCAAGCTCTTTTTGGGTAGGGCTCATGGCAACAAATGCCTACCGTCAACAGTCGATTTGATCATGTGGCAATCCCCGAGGGCAACCTCGTAGTCAAGGACTATTCGCTCACAAACGGAACCATCCCATTTTGAATTTGGAAGAAGCCCGAGTTATGGGGCCTTGCGACTGACCATGCTCATCTTGAACCAGTTTGGAAGGAACTCAATCTAAGGAAAATCAGGATACGACATGGCCCAGCCATCGTAAGATGGGTACACCTTGCAAAAGGAAGCTTTACTGTAAAGGAATCCTATGCCATTTTAGCTGGAAGACCAAAGGCCCACCCCTTTCCCTTGTGGAAATTGATTTGGAAATCCAATCTCTGGCCAAAAATTTCCTGCTTTCTCTGGGTCCTATCACATCGGCATATCCTTACCTGGGACAACCCCCTCAAAAAAGTATTCCAAGGTTCCTCCTTATGTGTCCTGTGTCACAATCACACTAAGTCCATTGATCACCTTCTGGACTCTTGTAAGATGGAAAACGAGCTCTAGAACTTGGTTTCCCTTACATTCAGAAAAAAAAACAGAGTCAAGGGAAATATCACGGACACTATGCTACATTGGGGAGAATACACCTTCCAGAGCATGCTTCTTAATAGACTTTGGACCCTCACTCCTGGCTTCATGGTTTGGAACATCTGGAAGGAAATAAATCTACGCATCTTTGAAGACAAATGCAAAACCATTGAGGACATCTGGAAACTCACCTGTAGAAATTTGCAAGAAACCGTCTTCACCAGGAATTGGAACAACAAGGATCTCCCCACCTCCGAAAATGAAAAGCAAATCCTGCTCAATTTCCACTTTGATCTCCCTCCGCCCCCTTATCCTTTGCTTGGTCATCACATAAACACCTGTAGTCTGTATTTTTGGGAACCCCCCCTTGAGGGAGTCTTCAAACTCAACTTTGATGGTGCCTCGAAACACTAGTACAAAATGAGGAATTAATGACTAAAATTCGACTATAAATGACTATTTTTGAGTCGGTGACTAATAGTATCTGATTTCCACTATCTTATCTCTAGTCATATTTCACTAGTCATTAATTGGTTGACTTATTAGTCATTGATTTAGTCATTGATAGTCACTGATTAAGTCATTGATTTAGTCATTGATACTCCCTGATTTAGTCATTGATACTCATTGATTCAGTCACTGATTTAGTCATTGATTGTCACAATTAATGACCAAATATACGACTAAATAAACTACCAGATGATAACATATTGATGACTAAGCTAAATACGACTAAACGTTAGTCATGCTATAAGATACTAGAAATTAGCTACTAATAGTTGTATATATGCGAATTTAGTCGTTTTCTTAGTCACTAATTTATGATAGGGTACGGAGGAATCGAACCACCAATCTCCTGCCTATAATTAGGCAGGTGCTCTACCATTGAGCTGGCACCCTTTAAGAAGTTGTTATTGCTTGAAAATGATGATATTCAAACAAATTTTGCATGGGAACAAAATGAATGTCAAACATATTCAAGAATAATGCTTCAAGTACTAAATGAATTCTAATATATAGTAGTTCAACTGTGACAATGATGAAAATTCAAAGAATTCTAAGATATAGCAGTTCAGTAGCCATGGTCATGAAATCCTACTCCACATCTGTTGCATTCTTCGCACTTGTCTCCAAAAATGGAATGCCAATCTCATTAGCAAATTCCTTGAAGAACAAAATACACAAAGCATGTCAAGAAAATGTAGACTGAAAAGTGACAAAAAAAACTAACCCTTGAGATTAATAAAAAAGAATCTACAAGCCAAGTCAACAAACGTAAGACCACAAACTGCCATAGTGTTGCAATTAAAAAAACACAGAGCACCAACAACTTTAAGGCACACTCATATTTAAATCTTCATCAAGTCAAAGACGATGGTGCATACAGTGAAACACATAGCAGTGCACATGATGCCAAAGCTACTCAACATTTAACATTACCTTGGTTGTATCATAATCAACAGCTTTATTAGCAGTCAAATCACATTTGTTTCCAATAAGCAACTTGTTGACATTCTCACTCGCATAGCAATCAATCTCATTTAACCATTGTTTCACATTATTGAAACTCTCCTGATTAGTTACATCATAAAAAACCTGCCAACAGAAGAAAAATATCATTATAAATCCATAAATTTAAATCAATAACGGAGTATACCAAGGATACCAACAATCAATAGCTACTCAACATTTAACATTGCCTTGGCTGTATCATAATCAACAACTTTATTAGCAGTCAAATCACATTTGTTTCCAACAAGCAACTTGTTGACATTCTGACTCGCATAGCGATCAATCTCATTCAACCATTTCTTATATCTTACTGAATCTTGTCTGCAATATTTCATTTCATATATGTTAATTACTTTCCATCATATGTGTTCTATTGTCCCTATTAATTCTGTCTAC
Organism: Larix kaempferi; assembly: GCA_027924585.1. Lineage (NCBI taxonomy): Eukaryota > Viridiplantae > Streptophyta > Pinopsida > Pinales > Pinaceae > Larix > Larix kaempferi. Next base: position 24,391,325 of record BSBM01001051.1, on the reverse strand, counting down.
ATTTTGCATGCAATAGCCTATTGACAAATACCATGTATCTGGATGATAACCAGGAAATGCAACAACAGGCAGTTCCTTTAGCAACATAATCAAAGCATAATTTAGCATGATTTCCTACTGAAACTGAAGGTATGTTTTACTGGGAAACAATAATATCAATCTTGGTAAAATTAATAAAATGCTTCCACTCTAAGTAACAGGTCAACCAAGATTTTGAACAGTTTAAAGGAACTGTAGTCATTAACTGATCATATGCACAGTCTAGATTTATGAATATAGGTATGTTTAGTGAAGCTTCTGTTGTGTGTCAGATGTTCCAGCCGGAATTGGTGACTCTGCTGTTGAAAAGCACAGTAAATCATGCGAGTTATTCAAGCGTTACATAGTAAACCTGGTAGATAGAAAATGAATTAAAAACTACTGGCAACCATTCCCTCCAAGTTCCTACTTATGGAAAGCCATAAAAGTCAGGATCTCCCCTTAATTAAAAATTCCCTGTTGTGGATTCCAAAAAGAGAAACCTCGGAGAAAATTTGGGTAGATATGCTCCACCCTATTGGAGTGACAAATAAAAGAGTCATCGAAATCAAAGGCCAACTAACTATAAAGAATATTACCACCATTGCAGATCCCTCTGTCTAGCCTTCTTCATCTTCAATTATCGAATGATCCAAGACTTCATAGAAGCCTAATAGTATGTGACCCAATTCAAAAAATAAAATATAAGAGACTCGAGAACATGGAGACCTAAGGGAGAGTATGCACTTGGAGAAGCATACAGGTAGCTTTGGAATCAAGCAGACAACACTAGGCTCCACTCTCACAAATGGAAATACTTGGGGCCAAACATTCAATCCCAAAAATGAATACTTTCTTTTGGATCTTAGCTCACAACAAGATAGCTAGTTTTCCTATTGTCAATGAAAGCAAGTTTCAACCAACAAGTAAAATTTATGAAAGGATAGACTTTTATTCCTCTGCTCCTTTTTGGGAATCAGCTTATTTGAACCTATATGTATACTCCTCAAGCCTCACAATTGTTTCATTTAAAATAGTAATAAAGGATGACAATGTCCGGAAGGAGATAGGCACAGCATGAAGGGGGATGCAAAGGAGGATGTTCCACTTCCAAGCATACACCTTCGAAGGAGATTGAGAGTGCACCACAACCACTACCCACACAAAGACAAGCGGTTAATTGAAGACATTTCAATTTCACTTTGGCTTCATTCCTCTTCCAAAGGAAAGAAAATGACCATAAAGTGACCTTTGCTTGTAAAAGGGGTAGAGGGAATCAATGATTGCTTAACATATTGATAATTGTGAAATTTATGACTCATCATTATGAATCATGATATACATTTATTATTTGTTGACATGATTTTGTAGTAGCTTATCAAGGCTTGGGACACAAATTGCAAGAGAATATGTTGTGAACTAAGCTTTAAAATATGTTGTAGCTACAACTTTCTAATACATCTGTAGCTTAATAACTTATATTCTCAAACAACATAAACTTTAAAGCCATAACAAAAGCATGACTCCTTAAAAAACAGCTAAAATTTTTCTTTCATCGATTTGACTCTTACGCCTTTCCCTCCCACACAACTTCACCTGTTATTTTCATTTCAATGGTGGCACCATTCCGTTTTATAGGCAAAGAGAAATATGATGCATTGCTAGCAACGCTGAAGTTTATCCAGATACACCAAAATATAGTCAGATGTGTTCCATGTTAAAAGAGAACTACAACTTTAATTTCACATGGTAAAATACAGATGTTCCAGCTCTCTGCATATCTTCCTAATGGGAGCCTAAAAGTGAAATTTTAAATGCTTCCAAACATTATGTAGTAAAGAGAGTTTAAGACAATGAGAGACCTGGACCTGTGTTGCAACCATTCTTGCAGTGAACTGGAATATGGTACTCATATTTCAAATTCTTCGCCTTATAAGGCCAATATTAACCATCATCTTATCACAGTTTGAAGGGTTTTTTTCATAATTGTGAGTATGTGAGTACAAATCTAGCTAAAGATATACATACAATGTGGAAGCCATCAGCAGATCAACTTTATTATTAGGCATGAAACTTGAGAGTATGTTAGATCAAAAGATTTACATTCTAACAGATAGTGTTTTACATGAACAATGGACTCCATACAACCACTTAGATACTTTGTTATATCTGACACAAACTACAAAATGATGTTGATCATCTTTTACAGAAATAAATGAAGTGACAATTCAGCAAAACAAAATTCAATACAATTTAATTGAAATCATGGCATCATGGCATTGCAATTAGCATAATGAAATGATAACTTTCACTTTCAGTAAGAAATGAGTTGTAATTCATTAAATACTCACTTGTATTGACACTTTTAGTTAGTTAGAAATGAGTTGTTTTTCATTAAATACTTACTTTTATTGATGTCACATAAATCCATATGGAACACACAATTTATTGATGTCACAAAAACTCATATGGAAATATAATAATGGAATACACAATTGTCGATCATGTGATCTGCGAAATGGTTTATCTCACAACTTTAGGGATACTACGTTGGCAAAAAGTTGCCCATAGAGTCCTTATCCTTCCCATATATTTTTACCCTTGAGCCATGAGATTGACCAGCTCAATATTCAAACCCTAAGATGCTAAATTACATGCTCGAGATAATTATTCATTCTTTCATCTGATGCCATTAATTATTTTGCTGGCATGTATGATTGTGGCCAATTGTTAATATTGACATCCCATCCAGCCTAGGAATTTGGAAAAAACATCACCAGTCAAAAATGACGGTTTTGACTGTAAATACAGCCGTTTTACAATTTTCTTTGGTTTTCCTGATGGTTAGCATGAAATATAAGCCGTATTTGACAGGCAAAATGATCCATGACGGGCATTTTGCCCATCAAATTCCAGCCCGATTCCCATCTACTATATTAAAATCCCACCAAGAGAATGAGATAGCATTATAATATTTCACGAGACTGTAATGGATGCTCATATGGAATACAACTGCACACATCTGTACCTTCACTGCAAGACATATTGGCATTTTCCAAACGCTTGAACCTTTCCTCACAATGGAAATTTGCTGCAACTATAGTCACCATTACGATTTTTCTTATTATTATTTTTCTTGGGGTAACCCTGCTTTGGAAACCACGCCTTATCTGAAATATCTGGGTGGAAAGCATGTTCTAATAATAGGAGGATCCAACGGTATTGGCCTTGCTATTGCCAAAGAGGCACTATCTGAGGGAGATCTGAAATATCTGGGTGGAAAGCATGTTCTAATAATAGGAGGATCCAATGGTATTGTCCTTGCTATTTCCAAAGAGGCACTATCTAGGGAGATTTCATTACTCTGATAGCCATAAGCTATGCTAAACTAGAGAAGGCAGTAGACAAATTGGTCGATAATAAAACTATCAGTGCTGATAGAATACACACAAAGGTACATGTACATGTTTTTCTCACACAGGTACATCTATATGTTTTTCTCATTTTGACTTTCATTACTAGAGTTGGGTATTCGCTATTTGCTGGGCTCAAGTTAGGAATGTTTCTTTTTTTCGCATACTGCTGATGTGGATGACTATGAAACTCTTTTGGATGCAATAGAACAATCGTTTCAATGGAGGCCTATTGATGTGGTTGTTTGCAATGTTGGCTGGGCTAGAATCATATATATAGATGAAATTCCCATTAAAGATTTGCATGCGATGATTAACACAAATTTATCAAGAATGGTAAACACTCTGCATGTTTCTCTTCGCTTGATGAAGCATCGCACAAACCAAGTCCATGCCCGACCGCCCATGTCTGTTGTTCTCGTCAGTTCTTTGGCTGTTCTGGTATGATTTTTCCAAATGCTTTTGTGTTTTCAGTTGCACATGGTTTTATTTTTATGATGGGAGTTTTAGACTAACGTTGATTGCTTATTAATTCTAGGTTTGATTTCTATAACCAATGTATATGTTTTGTAGCATGCGCAGTATGGGAACTCTGTTTATGCTACAACAAAATGCCAATCAGTAATCAACCTGTCAAATGTAGACATGAATGCTCTTATTAAATTAAATTTTTTTCCAGAGCTATAAACATAAATTTTACAAGAGTGAAATTATAGCATACCAGTGCAAATATATCAGAGCTTGCCATCTACTACACCAGAGCGTTCAAAAACCACCAAGAAACCCCAATAAACTACAATACTTTTAACAGTGGCCTTTTGATGAAGAAACTTCAAAAACCACCAAGAAACCCCAATAAACTACAATACTTTTAACAGTGGCCTTTTGATGAAGAAACTTACAGGACGACCCTTTCTTTCACACACCTCTGGAAAAAAAATAAAAATTGCATTGATATTTTCATCACTAATCTTGTCATCTCCTATCCCAAGTGACCTGTTTCTGTTCCCACCTTGCCTCGGAGAGAGGCTGAAACATGCACAGTAACACATGTGACAATTTCAAAATATAAAGAAACCATGAGGATCAAGGATCTTCCCAGATAATTAAATCACACCATGCCATATATAATAATCTCATACCCCCATATTGAACATAAATCTAATAAAAAATAGATCTTAGTAAAATAACTATCCATGTTCTAAAAATAATAAAACAAATTTATGAATGACGCACAATGCCTGCCAAGATACCTCAGCTCTAAACTAGGGTGAACAGGTTTTGCATCAAACCCGCGAGATCTTAACCTAGAGCCTTCTGGTGACTGGATTTTGTTGCTTCTGCAACCTTTTGTTAATTCATTTGCACTATACAACACCTCATCTGATTCACTGTCACTTGCCCCCTATTTTACATAGTTTTCAACCATTTCCTCTTCTTGCTTTGCAGGAACTTATGCATCAAAGATTTCTTGACCAGGTTCTTTTGTAACATCAATATTCCATGAGAAAGGATGACCCCAATCCTTAAATAGTTATTAGTCTCTCTCAATACATTCCTATTGGGAGCTTGCATTTCCTTGTATCCAATATTATCATCTTCCATGTTCTCCTCAGTCTTATGAGAAAATCCACTGATCTGCAGTGTTTTACAATTTTCATATGTTGGAACTACATGATTATGGGGAAGATTCGCAACCCTCGAGTCCTATTTATTCCTGAGTGGATCATTCTTTGCTGGTATTGCATTAGATCCAGCTTCTGGCACTTCATTGAAGGAAGAATTCCTGATACTCTCATTGGCAACAGACTGGTCGTCAAACTTTGTTGTTTGTCAAAGTTCTCCTGGAAAATATGGGACGGGCTAAGATTATCCAAACATGGTCACTAAAATGCTACAATGTCTGAAAGTGAATCCAAAAATAACAATACTTCTAGACATAGATATTTTTGTGACCATCACAATGGCATGCCATAGCCAAGACAACCCAAAGCAAGGTCAAAAGCATTCAATCATTCATTTAAGCAATAAAACATAATAGCCATATCCCAAATTAAAACTCTTAGAAATGGCAGTCTAAGCTTTAATAATACTATCAGAAGGTCAACAAGAATGCAGCCAGGATTGCGGTGGAGATCCGTCATAATCTGGTTATGTAAATAACACAAGAACGCAGCCAGGATTGCGGTGGGGATCCGTCATAATATGGTTATGGAAATTACACATGGATTTCAATTTCTAAAAATCTAAGTAAAATAATACATGTTGCCTAATATACTGACGAGAAAGGAATTGAACGTACTTACTAGAATGAATTTGCTTTCCTTTAAGATCTTCTTCACAGGAATCCCAGTCGCCATTAATTTGCAATGGATATGGTCATGTTTCGATTGAAAATAGGAGAACGATAATTCTTCACCAAAGTTGATTTGCTTATCGCGGTAGGTTATAGTTAGCTTCACAGTAGGAAATAAATTGTTCACCACGCCTCCGATAACTCTAGCTTCTAGAAGCATATAGATTCATGATTCTTCTCTTGGTTGTATCCTCTCGCATCAAAACCTTAGAAACCCTAGATTCTGTAGAAACCCTGTAATATTGATTCTGCAGAAACCCTGCAATATTGAGCTTCGGTCTTCAAACCCTAAGCCCCTCTTAATGCAGCACTAGTGATGAAAACGCCAAAGAGTCATATATATTTCAAACCCTGAAAAGAGTCATGAAAAAATGAGATTTTGCACATAAGAACAAAACCCCTGTGGGGTTGAACATTCATACCTTGTCATGAGTTGAGCTACTCCCCCTTTCCCCTTAGCTTTCCATCAGTAGGGGATTTTGTGGAAATTCATTTTCCCTCCTTTCAACAATCTTTCCCGTCCTCATCACATTATCTAAAAGAGTAATACTATTAAATATTACCTTAAATATTAAAAAATAAAAAATACCAATTTAATAAGTTAATATATAATATTATTAACAATATTAGAAGTTAACAGGGGCGACAGGTGTGGGAGGGATAATTTTTGATCCCGGAGGAAATAAAATAGCAGACTTCTCTTGGGGACTTGGCATCAGCACCAATAACCAATCCGAATGGTTAGCCTTGTATCACTCTCTCGAAATTGCGGTTACCTATAACATGAATCATTTGCAGGTATTCGAGGACTCCAGGCATGTAATTCAAGCTATGTGCCATGGTTTTTCCCACAAAAGTGATAAAAATCAAAGAATCCAGAAGAGAATCAAGAGCCTCGAACTCCCAAAGGATACTCTCTTTTTCCATGTACTAAGAGATCTCAACTCCACCGCGGATAAGCTAGCAAATGTTGGTGTCACTATGGACAAGGGACAAGTTTCACTCAACAAGGTCTTAAAACATCGCTTCATACCTTAATGAATTCTTGGTTAAGGAGTTTTCATGCATGGAGAAAACATATGCAAGGTGGCCCTTTACACCATTGCCAAATTTTCTTTGGACATCTACCCACTCACCTACGCGCCTTGGTTTGGACGCCACTCATCAACCCACGCGCCCTACACATGGTCTACCCAGATCTCACGCTTGGGCATTTAATAACCCAAGTGTCCGTTAGTTCCTTAGTGCTCAAGATGGAGAGTCTTCCCCACTCTGCTCTCGCTCCGGCTCTGTAACATCTTCGCATTACCCAGGATCCAGCAGCGTCGTTTGAAGTCGTTCCTCCCTCGTCAGCTCGTAGCATGGAAGGGGTCAGATAGGCCATAGCCACGTTGAGCCAGCTCTCTTCAAAAATTAAAACATATCTCTCCAGGATGTATTCAGTAGTCTGTACCACTGCGAAGCAAATCGAAGAATTAGCCATGGAAGACAGGTATATTCACGCCCGACTCTCCTACCTGGAGTCGCGCATGGAAGACATGGACAGAAATATTATTGAGCTGATGGGGAAAGTGGACAAAATCAAAGCAGACACCTCTGTCTTTGCCTGCAAAACTCACTACAGCATTGTGCAGGAAGCCCCAACTGTAAATCAGGAGATGACGGATGCGGCCTCAGTCCAGCAGCAGAATTACAGTTAATGGCAGCCTCTTCTTTCTTGTCTGTAGGTTCTCTTAGATGCTCCTACTTTGAATGTTTTTTTGCCTCAAACTATGCAATCAATTTGTAAGGGTTTATCCCAACAGTAAAAACAGAGTATATAGGAAGTCTGGTAGTATAGAACTCCAAGATAAAAACTCCATAAGCCTCTGCAATTTTCCCTTCTCTAATGCAGAGTGTTGGCTTTTGTTTTTTGTATTGAATGGCTCTGCACAGCCTTTGTTTATATAAATCTATCACCTGTTTCTGTTAAAAAAAAAACAATATTAGAAATTAAAAAATTAAGAGTTTAGAACATTAAAATAATATTAAAAATATTAATAATTTAAAAATTAGAAATTAAAAAATATAATAAGCCAAAATATAATTTTAAAAGATTACAAATTTAGAAAATTAAAACATTAAAGTGAGATTAAAAATATTAATAATTAAAAGTTTAAGCCAACAATTAAACCATGACCTCCAGGCTCCAACCATGTTAATCATAAACAATGACCTATAATGACCTCCAACTATATTGTTAATGTAATAACCCAAAAAAATCACCATAAAAAATTTAATGGGGTCTTTCCTCTCCTCAACCTAAGATGTAAAATGGTAAAACTCGCATCAGGTAACTACTATAACAAGGTAGCAAGATTGACTATGAGAGGTTCTTCCAATAACTTTAAACATGCAATTTCTTAGTGTATTTAATTGGTTGTGATGATCATGTGTGTACTAGCTTAATTTTGCTTTCAAATGTTAGAGATATATGATGTTCCTTCTTATGTTGATGACCAGAGACTAAAATTATACTATTCTCCATGAAGGGTGAACACCTGGCCGGTTAGAAGGGCCCCTCAGGTCCCCCGGTCTTACTTAGCTCTTAGGAGCTAACACATGTTGTAACTATGCTTGTTATGCAGGTACAAAAAGGATTGTTAAATACTTAGAACAAGAGTAACCAAGGTGCTAACCAACAAAATCCAAGGCAAGTATCCTAAGAAAGTAAAGGGAACATATAAGAAGTTTGGACCCTTACGAAACTTTGGTTAAGAGGCAATCAAAGGTGGTCCCTAAGTCCTAAAACCCTTATCGTGAAAGTTGTAATGAGAACCATTTCCAAATTCGAGACTTGGCTATCAAATTAAATGCGTTACGTCCTTGGTAGCAGAACACCTTAACTCCTCCCATGTGAACCAGCAGAATAGTGGATTCCACATACCAGCATGGAGAAAAGGACCTTCAAAACAAAGTTAACCCTCATTTCACTCTTGTATTTGCATTATTTGCTGTTGTGGTTTTGGGGAAGTACCATGGGGTTCTAATACGGGTCTCGGTGCTCTGGTTAGGCTACCAGCCTGAACGTTACTCAGGCTACAAAAGTTATCCATTTAACGATTCGAAAGGTAATCACCCTCCTCTGCGTTTAACTTTCATTCAAATCTTTTCTGGTTGTAATAATGTAAGCAAATGGTGATAATACAATACTGCGTTTTGGTTGTGTGACAGGAGAGAAATCACTGCAGTAGATAGAGCACGTTGGAGGTGGCGAGTGTCTTGGCTACGTTGCTTTGCTTCAGACCCTGGTAAGACCTGGGGTCCCGGGGACATACCCTCGTTGCTGCAAATTTTAGTGTTGAACTTTGGGAAGGGAAAGTAATAGTTTTAGAAGTGGCTTGGGAGGCACAAGGGTTAGCTCACGCTGAGCTGTCCATTCGCTAGCGTCTAGAGATTTCTTTGATGTCTAAATGCCATTTTGGGGAAAACAGCCGATCCTGAAACTTTATTAAATGTTTTCAGTTATTAGCAGGTTTTGATGTTGAAATGTTTTTGCATCGTCTTGTTTTAATTTTTGCAAAATGTATAAAAGGACTGCTAGAAAGCGTTTGACGCTATGAACTTAATGGGGTTTGATTCCTGGAAGTTTACTGTTTTGATTTTGAAAAAGACTTCACTGAATATGAAAAGGATGTTTTCGGTCTTATTTCTGCTTGAGTTTATCGTATCTTTGTCTAAAAAGAATTCTTTGGTTTTAAAGCTCTGTCGAAAATCTCTTCTCAATTGAGTCGTAGGTGACAATTAAATGAAGTGGGAGTCATGGCTTTGTTTCTTGTAGTTTATGCTGGAAAAATTCTACTTGTTGAAATGAGGTCTCCAGACATAAGATTTAATGGATGCTTAAATTCATCTTAGGGTTTAACGAGTTGAACTTCGTCTGGTTTAAGAAGGAGGATTTTTGCTAGCCGACCCTCGAAAGCACAATAGCTTAATTTTTATGTTATGATTTAGTATATTTAAATATGTATGTCTGTCTACTATGTTTAGGGTAAAATCTCTGTTCTGTTTCCTTTGTAATCATCATCATTCTTCCTAGCTAATAGGCAGAGACGTGTGGCCCTAAAATAAGGAAAAAGTGGTTTCTATACATGATTATCTAAAAATCAATTTCTTGTGAATAATGTATAACTCATGCCTTGGGGGTTTAAATAGGAAAAATTATTGTGTTTTGAAAAGAGTTGAGAATGCATACTTTTGTTTTTGAAAGCAGATTAAATGATATCGTTTCCTTCCTAAACGTTTTAAGGAACGAATCCTAACTAGACAGGTTATAATATTTAAATATCATAAGGTAGATAATTTGATAATTATATGATGATACCTACAATGAGCTTTTAGTTAACTAAACCATACAAGGTTTCGATCCCTAACCTTTTCCAAAGCCAGAACGGCTCTTATCATAAAGAAAACATACAAAAGAAAATAATTATAACAGAAAAATCGAAAAAGGAAAAAAGAAAATAGTAAAATATATTCTAAGGGGGTCACTTTAATCAAATTTGGATTTCTTATTTAATAAGAATATTCAAATGGGACGAATCCCGCATTACCCTTTGCTAACATAGCATTGACATAAAACTAATAGATTTCATTTCGAAAGGAATAACCCTAGCCAGATCTAGTTTTGTCAGATATTAATAATGTTATATAAAAGAAAGGGAAAGAACCACTACAATTTTGTTGTACAACCTGCATTATTTGCACAAGGTTAGCACAACGATTTCAGATCTAATCTATAACAAATTAACAAACACAGATCTGCATATATATAAGGAAAAAGGTTAATTAAAAGGATCTGATTATCACATACATTGGAATCACTTGTCAATGTCAACGGATGTGCATCTTATAGGTTCAGAAATCATTCGTAACATAATATAAAGGAAAAAACAGATGCATAAGTAAGGAAAAACAACATATTTGGAATTTAGAATACTTATCAGCAATTTTATTTCAGCCTAACCGACTGAGGAGCTTCCACTTTCCTCCCAACCGTAGACTGCAATCCGTTCCTGGACTGTTCCATCGGTCACCCCCGAGCCAAGCTGAGCATAGCAAGTATCTAGAAAGGCCTAGGGTAGTTATCTATCTCCTTTTACTACAACAGAGCGTCCACAAGGTTCGTTTATCAGCCTATTTGTTGTGAGTCCATCTGAATGATATTTCCCATGCAATATTAATAATGCAGTCCTCTGTTGGAAACACTAGGTTCCAGTACTCTGGTGTTGAGCGCTCAGACTCACGACTGGTCCCTTTTTAGTGTACTCGAAAAATGAGCCCATGCAACGTTACCTTCTCTGCTATTTATACTTTTTGGGGCAAGGCTGCTAGGTATTTTAGGTTTAAAGTCACTCAGTTATCTAACTGACACCCATCAGATTCAGTTTTCTTTATCTTTAATTAATATTCCTTTATTTTAATCCTCCCAATTTATTTTAAATCTTAAATTATTTAATTTAAACTTTTACCCTCCTATCGGCTGGTTTCAACTTTAGTTGTGGGCTATTGACCTATCTAGATACTTGCATGCTCCGCTTATCTTTGAGTGGTTGCCCCCAGTCAGTTTGAAAGAATAAAATAATAATAAGTCATCATTTAAAAATAATCATTAGTTCACTTGATTCTCCAGAGCCTCTAGCTCAACATCAGTCATTTAGTTCGAGTCAAAGTGCTCTGGAGCTTCAACTCAACACTCACTCAACTACTAGTGTTTCTCGAGCCCCCTTGGCTCGTGCACGTGTCATGCATAGTCAAATTTATTACAACGTAAATAAAATAATATTCAAACAATAAAGTAGTCTTTTCTCGGGATGTTACAGTTAATCATAAACCTCGACCTCCAACTATGTTTATAAGCCATGAACTCAACTTTGTTAAATTAGATCTTTAACCATCGTATAAAATTGCAATTTCATTATCATTAAGTTAATCAACATTATAATAATTAATCTGTGGATGCGGGTGGAGACAACTAACAAGAGGATATTATGATGGTACATGGACATTCGAGACCTCCATGTGTAGGATGGATAGAGCTTTAGTCTGCATGTAAATGAATTATATCAAGCCCATGGGAAGGTACTATGAATTGGAAGGGCAGGGAGAAGGGAGGTACAATAGTAGTTATGGAAATTAATGGCGAAGTTGGATGCAAGTGCGGAATGTGTTTTTATGTCCCATTTGAGGACAAGCCCTTGTATTGGCATAGTTATGAAAGTGGATACATTGTCCTTAGGTATGATTCCCTCATCCTCATCTCTGAGGTCATCAAGTTGACGGCTCGTGCTATATCAATGCTTGGAATTATCGCCTATCAGTTGATGGTGGCAAGTCTAAGCTCATTAACGACTAGTTATAGTGGCTGGAAGTGCGGTGAGGAAGACATGTATGAGCTAGAGAATGTTGAGGAGGCTAGCCAGGGCAGGCTCAGGGGAGGGAATAAAAGAGTGATCTGAGAACATTCGAGGGTGGTTTGGGACACATGGGACTACATGGCCACAATTCCGAAGAAAATTAGGGAAACTACCGACTCTGTGGAGAAGGATTTATGGGAAGAGTTGGAGGTTTCAAGCGAGCTGAAGAATTTTCTATGTTTGGGAATTGGATTTTTGACCTTGAGTCCACTCAAGCCCACTTATTGTTGTATGAATGGGTTGTCTCCATGTTCTAGGTAATTGGCCACCTGCTTCAGGAGCGCAAACTAAATATTTTTGGGTAAAATATCCTTACTCACTTATGGAAGGAGAATCTAATGGATTCATGGCTCATTCACATGAAAATTGATGTCATCACCCACCACTTGGGAATACCATTTCTTCCTCGCTTGAAGGAGGGAGGAGCTCCTCGTGTTGGTGTTTCGGCTGGGATGCGTGCGGGTGAGTGAGAAGTTGTCTACCAAGCTGCAGATGGCGTGGGAGCCCCAACTAACCCTTAGGAGGAATTCCAGGATGACATGTCGTCAAGATTTCAGGTGTGATAATTGGAAGTGTGACTCTAATATTTGATCCTTTTGGATGTAATTAACATTGATATTCTATCATATGCAACATGTCAGTCCTAGTGCTTGGGTTGAAGTCTTATACAGTCATCACAACTATAGTGAAGTCTTTAGTCTCACTGCTCTAATATGGGATGAAATTTTTGTCTGGCTTAATGCTTCGTATGAGGTGGAGCTGTTGGGGTGTGGGGAATATATTTTTGGGATTATATTGTCTGTAGTTTTGTGTTGAATTTTGATCCTCAGCTATATTGGCTAGCCGATGTAATTTTATTTTTCCCAAGTAATATATGAAGTTATAGCTTATAAAAAATTTTTATATTAGAAACCATATCTAGTGTTCTAAACTTCAAAAATATGAGCACCACATCCCACTTCCAGGCCAAATATCCCCTATGGAGGGCCAATATGGTGGTTTGGGATCACACACATGGACCATGACCCCCATAGTAAGATCTTTAAATCCATCTGTATTGTTAAAATTTAGTAAAATATTGTACAAATTCATTATCAAAATTGTAATTTTCCATTGTCAGTGTGACACAACTAAGAATGACTAATTCACACTAATCATTGTTAGATAGTCATATTTATATTCCCATGACTAAATTAGTCATTTATGTTAGTCATTTTTATTTTAGTCACTTTTTATCTAGTCATATATTTTATCCCGTGACTAAACTAATCATTTATCTTAGTCATTTTTAGTTGGCTTATTTAAAATTGCTCAATTTTAGTCATTTATTCCTTCAAAAAATAGTGGTAACTAACTTTTATAGTCGCCTAGTCACTTATCTCTCATTTTGTACTAGTGAAAGGAAATCGAGGGTCGACAGGTTTTGGAGGAGCCCTTCTCAACTCAGACAACTCTACTCTCTAGATTTACTTTGGAAATTTGGGTTGCAACAGTAACAACACCACCGAGCTAGTAGGCATAGTGGAGGGAGTGATCATTGCAAACAAACAGGGATGCATTCCACTCATTGTGAAGGGCGACTCACAAATCATCCTCTCCCTCGCCACTAAAATCCAAAATGGTTCACAGGTATCCAAGCTCACACCCAGTTGGAGACTCGATCATGGGCTCGATTTCCTTTAGGACAACCTAACACACTCCAAAGCCATCACTTTTCACCATATCTATCGAAAAGCCAATTCTCTGGCTGACTTTCTCACCAATGAGGGAGTAGCCAGCAATCTTAGTCTCTTTGAAGGAGAAATCGGTGGAAATTGTCCTGAAGCTGTCACTCATAAACATCGAGACCTCGCTAGCAGGGACCTTATCTCTTCGGATGAGAGCGTAACCATGATTCAAGAGGCCACATGCAAGACACGAGGAGGCCACATGCAGTACACGAGGAGGCCATGTGCAGGACACGAGGATGGAACATGGGGGAGGAACCTCGACCCAAGCGCCTGTAACATGACACGTGCACCCCATGCAATAAACCACCTGCCTACCCTCACACCTGCGGTTTTATGGCACCTTCCCGATCCTTCTCTCTGAAGTCTCTTCACCATATAGTTGGCTGCAACTCTGGTACTTACCGACCTCACCTCGGCCCTCTCCGCATTCAAGGCGGCCCTCACCTCGGCTCCCTGCATCATCATTTCGGCTTTTTGCAATTTAATATGGCTTGTGGGAACTTGGATCACTGCTACTTAAATGAGCCAGCGGGCACCCATGACTACATTCTGTTCGCTTCCCCTCGACGCAGGTTCTGTTCTATGCACCCTTGTGCTCAGCTTTGTATCTGGTTGTGGAATCTCACTGCTCTCTCTGCCATTACCAAGCCGCGCAACCTTTCTCATCGCGGTAGTGGGAGTCGAAGCAAAACCCAGTGCCCTCCTTCCACAATCAATGACTTCGACATTGGCATCTCCTTCGCCAGTCATAGTTTGATTGATGAGAGGGAAGGGAAGCTTGTGGCAGATCACCTGGCCTCCAGAAACAATGGAGGCAACATCAACCATTACTGGATCATCAAAAACATGCTCAGCAAGCTCATGGATGACATGCTGGGTAACTGGGGCTTTGCCAGGAATTAGATGATGGCCACCAGGGCCAAACTAATCGAGTTGGACGACTGCTTGGCCAACATAGAGACCACTTTCTCTTGAATCCAACATTATCTCGTGGTCTGGAGCCCTATCATGGTAGACTCTAGTGGTAGGTGTGATGACGGTGGTGTCTTTGGCGTCCTGAAGGTCAGTGGTATGCCCTGAGAAGGGCCTGTAGCTGCTGCTACTCCTGATCTCTTTCTAGCCATTCCTGCTCCTGCTTCATCGATGACTCCTCCTACACAGTTCTTGGTCCCTTCCACAATTGGCTCTCCACCCTACAAGAGGATCTGCAGCCATGCAGAACTTGACCTTCTCGCTGCACGCAAGACTGAACCACTCCCTGTGAAGTTGTTAGAGGAGGAATTTCCGGGGAGATGTCCCATTCTTGAGGAATTTCCTCCTGAATAATTGTCTCTTTGTCTACTTGGGAGTTCGATGAGAAGACCAGGTCTCTCTGCTCCATTCAGGTTTTTTTGTTACAGTTGTTTAATGTGTTTTTTGTATGCTCTAGTCCTACACGATACTCATCATGCTCAGACTTTCTTTTGGTCATGGCCTTTCCGTAGGAGGTAGTTTTTTTGTATAACCCACAAGCCGCTTTGTAATACTCCTACAAGTTCTGCTTTTTCTGTTACATCGGGATGGCTCCATTATCCCAAGCCTCTCCATGGGTTTCCTCGCTATGTAATTTTATCTTTTACTCTTAATTAATATACTGTGCAGACTTATAAAACAAAGAAGGAAAATTAAAGTTTGAAAACCAATTTTAAAAAAAAAACTTAAACACTATAAAGCATAAATACCATTCAATTTATACTTTCTTATTAAAATAATTATTAATAACTAGTTGTCATTACTCACACTTGCCACATGGCAGGTTGTTGAAATTTTTTTTTTTCGTTTTTTAAATATATTTGATTTTATTATATAAATGTATATGTAAATTTATCGTATATTTTTAAATACTCGATTAAAAACTATTAGAATTATGCTACTATGATTTGAACAAATATTTGATTCCTTACCATGCACTGATCTCATGTTATTTTCTCCTGACTGGTGATTCTAAGTGTCCTTCCTGTTGGAGCACGCTAGAAAGTTGAAAGAAAAATCTATCAAAGCGATAATGAAAGTAGCTCCGGTCAACCCATATGGAGCTGGTGCGTTCCACATTGAAAGAGTCCTCGAATCGAAAGGTGATGTAATATTTCTCATAGTTTTGTGCCCGTCGCAACATGCTTAATCCTTTGATTGGATTTTTGGATTACATATTTCAGACTAAGCTATACAGATGTATATGGGTTTACAACTGAATCTCATAAATACTTTTGTGGTGTGCAAATGTGAAAATAGAGTTGGCTGAAACAAACAAGGAGATGTTCAATGACTCAACCTTTTGCTTCATATTCTGGCGGAACAATATTTCTCTGTGCTCACACAGCTTTTGTGCATGGCTTCAACGTGGCCGTGTTGCTTGGAAAGTTGTTTTTGTATGGATTCAACGTGGTCATGACACATGCCATAGCATTTGCATGAATAAGAATATTGCACGTGTACAACCTTCTCTATACACCTCTGAATTGAGAGTGAGTACAAATTTCCATTTAGTTGGTTAATTTAAACAAATAAAACTAATGCACATAAATCAAATAGAAAATACTATAAGAAAGGAGCTATTCAATTAAATAAAAATATTTATTAAGTGGACATTAGTCTATAAGAAATGAACTATTCAATTAATAAAAATATTTTATTAAGTGGAGATTACTCTTAATAGTTAAACTTAGAAAAATTGCAATTTTTTTTACTTTGGCTGCGAACATGATTATGTACAAATAAAAAACCTACCCTCTGAGAGGTGATCATTATCAAATCATTTCTCATTCATGGTCTTTAGTGTAGCTATGTTTTGAGTTTCTTAAAACTTATGATACTTAGGTGAAGTGCACAATTAAACCATTGTCTACTTTTTTGTAATTGGGATCTTGAGGTGGAATGAGCATAATATGAGAAAAAATCAATCACATCGTTAATAAATATGCATAGCAAGGGAACACGACACATTATGGTTAACTCTTAACAATGAATAAATATGGCAACACATGTATATGACAATTAAAAAGGCTATTATATCTCTAGACACAAAACAACAAACTCAAATTATTCTTGCATGTGGCACTCAAACTATAAAAACAACATTACCTGCCATAAATTCTAAGAGAAGCTTATCAAAAACCAACATATGGTACTTTTACTAAGATTTTATTACTTGAACAAATATCACTTTCATCATGCAATTTTACAAATTTTACAGATGCAGAATATTTGATTGAGTTTTCTTGTATTTGATTGAGTAATGTTGTTCATAGCCATTGTTTTCCTTGCCTTTTATTATGTCCCCAAAGGGGATCATATATGTTTCAAGGAGATCCTATTATTTTGGGTTAGTGTACCCCTAAAACCTATAAATTTTTCCTATAACTATAGTTGAATTATGGTGTAAAATATATTGTATTAAATCCAATTTTTTAAAATAGGTATTTTTCAATTATTATTGGTTGCAGGAGGATGACGTCATCCCCGTTTTTCCCTTCCCAGGAGGAGGCAGCAGAATGATGTCATCCTTGTTTAAATGTTTCTCATTCACATGAATATGCACTGTGCAAGTTTTTAATGTTGATATTGAATTGAGGTAAGTGTTCTCCACCTGTATTATGGAGCTGGTTTTTGGTAGCCCCTTTGCTTTAGTATGGCTCTTGATCATTTACCGACAGCACAAGGTGTTGTCCCTGGAACTGAACCACTGATTTATAATTCTCTCATTGCAGCACTTAAGCGAGCGCAAGCACACATTGATTGGGACTGTGTCAACATTACCCCTGCTAAGAAATTTCCTCAATGCCAAATGTCTTATGAGTTCGCATTGTTGGATCTGGCTTCTTATATAAGGGCTGGTGCAAGGTAATGATACCCAATTATGACGTGTTAGTTGCAATGACATGATGGAAAAACAAAAATATTATCATTAAAATGAATTATTAGAGGTACCTACAAAACTTTTTCGGATTAGGTGTAAAAATATGAAACGTAGAAAAACGGATGACCTTCCGGAGTATATAACTTTTATTTATGGAAACATGGTATAACCACCCCAAAATGTCATTATTTTAAGATTGGTATGTTATTTTTTCTCTAAAACATAATGCACATGCTTTAGTTGAGCCACCTATTTGTTATGTAAATTGACAATTTACGAGGAAAAAAAAATGTAGAGGCGTAGGCAAAAGACAAATCTTGTGCAGGGCTATTTTTCAAAAATTTTAAAAGTTAATTTTATATTTTTTCTAAATTATGAAAGTAAGTGAAGCCTTAAAACGACATGGTCAAGTGTTGTTCCACCATATCACGGTCTGAAAATAATCAAATTTTTTATTTTTTTAGCTTGTAGGTATTCTTGTACTCTTGTGCGGGTTCTTTTCCGTTCTCGAAATAGGTAAGCCAATCCAAAGTTATAGGCCAAATAAACAACCTAATTTTTTTACGAATTTGACATTAGTGCAGTTAAAAATGAATTAAAAATAGAAAACAACAACAGATCTATTCCAAAAATATATAGTTAGAATCTACACATAGAGCTCGACAAGTGTGTGCAATTTCATCTGTAGTGCACTAGTAGAGCATATGCAGAACTAGGTGTGAAAAACACAAAGTTACATCATTTGATGTGTTCTACCATAAATCAGATCGATCCTCAAGGTTTGGCAATCCAAAGCTAATTCCAAGCCTTCAAGGGATCCAAAAACAATTTGAATCCAGACACGTGCACACGAATAGGTACGTACACGTTACTATAAGCGCGCACGTGGATAGGAGCACACACGTTACTAGAAGCGTGTAGGCGGATATGCGTGCACATGTTTCGAGAAGTGCACACA